>JBBBDQ010000740.1:2875000-3097500 GCA_037127315.1 Ascarosepion bandense | reverse complement strand
CCAACGGAATTACTGAATTCATTACTCAGTCTCGTCTAATTCATTCACTTCACGCCAAATCGCTTTGGGAAAATGAATCTACTTCATGGGTCAATTTGCTGGATAAATAAAATTTTCTATCTTTGGGTGACAACTAGATGAAGGGAAGGACAACATTGGTTGAGAAAATAAATCTATTTCATCATTCAACTATGGGTTAATGTGCTGGATGGATTTGGTTTTTTAGCCTTGGATGGCAACTATATAAGGGAAAGGACAACAATGTTTGGGAAAATGAATCTATTTCATTACCCGACTATAAGTTTATTTGCTGGATAGACTGGGTTTTCTACCATTGGATGGCAACTAAATAAGGGGAAGGACAACAGTCTTTGAGAAAATAAATCTATTTCATCACCCAAATATGGATTCATTTGCTGGAAAGATTGGGTTTTCTAGCCTTGGGTTAGAAACTAGATAAGAGGAAGGACAACTCTTTGGGAAAATGCATCTATTTCATCACCCGACTATAAGTTAATTTGCTGGATAGGCTGGGTTTTCTAGTCTTGGGTGGCAACTAGATGAGATGGACAACACTGTATATAAAACCCTGGAGATGATAACGAAAAAGATCAATGCTTGTCTTAAGAAGTCATCGTAATTCAAAGATAATAAAAAGTGGGAAGCTATGGAACATAAGTGTAAAGAAAAACTCAGTGGGTAGATTACTCACTCTTTTCCCCGACTCTGCTTTCTTTCAATATATTTTGGGGTTGTAAAATCTTCCACACCCTTTTTTCTCATATATCTTATTATTCTAGACTTGCTTATCTAACACGAATTGAGACTACGCAGTACATACCGCGCTTCAAATATAAGATCCATTGCTAAAGATGCTAGAAAAATGGCGAGATGAAAAACAATGAGTAATCTACAAAATAATTTTTTTAACTTATAATCACCAACACAAGGTCCAAGAACCAGTTAAAGTAAAGGAACTATGTGAACGAAAATTACGCAATGCGAAAATAAAGAGTGGCGGTAAAGAGTTAAAAGTTGCTTAAAGAGCAAGTTCAGAAAGTTGTTGAGAGCCATGTTCATCCGACGTTCTGGAGGAACACGGAGCATAAAAAGCAGTACCTGACTTTGTTTGTTATACTTGTCTGAATTACTGATCACTGACAATATTTCTTTACTTTGAAATGTAATAATTTGCTATGCATTTATATAGTAAATCATTAAAATGCATTTCTGAAATCTAGTCATTGGCAGCGTATTTACATTATTCTTTAAAAAAAACTACCCTTATTCTGTCATTAATATAAGGCTTAACCCTCTAGGGCCATTCATATCATATTTGATACAGTATTTCCCTATAAGGAAACATTTGGTATTTCCCTATAAGGAAACATTTGGTATTCATTGACTGAGCACTCAGTACTGCTTTCATTTGAAATTTATAAAATATTTCTCTTAAAAAAATTTTCAGGAAAATATTTCTTTCAAGGCTTGTTTTCATACTGTATCAAATATGATACGAATGGCCCTAGAGGGTTAATTAGTGACCTCCGACAAAGATTTTTCCAGAGTTTTAATGTTTTTTTATAGAAAAATAGTCAATGCTTTTGCCTTATTCATATAGTAACCCTATTCTATCATTACTTTCTGTATCACGAGACAATACTATGATTCCCAATTTTCAAAGTATTTCTAATAGTAAAATAATCAAAATGCATTTATATACCAAAAGCCTTATTCTGTTATTTATGCTTCCATTAATTTCTGACCGATGATATTTATATGTGCAGATTTTCAATGTATTCTGACAAAAAATAATTTACAATACGTGCATTTCTTTGTAAAAATAACTACAAAGAATTTTATAGAACAGTAATTATTGATTCATTTTCCTCTTTAGTGACAGATCTTATTATTTCATTAAAAGATAATGATATATATATTTTATATACCAAGGACAATATTAGGAGAAAATGTATTTTAAAAAATGAGAAAAGTTTCGTGCGACGCGTTTCATCCTTTACGACTTCATCAGACTAAATTTGTTATGTTGGTGCGGCTGCACATGCAGACGAAAAACGGATGCTGGAAATTTTAATTTAAAAAATATTATATATATATACTGTCCGGTTGAGACTAAGTGTAAGTGTAGAGAATGTGATCGATCAAGCCACCATCTACCCTAAGGAAAATAAGGAGAGATGTAATGATTCTATTTCGGCGGGAATTTGAAAGCAAACGGCTTTATACCCACAGGCACTTCATCGCCAACCCTAGTTTAAGATACCAAACAGCCCTTTCTAGAAATACTGGGAATTAAAAGGAAGTACCTTAGATCCCCAAATAAAATGGGAACTCATAGGCAAGGCTAGGACCCCTAATAGCTTAAGAGATATGTGTAATCAATGCTTGACAGAAAAAATTAAAATTTTAAAATTTCAAAACCAAAATATACTCCTAAACAAACGAAGGGAGATCATAAGTATGTGTCACCATAGAAATAAGTATAAATTACAATAATTATCCTATTCCCCCAGTTAGTCCCAATAATTTTTTTTTAATTTTTAAAATTTGGCCAAGCAGTTACTTCCCCACCACCTACCACTACGAACTCAAGGGTCAGGTCACATACCTCCCACAACAAAGGAGAAAGTACTACTAAATTCCTTCCCCCAGCCCAACCCAATGAAAACCAATACATCCCAACAACTTCATTTACCTAAGCTAACCTCTGGGCTTAGAATTTTTCCTCATTCTCTGTTTATAAGGGGTTGAAGAATGCATGCCTTAACATGACATGATAAAAATGGCTATTACCCCACTAAGTTTTATCAGAATTTATATATATATATATATATATATATATATATATATAATCTAGCCGATTACAAGATTTCACCATTGCTGGTAGACCTTTTATCAGAATGCAAAATACTTAAACAACAAAAGTGATGGAAACCAACAGCTTCTTTTCTCGCACTTCCTGCCTGTGGAATTCCCTTCCATATACTTGCTTTCCCGACAGCTACAATCTCCACGAGTTTAAATGTAAGGTCTATAGACACCACCTAACACACTAACTCGTATCCATTCTCTCAAACACTTTTCCCATCTACGCAACCCTCAATCTCTGTACCCTTACCCATCTATCACCCTCCTTCTGACATTTCCTATATCTAACCACTCTTTCTCATCACTTTTCCCTATGTAACCCCTTGCACAATAGTGGCAGTGGAATGCCTTGCTTGGGGTGAAATGATTAAAAAAAAAAAAAAGAAGAAAATAATCGAAATGAAATCGGCTAGATTATGTAAAAAGATGTTCTTAAAAATGTGTAGTCGCACTAACATATCGAATTCCATCCAGTGAATTCGAAAAGAACGAAACACGTCACACGAAAGTTTTTGTATTATGTCAGGCATTATTTCATTATATCAATCATTAAACGGAAATGAGTGCTGACGTGTTTATTTAATAAATCCTATAAAATTTGACATAAGTAGCAAGAACAAATAACATAATTGTTGACAACACAAATATCATAGCATCATCCACATGCAAAAGAAAAGGCTAAAAATAATAGAAGTATCTAAACTTATTTATAAATGGAATTTTGTCTTTGTGTGTGTGTCCGTTACATATAGACTCCGAAACGGCTGAGTTGTACTATAAGCGTTGCGAGTGTTCTTAGCTATGTTTTGTGTCGAGGTACCCCAGATAAATATCGAAAATCGATAATCAAAAAAATCGGGTTATAGAAGGAGTGGTCCGATTTTAATCAAATTTGATACACTCATAGACAAAGACATAAGAAATGATATTCAGAAGTTTCAAGGTTTCAATTCTTACAATAGCGCAGAAAATCGATAATATATATGTATAAAAGGCAAGATGTTTGTGTATGTGTCTGTTTATCTGCCTGTATGTCTGTACTTTTCAGCCCTTTTATTTTAGTTTTTGCTTCAGGTTTGGCTCTAAGTAGCTATAATTGTAGTTCTTAGTCTCAGCCATGATACCATTTACTCAGAGGACTTATTTTGCCTTCAAAATTCAGTTTACGACGAAAAAAACTTATTTGATATCGATACCAGGAAATCAAAATTTGACTTACATCCATTTATTTTTCTTTCAGTCTCCGGTTTTGCTTTAACTGGAAACAACTATTGCTTTTTAGTCTTTCGTGCCAAACGTCCAAAGAGTCTGAACTCCAGGACCATGGATTAGTTTTAAAGCTTTCATTCCACCCGAGCAACGCCGGGCTATACTGCAAGTTATTAATAAAAAAGAAAAACCCAACATCCAATAATATCAACTACGAACACACTAACAACGGGCTTATTGTGTTTGGAATATGAAACATACACACAACTCTACAAACATACATAACTCTACATACAATCTCTTAGGCGTAAAATAAAATCTATTTTCTTCAATAATGGCTAAAAGTCTAGTCGAAAGCGCTCGGATAAAAAAAATACATTCGAACACCTTTTATACAATTTATGTCCTCAAAAGAAAACAACCATAAGATCACATGAAAAATTACATAAAAACTTAATAATAATAGCGTGTCTATAATTCTTAATGAAACTTGCATAAAATAGAGATTGCTGACCCAAAAAAAAGCAATTGGAGTCTAATTGTACTGGTGAGCTGTGATATGACAATATATATATATATATATATAAAGTTTTTCCAGCATCATAACATTTTTTCGCTTTGTATGAGTTAAGTTAATTAAAAAGAATATAAAATTTTGCTCATAATTTTCATTATTCCAAGCGCTTTCGGTCACTTCTATAGCCATTTTCAAAGGCTTTCTTGTCTCTGGTGTCGTTATTTTTACTCATGTTTTGACTGTTACGTAGTAATTTATTTTCGTGTTGTTTACCTTTTTCAAACTAGCATTTCTTTCAAGCCTTCACGTGCTGTGCACGACTGAAATTCACGTGCGCATGAACATCATTTTATCTAAAAAAATCTTTCAACACTCCATTTCCACTTTTAAATAATGTAAATTCGATGATAAAAGATAAATTATTTTATATATATATGTGTGTGTGTGTGTGTGTGTGTGTGTGTGTGTGTGTGTGTGTGTGTTTGTGTGTGTGTGTGTCAAACATTTCTCTCTTACCATCGAATTTCTATTACATATATATTATATACACGGTGTCCATAAAGTCCATGCGCACTTTAAAAAAATTATAACTTTATTTATATTTGTGTTAGAAATAATCTGTAAAAAATATTATGAAGCTAAATCTACCTAGTTTTAAGTATAGTTATTGAATAATTCTTTACCACAAAATTTGCAATAATTTTTAAACAAGTAATCAGATAGATCGGAGGGGTGAACTATTTTATTAACCTCCAGGTTCGCCAGATTTGACTTTAGTAGATCTGTTTTTATGGGGACATGTGAAAACAATTGCGTATGCAACCAAACCTAGTTCATTAGAAGATTTGAAATAACTAATGTGATTTCAGGCCTTACTGTAAATCAGTTGTCTAATGTTTTCCGTGAACTGCAGAATCGTATTATTTTTGTATTACTAATGATGGAAGGACATGTGGAAACTTAAATAAATTTTCAATAAAACCTTAAAAAATATAAGTTTGCTTCTTTCAAGTTATTTCTATCGCAAATACAAAGAAAGTTATCATTTTTTTAACCCTCTAGGGCCATTCGTATCATATTTGATACAGTATGAAAACAAGCCTTGAAAGAAATATTTTCCTGAAAAATTTTTTAAGAGAAATATTTTATAAATTTCAAATGAAAGCAGTACTGACTGCTCAGTCAATGAATACCAAATGTTTCCTTATAGGGAAATACCAAATGTTTCCTTATAGGGAAATACTGTATCAAATATGATACGAATGGCCCTTAGAGGGTTAAAGTACACTCAAACTTTATGAACACCCTGTATATGTATAAATATTAAATTCTTGTAATCATGGCATCAGGTAAAAAAAAAAGAAACCTCGTCAGAGAAGTTGCCAAGAAAATATTTGTAGAAAAGACAGAGCGAAGCTACGCCACGTCGGTGAGATTAGATTATGTTTGCTACTTGATCCAAATAAACTTGGTCTATTGTTTCAAGTGTATTTATACTCTTTTCATCCGGTGAAGAATATACAAATTAAACCGGTTTCGCAGCAAGAGTCTGGTCGTTACGCACACAATCACTGATACACCGCTAAGCGAACTTCCCTAGTTATAATTCCGTGTCAATGGTTTCGCTCTTTGTCATCCAGTTCTAATTGTTATTTGTTGATTTCAAGGGCGGATCCTTGTTTTTTATTCTCTCTCTTGTCGTTCTCTTGTTCTGTTGGCGAACCACACGAGTGTTGCCTTTGTTTTCGTTGCACTTGTAAGCACGAGCAATATTCTAATTGCCGCTTCCTGACATTGTCTACACACAGCCGACGATGATTGCAGCTCTAAAATAAACAAAATTCCGAACAAAACCTACACCAATTCTTCAGGCCTCCATCTTGTCATTTCGAAATACAAGTAGGTGAGAAACAGAAAACTTTCCTGCTTGTTGATATGAACTCTCTCATCAACGTTTAAGAGTAGAAAAAAATGATGATGTCTTTTAGAGTTGGGATGGAAAGAAAAAGATCAAAGGTATTCTTATTAAAAAAAAAACGTATTCTTAATAAAACAAAATTATCAAAACCCCACTCATTTTCCGACCATAACCTCTAATGTCTGTGAGAAAAAAATCGTGCAAACGATTTAGAAGATGTGTGACCTGCACTAAAGAAACATAAAATATTCAATAAACAGCAATGTTAGTTGTAGTGGCAATACTAGCTGTTTCCTTATAAGGAAACATTCGACATTTGTTGACCGAGTAGCCAGTGCTATTATCGTATGAAATTTATAAACTATTTCTATTAAAACACGTTTTCCCCTTTTTACCTTCCAATCAGCATGACTGATGCTAATCCCCAGCATAGTGACACATTGAGTATTTTCAGGCTTACCTTTTCCGCTGACATGAAGTGCAAAGGTTATATTAAATCAATTACTAAGTCTGATGCTAAGAAAGTTGTCGTCCTAGACAATTTCACTCGCCAGAATCTATCTTACATATTATTTAGTCTACCATTTATGCGAAAGTGTATCCTAAATTTTTACCATTATTATACGATAAAAAATAATTGTTTCTTTAATTCAAAATAAATATAAGTTTGATTCCACTTAGATATTTGTACTTTTATTTTCCTTTTTTTACTGTTTTAGTGTTTTTATAGATGTCTTCGAAACAAGATCTCATCATTTTACAGTTGAAATGGTTAGATGTAACCGTAAGTTCTATGTTAAGAGTTTTTTCTCCCAATTCTCGCTTCCATCTTCTTGTTTTTCAGTCGAATTTAATTCTCAAAAATGTAAATACAATGTCAAACTTTATCTTCTGTCTTCTTAATTTCTGTTTTTTTTGGTTTTTTTTTTTTTCTTTTTATTAAAAAATGTTTTCCTTATATTCTGTCACACTCAGAAAACACTGGGTCTTAGTAGCTTTTATTGCCTTGCTTGGGGTGTAAAGATTAAAAAAAGAGGTTTTAATTTTAATTAGAGTGTACCTTTCTTTCGCAGCCGTATTTACGTAAATGGGCACAAACTCAGGATCCATTTTCGTATTAATGTTCGTACATTAAACTGAACGTCAGTGATTGTAAACCGAACCCGTACTTTTGAGATATTTCACATGATCCTACTTTAAAACTTGTCGAAAATTTCCGTAAGAAATGAATGCCATATTCGATCAAATCTATTCAGATTAAATAAAAATTCATTTCCATACAAAAGCTTGTAGCATCAAGGACATTGAAATAAAGAATGTGATATCCATAGTTAGAATGCAAATGGATGCTGTCTTATATTTTATGAATTATGCATATGTATTTGACAAAGAACAAACACGAATCTATTTGGATTGTTAAGAAAACTATGTCTATTTGGAAAAGTTTTAGAAAAATAAATCAATAGTCTTATACTCGAAGTAAACATTTTCTATCCTGCATACCGATAAAAAACGAATTGAGTAGAAAAAGAAAGGGTGCGTCTTCTCAAAAACAGAAAGGGTGTGTCTTCTCCTTAAAGGTATTCATCTTCCATAGCGAGGCTATTCGAAAAGAGCTGTAGACTCTACCAAGATTATCGGCGGGCGTCATCTTAACAGTATAAGATATGTATACTCCACTATTTTGATGATGTCATGGAGGCATCACCGACAGACTGAATGGACTCTGCCAACAATTACTTATACCTCCCCTCACAAGAGGTGAGAGGAAGTAGCCTGAGTAGAGTGCCTCAGAGCGACCCGAAATCAGCCGAGAGTCGGTCTACGAACACTGCTACCTTAACGGCTATTACGACACCCAGTTCTAAGGCCGAGGGTCGAACCATAGTATTCCACACTAACTCATATTATCGTTTCTACTAACCAAGTTCTAAGCATTGTATTCTTTCCGTGTTTAATATATATTCGTATTTTCCTATTTTGCGTTCTTCTTACCGGACCTTTAACCGGGTCCACGACAGATCGCTGACACTGAAAGAAAACAAAAGGATCTCCTAGACAGGGTAGTTAAAGAAAGCGAGAAAAAAGGACTATTTATCAACTGCAAGAAGGCAGAAAGTATGGTCATCAGTAAGAGAAGAAGCCTAAGATGTCAACATCCAGTTAGTCCAGAAGTTTAAATATCTGGGAAATGTTTCAACAAAGAATGGAAAATGCGACACCAAAATCCAAACTTGCATTGAACTTGCAGAACATGCATTCCAAAAACCAAGCAAAGTGTTGAGAAACACAGAAAATTTGTTAGAAACAAAGAGCACTGGATTGCTATGTGATGTCCATCCTTATATGGCAGTAAATATTGAACAATTCTCCCCACAGATGAAGAGAAAACTGCAGATAACATAAATGTGGTTCTACATAAAGATACTGAGTATTCAATGGACGAAGCGAATAACCTACCATTTTCTTTTAGAAACCAATCAATTTTTTAGAAACCTATAATCTTTTTTAGAAACTTATTAATATTTTTAGAAACCAATCAGTATTTTTTAAACATATCAAGTTTGTCAATTTTTTTAAAAGAAACCTATCATATGATATCAGACACGGAAAGGAAAATGCAGGACCTTCTACAGGAGGTAACAAAAGAAAGTGACAAGAAAGGACTGAGCATAACCTTAAAGAAAACTGAATGTATGGTTATCAGCAAAACAAGGAGCCCAATATGTCAACTACAAGTCGGAGAAACTAAAATAAAACAAGTAAAAAAGTCCAAATACCTGGGAAGTGTTTTGACAGATGGAAAGTGCGATATGGACATCCAAAGACACATTGGCATGGTCAAAGACGCATTTCAGAAGATAACCAGAGTATTGAATAACATGAAAATCTCATTAGAAACATAGAGAAGAGTTCTGGATTGCTATGTGGTATCTGTCCTTTAGTATGAAAGTGAATTTTGGACGGTCTCATCAAGGATAGGGAGGCAGCAGAAATGTGGTTTTACAGAAGGATGCTGAGGATACCATGGGCGGAGCGCTTGTGCAACGATGATGTGTTGGAAAGGATGCAAACGAGAAGAAAACTCATATTTAACATCAGGAAGTGGCAAATGAAGTTCCTGGAACACGTAATGAGGAAGGAGGGCCTGGAGAATTTAATACTCACAGGTCAGATAGAGGGATGGAGAGACAGGGAAAAGCAGCGCGAGACCTACTTGTTAGATGGATGGCAGAGCGGTGTTTAAAAGGAATACCAAGAGAAAATATAGAGAGCGACAAGAGACAGGGCCAAGTGGAAGTCCATGATCGCCTACGTCCTGAAGGGCACGGCTCATGGAGAAGAAGAATCATATTTTTTTTGAAAACTCATTTTTTAAAGAAATTTATGACTTTTTTTATAGAAACCTATGATTTCTTAGAAACTTTTAAGTACTACGGTTTTTTTTTTAATTTTTAATATTACTGCAAGATGTTTTGAAACCCGATTTTTTCTTTATTTTATTCTATTGTTTTAGAGTTAATATACGATTGAAAAAAAACTGCAAATAAAACCAGATTTCCTTTAAAACTTATAATTGATAACTGATGTCTTTACGAGATCGATTATTGATACCAGATCTTTTTTGCAAACCTATCATTAAAAACTGATTTCTCTTAGAAACCTATCGTCGATACTAGATTTTACGTTGGACATTAATGGGTTAAACAACAGATTCAACTGAGGCAATAAAATTAAATTATATTGGAATGCATATATCCAAGAAAGCAAGATTACGATCTTTCCAGGTTGATTGTTTTAGCATTTAGCTGATCATTAAATTTAAATAGCATCTGAAGATTAATAATTCAGTTCGCTGACCATTTCAGAATTCCACTTAATATAAAACAGCATGTGGCCTTGTATCAAATGCAGCAAAACTTAGCAAATATAATGTATATGAAAAAGCTGAAACCTATATAACAGTTTCTTAATTAACAAATTAACCATGTAAAATATAAGGATAATATAATTGAAATTTCAGACATCGCTCATTGTAGCGAAAAACAAAATATTGGTATTATCTTTTAGTTAAAGCATTTTCAATCATATTGTGGGGTGCTACTGCTATATATTCAGAGATTTTTGATAAAATCTAAAGCATTCCCAATGTTAGTGGCCCTAACCTAACATCTTGGCTTCAGTCACTTTCCCACCGCCTTAATATAACTTCCCTTTTCTATAAATATTTTCGTGGTAATTGTTCTGGTGAACTTTTGTCTGTGATGACTAGAATTTATGAATTTAAGTGCAGTCCTTTTTTTTTTCTTTTTCTTACAAAATGAAATTTACATTCTCTTCAGAGTCTGTTTATAGTTAATCAGTGTATTTCTCCCACTTTTCGGAAAATACTGGTAATTACACCTCTCGCTGTATTGGTAGGTTCGAAGCTAGCGTTCAGCTTCCAGACAAAAATAAGCAGAGTCGTAACTTAATACGAACCTCTATACTAATGTACGTCACCACGGTCCCAACTGCACTCCCAGCCAATGTCCCAGACTCTTTTTATTGACCAAAAACATTGCCAACTCACCAATCATTGCCGTTGGCCCCGTTTGGAATCAGAGTCCCCGGCTCGTGCCAATTAGCATAAAATAACAAAGGTCGAAAAAGGTACTTTTCTTGGACCAAACTTGCGAGAGGAGAGGATACAGCTGACGAAATGATGAACTGTCTAGCGTGGGTTTATGCACGTATCCATTACAAAGCAGCAGCCCAACAAGCAAAACATCTTGGACGCTTTGACTCTGGTAAGTGTGCATATTTATCGTCATACTGTTCCATAGGGCAATGGTTAGCAGAAAGAAACTGTTTGCATAGAACTTACTTCTTCTCGACAGAATACGGAGGGAGTGTGGATGGCTTGCTACTATGTAAGTGGTATGACAGGTCCTAACGATGAAGGTCAGGCCTGGTGGGGCCAGGAGATGCAGTTCGTTTGAGCACTTTTCATTGCAGTAGCGATAAAGCAGTGAGAGACTTGTCACATTCCACCTGTGAGAGAGAGAGAGGTTGGAATACGGAAAATAATTCTTCTGCAACAAGGCCTCGAAGAGGCTTTTGATCTCCATCAAAACTGGAAGACTCCTCACCAAATATGGCAACAGTACCCAATTTTCAGCCTGATCTGGCTCTTATAATGCTAAAGGAGGCAAGTACTTACTGTAGCGGTAGAGGAGCCGATTATTCTATCAACATCTTTAGCAATGGATCGTATATAAAAATTCTACTTAAGGTCGGGTGTGAATCTGAGGCCTAATATCCTCTCAAAACACGGGGCCTCCTCTGGGAAAACCCGTTCGTCTTGACTGGTGGTAATTCGGGATCTGATCGGCGGGGATTCAAGGTAACCAGTTTGGTTTCAGAAGTATTGAATGTTATCAGCCAGTTTTTCCCCACTTGGAAGTTAGTGTTAGAGCTGAAGAGATGTCAGCTGTCAATCTCTGCTCGTCAAGATTTTGAATGTGCGCCGCGATATAATCGCATCATCGGCATAATTGTTTACAAATAATCAGAGTATATCTTTAGGTAGATAATTTATGTATATTATAAAATATATTGGTTCGAGAAAAAACAAATAAGGGACGCCTGCGTTGACTGTCCCGAAGGATTGGCCGATAATAAGTAACTTCGTGTATATACCTACTATAAAGGATTTTATAATAGAGAAAACCCTTCCAGTGATTCCATAGCTGGACAGCTTGTGTAGCAAACTATTGTGTCACACCCTGTCAAAGGCCTTTCGAGATATCTAAAGATTGCAGCATGTGTGTTGTCAAGGGCCACGCTAATTCTGTGAGTAATGGTAGTTAAGACGTCAGCAGTGAATCGGACTGATCGAAACCCATACTGCTCGTCGCACACGAGCTTGTTCCTATCCAGGTGCTCAACTACCTTCTTGTTGATAATGTCCTCAAACAATTACTGATGATACTGAGGAAACTAATGGTTCTGTACTGGAAGTGGGGGAATCGGTTGCTTGAAGAATGGATATACGCTTACCACCTCCCACATTATGAGAAATATTTATTTCTCAAGCAGCATTTAAATGCTAGAATAGCGGATAATACTGGGTTGATATTTTTAAGGACGACAACTGAAATTTTATCCGGGCCACTGGTCGAAGCTTCACATAAGTCTAATGACTTATTTTACTGAAATGAGTATATTACTGAGATTTTACTCTGTGAGACCTTGGGGAGTTGAATGAAGGAGTGTCCTTTGTCATCTAACGTTGATTTTTATGCATATATCGAAGCAAAGACCTTCGCTTTAACTGCCGAAGAGAATATAACCTCGGGGCCATTTATAATAGTGAGCACAGCTGCTTTGTCCTGTTCATAATTTGGTTGGTGATCTTTCAAAATTCACGAAATCCAATATGTTTCTTTTCAACCTTGGTCTAGACAGCTCACGCGTAACTGCACGTTGCTTTTCAAGAACTCGCTTACAGTGATTGCGGGAGATTCTGAAAGATGGTCCAGACTATACCGTTTCTTGCGATAGATTTCTAAGTAGTGGTTCCGGTAAGCTATAACTGCAGCTCATTCATGGGTAAACCAGGTTTGGCTACTTGGCTTTGCTAAAATATTTGGTGGGGGTATAAAGCATTCCTTTCCAGAAAGTTTTGGAAATTAGGGTGGCTATTTTAGAGACAACATGTTTGAAGAATGTTGGGAGAGGAACCTCCGTCATATCAGACCGAAAGCTTTCCGAGGAAAACTCATAGCGAAAAAACGTTCTATGGAATGGTAAATCAAGCGATGTCATTAGTTTGAAGTCAAGTTTGAACACAGACAAGTGAATGATCAGACTTGTCAATGGTGCGTAAAACTTTGCTGAGCGTTTCGAGGAAGTTCACTTATTCTCCCGTCACCCCCGGGACTCAGGTAGGTTCTTCAAGGATCTGGATAAATTCATTAGAGTTGGAGAAGTCTCTACATTATCTAACTTCCTCATCGGTTTTGTTAGAGGGGACTAACCACTCTTGTGGCGAATATTGATGTCACCACATAAATGAAATTTGGCCGAGGGAAATTCGATGAAGATATTGTCCATCATCTCTGATAATCGATAGAAAATTACCGACCCTTTATCTTGAGAATGATACAAAGCAAAGACGAATGCGAAAATATGGATAAATACTAGGCGGAAACATATATACGGGATATTAGTGATCTCGATTTTTGTGGCTCGCCACAGGGAAACGCGTTTTAGTAACCGTTGTGATTTAGGTGGTCTTAATTTGTTATAATGGTTGCGTAACCGGTACTGTAAGCTTTTGCAATGGGATGAGGCATTGATACCTGTTTCAGACAGGAACAGGAGGTTAGGTTCAGACTGAAGAAAATAGAGTTCTGCTTCAGGAAAGTTGGAGCGTAGACTCTTTACATTGAAGTAGGATTATTTCCCTGGGATCTATTTTTGAGTTTTTGTTTGCTAATTTTTTTTTTGTTTTTGTTTTTTTTTTTCAATTGATTGCTTCTATGTTTGTTTTGGTTGGTTTGGTAGATTACTAGTGAAACATACACCAACCGGAGATGCACGCAGATACCTCCGTAACAGTACCTATCATAATAGCATCGAGAGACCCCACCGGAGATTATTGCACACTCCCGAAACAATTCACAAACTGGCAGTAAAATAGACCCGATATTATACACCTACTGACATGATAGCCTCCTTCGAAGTTACTCGAAGATTCGAATCCCTGACTATCAAGCGGGTAAAATTAAAACAGAAAATTTTTACCTCCGGCACCCATAATGAGTGGACAAATAAACTAGAAAAGATTTTAGGCACAGTACACTGGGATGTGCGTTGTGGTACAGTGAATATCGGCTCGGAACGAGAAACCGGGGAGCCGAGTTCGAATTCCAGTTGAATCCATTGTATTCACTTACGTGCAAATACCCTTGGGAAAGGTATTAATTCGTCTCTTCCTTCCAGTTATGGGTTAAATAACAGGACAGATTGGGTTCTATAGCCTTGGTCGGCAACCAGTCTACCGCAGAAAGCAATGGCAATCCTACTGTGGGATAATCTTCTGCCCAGTCAGTCATGTCTCTTTCGAGACATCATCGCCCAAGCGTGTATCACGTATGGCACTTAACTAACTGACTGACACTGTATTGTATTGTATCGGCCTCCTATAGGTCAGGGCTACAAAAATCATCTTTGTGTCTAAAGCATCGTATCTGCTAGAGACCAATGGTACCAAGTCAAGCTCGCTCATGATTGACAACAAGGTCTCATCGATTTACAGTTGAACTGGTTAGATGCAACCGTAAGTTCTATGCTTACAGTTCTTTCTCTCACACTTCTCGGTAGTGGAAAGCTTCTCCGGCTCCATGGTTTTCATCCAACTTCAAACATTTAAATCCAATGTCAATCCTTACCTTCTGTCTTCTTGATTCCTCTTCTTTTATAGTTCTCTCTCCTTAATAATGTTTTTCTTTTCCTTATTCTTTCACTCACAGTAACCCCCTGTGTGCTAGTGGCTTTGCTGTCGTACTTAGAAGAAATGATTAAAAAAAGATACACCAATGACACCGAGTTAATGACTGATTCAGAAAGTAAACAGAAAAAGATTTCTTAGACAAAATAGTAATGCAAAACTAGAAAGAGCACTCAAAGACAGTAAACATCCGCCAGGGCAATGCCTGCATCATCTCAGCGATTAGCAACAGAAGATTAGTAAGAATAACTGCAATGAACTTGGCCTTTCTCAAAAGTGAAAATACAACAAATGAACTTGACAGCTCTCAAAATTAAATACGCACGTAAAGTGAAACAAGGGAGCTAATTCAGTATTTATAATGATCTAGTGGAGGTATTTCAATATTTGACATTTGAAAGGCAAAAATTAAATTTTCTTAATAAAACCAGAAATTAATCCAGAATCCGGATCGAACCCAAATTTTAATCAATTTGTGTCAGTCACGAGGCTAATCAACCCTGAAATTTTCATCTGAATCCACCCAGGTGATCTTGAGATACCTCCACCACAGAAAAACAAACAGACAAATGCGACCGAATACAATTCTTTTGCTTTAAGAAGGATTGGTTAATTGTTAGCAAAAATGACGGCTAAAACTGTGAGTTACTTATTGATGATGTCGAAATCAAGCAGGTGCAAAAATTTAATTATGGGAACAGTGTAGTAAAAGACAATGCAAAATGCGACACATATTCATTGACGGATAGGTATAGGAAAAATGCCTTCCAGACACTATATAAATTGCTAAGACATAGAAAAAATATCATTAGAAAAGAAGAAAAAAAAGTGTGCTGAACTATTCTATAATATTTAATCTTTGATCACCATTAATATTAATTTTAGCATCTTGTGATGAAGCCTCAAAAGATGGTGAAGCTGAGCAAGTCTTCATTTAGTGAAAGTAACTGAAGAAAGTATTTTGCTGTAGAGTTTTATCATTTTTTAAATCTTTTTGCTTTCTTTCTGTAAACCCTTGATTTTTTTTTGATTTTTCCTCTTTATATTTATTTTATCTTTTCAAATCTTTTATTTTTATTTTTCGGGATGACATATATTGAGGAAAGAAAGCGTGGAGAATTTAACACTCATATGAGTACTGACATCAGGAAGAACAGCGAATAACCTACCTGCAAAGCTTGCGTAAATTAATGGCAGACCGGAGACAACGAATCATGCTAAAGAGTTATACGTTGCTTAGAGATACAAAAGATTGGATGTTAAGGAGAGTGATAAAATCAGAAAACAGTTGAAATTTAGGTGGCATATAATAAAGAAAGAAGGCCTGGAGAATTTAACACACAACTACTGATATCAGGAATAACAGTGAACGACCAACCTATAAAGTTTGCATGATCGGAGACAAAGAATGATGCTAAAAAATTAAACGTTGCTTCGAGTTAAAAGTGATAGAAAGTTAAGGAGAGCCATAATCTTCCACGTCCTGAAGAGACAAGGTCCGTAAAAAAAGAATATACTAACCAACTCTTCATCATGTTGAGTTTCTTTATTTTTTGGTCTTCTACAAATTTACCATTATACCCACCATTTCCATTTGATATTTTTAAACATTTTCACATATTTTTTACAGGATCATTTTTTCTCTTTAATAGACTTCACGATTTTTGCCATTCAATTTTTTATACTAGCTTTTCTTCAAGTGTCATGTCTTTGCGTTTCTTTAGATTTCTTCTGTGATTGGTAATTCCAGTTCTTTCCTACTGGTTCCTTTTTTGCATTCTTTTTCATTTTTTGTTCTTTTTTTTTGCTTTTTTGCTTTTTTTGCTTTTTTGTTTTTTGTTTTTTTGTTTGTTTTTTTTTGTTTTTGTTTTTGTTTTTTGTTTTTTTGTTTTTCAATGAACGCCACTTGGGATGGGGAAAAGAATGTGTTTCATTAATTTAATTCAGTTCTTATCTTCTCTTAAATGGAGCGTTACTAACAAAGCTCATTGAGGCGCACAAAAGAGGGTAGCGAAAACCGTGCCACTTAGCACGACTATGAAAGCCATTGAAGTGTTAGTTACTTGCTCAACTATCAATTCAGCCGACTTAAATTAGCTATGAAACCAGGCAAAATGGCGCCGAGACGATTGTCAAAAAGAAGATGAATGGAAAGTGATTGAATGAAAGAAAGAAAATAAGGAAGGAAAGAATAAGAACATCAACAACAAAAAAGGGGGGAGAGAATTTTAAAAATGTTAATAGAAGGAATGTGGAGGAGAAAGAAAATGAAAGAAAGACAGAAATGAAATAAAACAAACTGTAGTAACAAAAATAGATGATTTCAAAAATAATACGATAATGTCTCTTTTTAAAACCAAGGCACTAAACAGGTTTTAGTCAGCCAGTTAAGTGCCATAATTGATACACGCTTTGGACGATCATGTCTCGAACGTACATGACTGACTTGGCAGAAAATTATCCCGTAGTAGTAGCCATTGCTTTCTGCAGTAAACTGGTTACCAGCCAAGGCTATAGAACCCAATCTGTCATTGTTTAACCCATAACTGGAGGGAAAAGATGGATTAATACCTTTCCCAAGGGTATTTGTGCGTAAGTGAATGCGAGGAATTCAAACGGAATTCGAACTCGGCTCCCTGATTTGTTGTTTCGAGTTGATATCTACTGCACCTCAACGCACAAACAGATTTCATTCTATCTTTAATATCAGACAGAAATAAATCGTATATATATATATATATATATATATATATATATATATATATATATATATATATATATATATTATATTATATCGACCCAAGCAACGCATTTTATTGACACTGTTTTGCAGGGGGTTACATAGGAGGAAAGTTATGAGAAAGAGTCAGGTCATAGGGGTTGTCGGGAAGTGGGTAAGAGAAGGATGAGAATACTGATGAGGGTGGGGTGGACGGAGAAAGGAGCATGAGAGAGAGAGAGGGTGCAGGTTAGTGAGATATGAGATGACGATTGATTTTACATTTACATTCTTGGAGATTATAGCTGCCAGGAAAGTAAGCAAATGGAAGGGAATTTCAGAGGCGAGAAGTGCGAGAAAAGAAGCTGCTGGAGTAGAATTTGTGTTTACAATTTATTGGTTTCACAGTAAAAGGGTTGGACCTAGTTGCTAATCTTGTGACTCGAGTAAATTTATATATAGGGGACACAAGTGAGCTAAGTTCATCGGAGCAGAAGCGATGAAAGTATTTGTAGAAGAAACACAGGGAAGCCACATTGTGCCGGTGAGAAGGTGACTGTTTCCGAGCTGCCAAGTCGGGATCTATCACATTACAGATTTACCGTTGGATTTTGCCAAGGATACCTAGATGGATAGCAAGAGCACCCGACCAGATATGGCAGCAGTATTCAATGCACGAGCGGATGGTAGATTGTGCAGGATTGTTTCAGGCGGAAAAAAACTTCCTGGCCCTACACAGAGAACCGACTTTCTTAGCAGCGGATTTCGCTATGGATTCTATGTAATCATTCCACTTGAGGTCTGTTGTGAGATTTAAACCGAAGAGGCGCAGTGTTTTGCTTTCAGGGAGACTAACCTGATCCATGCTAATGAGGGGTAGGAGCGATTGTCTGTGATGGTTAATAGCAGTTTCGTTTTGGAAGCATTAAAATTCACGAGCCATTTCTTACCCCAGTCTGCCACGGATCGGAGGTCCTTTTCAAGCTCGGCATCGAGGTTTGCCTTGCCAGCCTCGCTGATATAAAAGATTTGTTGGAAACGCGAGTGAAGGTAACGATAAAAGACAATGAGGTGCTCTCTGAACAAGCAAAATTGCTCTAATGAAGAGATTTTGAAGATGAGAAACTTCTATCAATCGATCTTTGACGGTGACTACCAGGACTCTTTGGTGAAGAAAATACGAATAATATCTAGAAAGAGCAGCCAAAGACTGAAAACCTCTGCTAAGGCAATACCGGCATCATCTCAGCGATTAGAAAGAGATGATTATTAAAATGATAAAAAATAACTGCAATGAACTTGACCGCTCTCAATAGTGAAAATATTTTTTAAAAAAAGAACTCAACCGCTCTAAAAATTAAATGCGCACGTAAAATGAAACAGGGGTAGGTAATTCAGTAGTTAAAATTATATAGGGGAAGTAATTCAGTATTTGGCATTTGAAAGGTAAAAATTAAATGTTATTAACAAAAGTGGGAAAATAACTTTCTCTCCTACCGAATCGAACCCAAAATCTAATCAGTTTGTGTCAGTCATGAGACCAATCATTTCTAAAAGTTTCATCCGAATCCATCCAGTAGGTCTTGAGATATCTTAATCACAGACTGACAGGCAAGCAAACAAACAGACAAACGTGACTGAATACGATACCTCCACCTTAACGCGGAGGTAATAATAAGAAACTACACTAAAAGCATTAAGATCCTGCAGTACTATAAGATTCAGAATTATCATTTAGGCCAATTCAAGGTGGCCATATTAAGTCATCTTAAATACAGAAAAGAAGTCCCACGCGGTAGATGTTGAATATCCGAGAAGTGCGTATACTAAAATGAAAGAGTAGATCTATAAACATCGAGACCAAACCAAGCAGGGTTTGGTAATGGTTGGACCAATAATCGACAGAGCACTGAGAATAATTTCTGAGATATTTATCGTTTAACGTTTAAATGAGTTAATGATCTCACAAAGAACTGAAAAAAATCACAGGTGCGATTTTGTCAAAAAGAAGATGAATGGAAAGTGATTGAATGAAAGAAAGAAAATAAGGAAGGAAAGAATAAAAACAATAACAACAAAGAGGAGGTAAGGTTTTAAGGTGTTTTTAATGTCCAGTTTAAAATTAACAAGAATACATAGGCGAATACATTAGTATTTCAGAAAACATATTTTATCCTGCCACATAGGATGCATCGTATCAATAACTTTAGCAGTTTAAGTTTAACGAAACTGCAGTTGACTTATATCCAAGTATTTTGTTTATTATTCATTCGTTGTTCTTTTCTTCCTATTTATGTGTGGTTTCTCTTAAGACATCTGTCTTGTTGCTCAACGCAGAGCTTGACTCTTTGCCGCCTCTCTTTACACTCGCTCTAGGAGCCATTCACGCAAAATCGTTAGGCAGGTTAATCGCTGTTTCATTCAGCCCATTCCTTAACAATAGCTCCTTTGATTTCTAAATGTTCCAAGCCCTCTTTCCTCACTGTAGCATACTTGCTGTTTCCTTATACCCATCAACAGTTTCAGTGAGTGTTAAATTTCCTAAACCCTCTTTCCTCACAGTAGGTTACTTGCTGTTTCTTTCTGTCCATCACTCATAAATACATCCTGAAATTGTTAGATTTTCGAAGCCCTTTTTCTTCATAGTGTTTCCCAGAAATATTAACTCCTCCCCCCACCACCCCCTATCTCTCTCTCTCTCTCTCTCTCTCTCTCTCTCTCTCTTATTATGTGCTCTTCTAACTCCCATTTTTCTTCAGAACTACCTGGTTTTAGCATCAGTTTGTTTGAATTTGTTGAATGGCATATCAACCTCTGTAGGTGATATTTACTCTTCTCCCCCACTTGAGAGAGATGTGACACAAAGTCTTTTTTTAATGTGGGGAACCATGAGCGCGTACGCCCAGGTACTGGTCAAAACATTACCTATTTACCGCGGTGGATAGGTTCAAAACTGGTCTAAACTGGTCTAAACTGGTCTTAAACTGTTCTTATTCGGTCTTAATTTGGTCATTTTGGACCCCCAGCCCGAAGGCCGGAGCCCAGGTATATCAACCTCTGTAGATTATTTAATGCAAAAAAGGTAAGATTTTAAGGTATTTTTTAATGTACAGTTATAATGAGAAGGTTAATTTAAATTTTGATGAAAATTTTTGCTTTTTTTTTATTTTAGAAAACTGAAGACGTCTTCTAGCTTTGTATTTAAAAATGTATTGCTGGTTATATTTTTCATTCAGAAATATATAATGGCAATAATTTTTTTCTTTCAAAAATTTATTATGATAATAATTTTTCCTTTAAAAGTATATTGTTGACAACATTTTTCCTTAAAAGTGTATATTTTTCTATAAGAGTTTATTTATGTATATATATATTTCTATGAAAGATTATTTTTATACTTTCATAGTGTTTTGATCCCAGTTTTGGAGTTAAGTATTTGCCCATAGCTGGGAACCTAACATGTGCTACCACTCTGGGTCAGAGTGAACCTGGGAACAACAGCAGTTAAGAAGTGGTTGCATGCTTCTCACAACCACCCAATCAGAGGCCTTGCTGCCAGATGCAGTTTACCGTCAAACCCAGGACCAGCATCAGTCTGTTAATACCACAGTAGCTCCGAGTCTTTTGTAAGGAAACTGTACGGCCTTCACTGACATACAAGAGGATACAAATAATACGGCACTTTCTGTTATGTTTCTGAAGATTTTTACTTTTTCGATGTATCTTCGGATTTCTGTGTCGCAATTACTACACCATACAATTAAATTTCTGTATCTACTTGATTCTCTAATTCTCCAATTCATAGCTCAAACCATGTCTTGTTCCTCTTTCTAACAGCCATGCATTTTGCCTTATTACATTTAATGGTTCTACTTGATTTAAGAAACTGATTTTCTGGTTGATCACAAAATTGTTTTTTGTGTTTCTGCCTTGAAAACACCCCAGCTTCACAACCACTTTATCGGATGAGAAGGTAAAACGAAAGTCTTATCCCGAAATTAGAACCCGACTCAGCATCGCTTGAAGAATGTTTTCGACATTCACACAAAGGTATGCTTCATTTAAGTAGCATAAATTTTGCAAACATGGTGATGTGGCCTGTTAGGGCCAGGAAGAAAGACACGATAAGAAGGTAGTTTGAATCAGTGTATTGGAATAACAAAACATATATACAAAATAAAAGTGTTATTAGTTAGCAGATAGAAGTGTCCGTCCGAACTGTCAAGTTACACTGCGTCTTGACTGCCTCCCAGGAAATCTCGCAGGTTAGTATTTATGAAAGGGGAAGAGTTCATTCCAATGTAGATAGGGCACCATAACACATTAGTTGAAAGTTTGAGCCTATTTCAAACTGGGTCACTCCACTTGGAAGTCTGGGGCGCAACAATCTTCATTGGCTCGTTACTCTATGCATGTTCTTGAGCTAGACTCAATTGGCATTATTTCCCGGTGCTTTTCCTTCTCTTTTACCTCCAGCTATGGGTTGTATAGCAGGACAGATTGAGTTCTATAGCCTTGGTTGGCAATCTGTCTACTGCAGAAAGAAATGGCAACTTACAGCTGGATAATCTTTTGCCTAGTCAGTCATGGATCGAAAGAGACATTATCACCCAAGCGTATATCCACATGACACTTAATTGACTGAGTGAATCTGTTATAATAACTTGACAAAGAAAATACTATCTGAAAAATTAATAAATAAATTATATATTATCAACAAATATTCATTATACATTAATCTATTTGGATCGGTTTTTAATCTTGATTATTCTACTTTTCAATTAAGCATGGCTGACCGAGTGTGGAAGGAAATGAAAGAGATTTAGAATGAAGTTAGGGCAATAAATAAAAACGGTTGTATAGAATAAAACAATTAAAAGGATCAATGCAAATGCTATGCTGTAATAAGATGCTTAATAAGCCAATAATATAAGTGAGTTCTCTATAAGAGTCTTTGATTAAGACATAACAGACAATATGCTTAATACTGCACCTAATAATGGCCGGTTAAAGAAAAGCGTTAGTTAAGTGTATCTTGTTATCAGATGGTTGTTAGCGCCATTCATGGATCAGGAAGTAAAAATGATGTATTCTTGTTAAATAGAAAATCAAGGGCAGTGAAATGTTATTATAGTACAGATTAATAAAAAAAATAAAAGGCTGAATCTCTCATATATAAAATTATTGTTCATTTACCTCCGTGTTTTGTCAATAAATATCAGTGACTGGGTGTGTGATTTTCGGGGAGTATTCTCCGAATGTGTATTCTTATTTTTCGCGAGAATGTAAAATAAACTCTTACCCTCTTCCTTTTTTTTTTTGGATAGGGTGCTTTAATATCTACCTGACATCCAGTTATCTCGCGTGCACACATCCTAAACGCAGCTAGGTCGACCACCTGTTTACATGTCGCAGGCAGCCACTAATATTCTGAGGTTCGAATAAGCGCTTGGTAGCAAAAAGTTCCCCTTTCCAGGTCAACACACACCTGAATTCTTTGATTACTTGGTTTGACAGTGTTGTAGAGTGGCTGACACCTCTGCAGCACTCTCAATAATGGAATGGTTCATGGTTGAAATGGTTTATTTAAGTGAAAAATTGTAGCATTCGAGGCGTAATATTCAAGTTTTATTTCAGTAATCTTAGGATTGATTACTTCGGTGGCTATTGTGATCTAAATCACTTCGCTTTGTGTTGTAAGTTCTGTCTTGTCTGTCATTGTAACTATTGTACTCTTCCGTATATATCTGTTTAGTACCCGATATTGTGCTGAATAATACCGCAGTACACTTTCTCTGTGTATCATATCCACCTCGGCAATACAACCGACAGTGAGTGTAAAGTCTCTTTTTGCATCATCTGGGACAAGTCCAGAAGATATTAGAGCTATCAGAAATCAACAAATGTTCCTTATTGACATTAACTTTGATTCAGGCTATGTTTTAGTTCCTAGGGTAAATCACATACTACGTTAGCTTAACAATGCCAAGTTAAATTAAATGATTAAAACTGATAAGAGATATTTTTAGTTATTGCTAATACTGAGTCTTTCTTCAGTCACTTACTCACCGACGTGATGTGGCTTCCCTCTGCATTTTCTTCTCTGAGGAACTTTTTTCCCGACCCGTTGTATTTGGCATCAAGGTCCCACCCTTTTACCGTCGAAATGTAACAACCTCTTTGACTTTACAGTTTATTTTCTCGCACTTTTCGTTTGTGGAACTCCCTTCTCTTTGCTTGCAACAATAGCTACAATCTCCGAAAATTTAAATGCAACGTCAATTGCCATCTTCTATTTCCTCGATTCACATCCTTCTCTTATCCTTTTTCGATTTCCCTGAAACTTGTTTTTTCTCTCCCTGTAACACCCTGCGCACTAGTAGTGGTCTTGCTTTGCTTGGAGGGCAATGATTATAAAAAAAAAGTATATACTTCTTAAAGGTTCTAAATTTCTGGAAGGTTACTAAATACGACAGATACCTGAAAAGAGCCCGACACTATAGAAAGTGAACTGCTGAATATTTTTTCATCTTAGAAATTAATCCTGAAAGAAACGTCCCAAAATACAATATATTCTGTGAAATTTGTCACCAGTCAGCTTTATCCAACAAAAAATAGAAATACGAAAACAAATCAAAAATGAAAATATAATGTTTTTTCTGCTAAGAATTGTATAAAAATCGGGGTATTTTTTAAACAAAATCCCCAGTAAAAGGCTACTCCAGATAGAAAGTTACATTCGAAATGCTAACGATGAGTAAGATGTGTGAAATGACTGGGAGGAAAAGTGATAGGAAGTGAGCATTCTGACGACAAGTAGGATAGATGACGATTGATTCCTAACTTGAAGAGGTCAAGATTAACGTATTCATAACATCAACCATATCATACTTTGTTCCAAAAAGTGCCAGTTCTTGAGAAAAGCTGACAGAAGTGAACTTTCTTCTTACATTTGGAAGATGGGGGAAATGAGACGGATTTGATTCCGTGGAAATAGTGTGACGTCCTAGCACTGAAGATCTGAGCCAGTGGAACTAAATAGAACTATTATAAACTTTTTCCGTTAAAAAAGCGATAGAGTAAGAACAGGCTTGCAACGTCGTAACTGTGGGAAAAGAGTCCGTAAAGTGGGAAATAAATCATCCGCAAAAATAGCGCGTAACCGATTTTAAATAAAATCAAAGCTGCAAATTGATGGAAAATGAGAGAACGGAGACTGGAAATGAGAAAAAGTCAAGGAACGAAGGTTGGAAGTGAGAAAAAGTCAAGGAACGAAAGATGGAAATAAAAAACGTCAATAAACGAAGGCTGGAAGTGAGAAAAAGTTAAAGATCAAAGGCTGGAAATGAGGAAAAGTAAAGGAACGAACGCTGGAAATGAGGAAAAGTGAAAGAACGAATGCTGGAAATGAAAATAGTGACGGAGCAAAGGCTGGAAATGAAGAGAAGTGAAGAAACGAAGGCTGAAAATGAGAAAAAGTCAAGGAACAAAGGCTGGACGTGAGGAAAAGAAAAGGAACGGAGGCTAGAAGTGAAAAAAAAGTGAAAAAACGAAGGCTGGAAATGAGGAAAAATGAAATGACAACGGCTGAAAATAAGAAAAAGTAAAAGAACGAAGGTGGGAAATGAAGAAAAGTGAAGGAACGAAGGCTGGAAATGAGAAAAAGGAAGGAACGAAGGCCGGAAATAAAAAAGTCAAGAAACGAAGGCTGGAAGTGAGAAAAGGTGAAGAAACGAGGGCTGGAAGTGAGGAAAAGTGAAGAGACGAAGCTGGAATTGAAGAAAAATGAAGGAACGGAGACTGGAAATTAGGAAATATGAGGAAAGTGATGGATGGTTATGAAAAGTAATCTAACGAAGGCTGAGTGGCGAAAAAGGTTGCATAAAAGGCTAGAAGTGATGGACGTTAAGGAACGAAGGCCGGAAATGATGGAAAGTTATGCAACGTAGGCTGATAGTGATAGAAAGTGAGGAAATGAAGGAAGTGATGAAAAGTGATGCAACGAAGGAGAGGAATGAGGGAAAGTGAGTGAACGAAGAATGGAATTGGTTTCAACGTCGGCCGGTAGTGATGGGAATTGATACAAACAAGACTGGAAGTGATGGAAAGTGTTGAACCGAAGTAGTTAGCTGATTACAATTGATGCAATGAAAGTTGAGAGTTATGGAAAGTGATACAACGAAGAATGAAAGTGATGAAAACTGATGCAGCGAAGGCTGGGAATGATGGAAAGTGTTGGACCGAAATACTGAACTGATTAAAAGTGACGCAACGAAAGTTGAGAGTTATGCAAAGCGATGCAACGAAGACTGGAAATGATGGAAACTGAAGGTTTGAAGGCTATAATTGATGCACAGAACTGCAACGAATGCTAGAAGAGATAAAGAAGGAAAGTGATGGAAAGTTATGCAACTAAGGCTGAAATTGATTGAAACTGATGCAATGAAGGTTACAAGTGATGTAATGTGTTGCAATGAAGGCTGAAATCGAGGGAAAGTGACCTTGAAGTGATAGAAAATCAACGAACGAAGACTGAGCAGTAAATATTCCAAATTCTCTAAACCACTAAATTATAAAATTTAGTCACTGATTTTTTAATCTCATTTCCGTAATATTAAAGTATTGGACGCAGTGCTATCTTTTGAGACGTTTTATGAGAAAAAAAATTGCGGATTAAATGCAGCAAATTAACTAACGTTGCACTTTCAAGTACTGAGGAATGAAAAGTTTTACGCTGTTCTTCCAGGCGTGAAGAGCTAGTTTTGAAAATCAGTATACAATTTCTTGCCTTGATTCGAACACTAATCTATGGCAAATAATCAATTATCTCAGATACAAAATATTATATGATCTAATAGATAATTAAGGTTCGCAGTTCGGTCCTTCATGAAAATTCTTGCGAAATTAGAGTCTTACACCATGTTCTCAATCACTCCAAGCAACGTTTGACATGTTCCTCTGGGTTACAAGGTACCAGCATCAGGGAGTCATCCCTTATCTAACCTACTATAAAAAATTGGTTCGAGCTTAGTACGAAGTAATCAAAGACTAGTTTTTTTTGTTTTTTTTTTCTAAATTTCTTATATGAAGCATTATTTATTTTTTTACTAGTTTTCTTTTTCATTCTTGTTTTTTCACGGCAATGTTCGGTTGTTTTACATTCTATAATGTTAAACAAAAATAATTGGATTTTAATTTTTTTTAAATAGCAACTGCTGATGAGATTAGAAATTTCATCTCGTCTAAGAAACATTCGGAACACTTCAGACTTACTTTATTATTATTATTTTTAATCAATCCACCCCAAGCAAGGCGAGAATACCACTGTGATGCAAATAAACACTGAGAGCGAGAAGGAACCAGAAACTTAATCTTAAACAGTAAACAAGGGATAAACCTCTAGTCTTGTTCAAAAGGCTATGGAGGAGTGTGAAAGTAAATACTATTACACTGATAATGTAGCAGTCACATTAAATTTGAATTTCGCCGACTGTTGTGTCACTGTGAGAAAATCGGTATACCTTCAACCCTGACAGGCAAGCTTGTAAAGTTACGAGTTCAAATCTCGTCGGAGGCTACTGCATAATTTCTGAGCAGTTGCAGTTTCGTCATATTAAGTAAAATGACCTCAGTATTACGATAAATGGTAATAAGAAGAAAAAAGAGAAAAATAATCAAAATTTAATAGTGACCACATCATTTGTGTAGGTGTGTGCGTGTGTGTGTGTGTGTGTGTGTGTGTGTGTGTGTGTGTGTGTGTGTGTGACTGATAATATTGTATGTGGAGCTAGCATAAACTCCGGTTACTAGAGGTGGTGTAATGGTTAGCACGCTTGTCTCGCTAGAATCATTACAGTTGAGTAGTGAGTTTGATCATCACTGGGTGTCACATACTTTCGGCCTTGCGCCACATCTAAGCTAGGCTTAGCAAATCACCATTCTGGCAACAATGTGAAAAAAATAGAAACACAATTTACAAGAATTTTCAGTGGAACCAATGTTCCACTGAAAATTCTTGTAAATTGTGTTTCTATCATCATCGAATGAATAATGCAATGTAAGATACGTGAACAGCACTGCTCTCTCCAAAAATTTCTGGCAATTTAAAAATGAATGTAATGCTTCCATTATTATGTGGAATATTGTATCAAAATCCATCAATTTCATCAAAGATGAAGGAAAGACTTGAAGCAACCGAAATATGAATCGAGCAAGTCAGCAGCGACGAGGTTTTGGGTGTAAACGAAAAGAAAACAAAGTTATCATCAGGAAAAGGCAGCTGAAATTTCTTGGATATGTAGTGAGGAAGGAGGGCTTGGAGAATCTGATATTCACAAGACTGATAGAGGGGAAAGCAACGCATGACATACTTAATGAGCTTGAGGGAATGGATAGCAAAGAAGGGTTTGCAAGGAGTAACACGAGAAAAGATATTAAGAGCTACAAATGACAGGGAGATGTAAAAGGCAATGATCGCCTACGTCCTGAAGGGACACGGCACATAGAAAAAGAAGAAACAAAATTACTGATATTTACCCAGGCCCGAAACCTTAATGCTCTATTTTGTTTTCAATCAACACCTTAAGATCTACAAGTATTTGTTGTTTTGTTTCATTTTCAGGGAACTCCTGAAGAGAGGAAGGAGTGGTTAGGGAGTAATTGGATCATCCGGTTGCGTTTGAGGCTTCAACATCCGTTCCCCACTCCACCTCAAATAAGCACGACCCCACAACCACCCCGTCTGGCTTTGGTCGCGTGCCAATAATGATAAGAGGATATGTACAATCAGTAGAAATAACATCATTAGTTGAACATCTGCAGATACGTGTGCAGCTTCCCATTCATCTATCTACCTAACGAGCTAGCTCCTGTTATTCATATCTATATCCGATTATATTTGTTTCTCATCGTTTGTTCATATTTATCACTCGCATCATCTATCTATCTATCTATCTATCTATCTATCTATCTATCTATCTATCTATCTCGGCCTGTTCCTACCGCTCTATCTATCTATCTATCTATCTATCTATCTATCTATCTATCTATCTAACATAATCTGTTCATATCTATCTATCTATCTATCTATCTATCTATCTATCTATCTATCTATCTATCTATGTGGGTCTGTTTCTTTCTATCTATCTATCTATCTGGATATCGAATTAATCAGCTGGGAAATTTTATGTTTACATTAATCCCATATATCATACTCTTTTCCTAATTTTTCATCTCGCTCTATAGATATCATTTTAGTATGTTAACATATAAACACACAGACACGTTCATATGTATCCAAATGTATGGATTTGCCAAACTATTTTTAATTTGGTGGCCACATACAGGATTATATATAGTTGGAGATAGATAGATAGATAGATAGATAGATAGATAGATAGATAGATAGATAGATAGATAGATAGATAGTGTTTATGTTTATATCATACATGAATATAAGTCTATTGAAACCTGTGAGTGCCAGTGAGTTTTCCCAAATGGTTACTTCCACTGACAACAAATGTGACTTTCTCTTGATTCTCCAGTTTCATCTATCGACCATGTTATCTTGCAACATCTCCCAAAACGACAGTGATTACTTTGCCTCGGCCAAAGGCACCAGGCTCAGACTTCACAAGTTATTCCAACCTTGTTGAAACGATTTTTATCGCTGATAAGAAAGTGAAACTTTGATAAACTTTCGGAAAGGCGTGAAATTAAAGATAAAAGATGAATTAAATAAAAAGATATATCATTAATTCGTACAAGTATATAATAATTATTTAGCGGTTCATAAATTATATTAATTAAATCTGACTACCTAACTTTTTTTATCGCATCCGATTTGGAAAGTTTATGACATGAATCCAGTTCAAAATCATTTATTATGAGATGCTAATATTTGTCATACTCAGCTTAAATTACGAATAGATAGATAGATAGATAGATAGATAGATAGATAGATAGATAGATAGATAGGGTGGGTATATTTAGAAATACATCAACACTTGTTAGGTTATTTCATAACGAAATCTTTTTTTACTAACAGTCAGTTAAATGTCATACGTGATACATGCTTGGGCGATCATGTCTCTTTTAAGACATGACTGACTGGGTAGAAGATTTTCCCGCAGTAGGTTACTATTATTTTCTGCGGTAGACTGGTTGCCAACCAAGGTTGTAGAATCCAATCTGTCCTGCTATTTAGCCTATAGCTGGAGGGAGAAGAGACGGATTAATACATTTCCCAAGAGTATTTGCGCATAAGTAAATGCAACTAATTCAACTAGAATTCGAACTCGGCTCTTCAGTCTCTCGTTCTGAGCCAATATTCATAGCACCACAACGCACATCCATTTTTAATATACTTAACTATATTAGTAAACACTAGTCTTTTTTGCTTGATTTTTTAATCATATCACCCCAAGCAAGGCGATAACGCCACTGATGCGCAGGGGGCTACGTAAGAGTAAAAATATTGGAAAAGAGAAAACCGGAAACCGCATCCTAAACAGGAAACAAGGGATGAGCCTCTTCAACTGTTCAATAGATGTGGGTGGAGTGTGAACCGGGCGATAGTTTAGTCTATCTACTCCAGTTAAACTTGAGTCTATAGATAAACCATTGGTCCGGTTTACGCTTGAGTTTTCAAGAATCCAGCCAGAAGGTTCCTCCCTAACTGGCAATCTAGAAAGCTAGACATCCAGCTAACTTGATAGATAGATAGATAGATAGATAGATAGATAGATAGATAGATAGATGGTATCGCATGATTTATATTTATACGTGTAATTTGGCAGATAGTATTTAAAGACACTTTTAAAAAATCTTTCACTTAAAAGTTTACGTATACTTAAAACTAGGGGACTTAGAAAATTTGACACTCACACGACAGATTGAAGGCAAGACGGATAGATCAGAGATTAGGAGAGATAACAAAAAGACAAACATTGCTAAGATCTACAAGTGACAGGAAGTTGTTAAGAACCATGATCGCCACATACTGACGGAACACGTCACAAAGAAGAAGAAAAGAAGAAAAATATTACAACTTTGGTTGCCATCGTTTCGCAGATGGTAAGAGGATCATATTTAAAATTGTTAATTGTTAAATTAAATTGTTTGTCCATTTAATAAAATTACATTGATTAGAAAAGATATTCAGTTTAAATAAAATGACTTTAAAGAGCCGCAGTGTTTTTTTTTAATTTTTCAGTTATCATATATGTATAGTCATCCGCAGACAGATCTGTTTCGCTGTATCACAGCTCATCAGTACGGTTAGACTCCGATTGCTTTTAACTCAAAATTGAAACCCGACCGAATTGGCGCCGATATCGTAAGATTAATGTAAATTTAGACAGCAAGGAGTCAACCTAACAAATGTTGTAAAATTCACGCGACAAACTTTGTTTAATTTTTTATTGCAATAAAATGTATAGCGACGGGCTGTGTCGGTGGAATGTGTCGGTGGAATTGAACAACAATAATTTTTGATATATAAAATATATTAACAGAATAAAATAAAAATATGTATTTTTACATTGTATCTAAAAATATATCACACTGTTCTTTATATTACGATAAAACAAATATATATATATATATATATATATATATATATATACTGCGTGCCAAATTATTATCGAGATAACTTTTCTTTCTAATATTTCAAAAACTGTCCAATCAATTCATACAAAATTTCACACAATGTTGGCAACACTGACCTGCGCCATCACTGAAATTTTCGTACTAATCTGCGCAATGTAAACAATCTGGCGCCATATTTGTTATCAGCACGGTGATTTGAGTGTGCCAAATTATTAGAAAAGTGTAAGAATTTAGTGAAAAGATGGGCCGTAAAAGTAGTTTAAGTGATGCTGAAAAGAAAATTATCACCCCGAAACTCTCAAAAGGTAAATCTACCCTAGAAATTTTCTAAAATGATAGGGAGGTGTCATCAAACAATGAAAAAGTTCGTCGACCCTGCACAATTACGCAAAAGGACAGATAAAGGCAAGCCGAGGGTTATTTCACGTCGTCTCAGGTCACGACTTAAACGAGAGACTACGAAGAACCCTGGATTTACCAATCAAGAGCTTTTCGGTCGCATTGGGGATCCTACTGTGTCTAAAAGTACTCAGTGTCGGTATCTGAGGGAAATAGCAACAACAGTCAAACTTGTATCGAAGCCTCAGTTGACGAGAAATCACATTCAAAATCGATTGAAATGGGACGAGGACAATATGAAGATTGACTTCTCTAAAGTTTTGTTCACAGACGAAACTCGAGCAACACTTGATGGGCCAGATAGATAATGCAAAGTCTGGGTAATGAACGGACAGAATCGCCATCAGCATTTAAGACGCCAACAAGGCGGTGGAAGGCATAATGATCTAGGTTTGCATTATTGGAAAAACATTAATGGGCCCATGAAGAATACCGGATGGCGTCAAAAGGACTGGAGGAAAAAGCAAAGAGTTACCTTCAGAAAGGCCATTGTTTTCATGCAAGATAATGCTCTCTCAAATGCTGCTCACAAGACCACTGAATATTTAAAACAGTGAGGCTTCGAAGGACCTTGAAAAATGAAGTGACCAGTAAATTCTCCGGATTTGAACCCAATCAAAAACCTCTGAAGCATCATGAAGCGAAGACTGTATGCCAACGGACGACAATTCAGGAGCAACGCTGACTTGAGGGAAGCAATTCTTGACATATCTCACGGCATAACAGCAAATGACATCCTACAATTAAGAAATTTTATGGCTCGTCGACTTGTTCAAGTAATTTTAAAACAAGAAAAGCACATTCGTTTAAAACTATGTCTTTGATTGTATCTGTTATTATTTATTTGATTATCTTATTTATTAGCTTCTTTTGATCATAAACATTCACGTGCAACAGTAATAAACGTTTTGTTTGCTCAGTTCTGAGAATTTTACTAAACCTTCCTAATAATTTGGCACGTTCAAATGACTGATTCTTTATTTATTCCACTCTACCTAGTATTGAGAGCTTTTTTGTGAGTTGATTGATCGTATCGGGTTTTATTCTTTGGGCTACGTGCTGACTCGGTCTGAGCTTTTTTACTATGTTTATGTATTTAGCTCTTTATTTTTTAAAACCATCTTTTCCCTTCTTCGTAGATACGTGGAAGGTTTTTCGATACGAGTATAGTTATTATCTCTTATATATATATATATATATATATATATATATATATATATATATATATAAGGTGTGAGTTGAGTTTGTGACGATCACAAGAGAGTGAAACCCAGTGTCACAAATTCAGACCTTCTATATGAATATGTCAGCTTTATCACTGATATTTTAGCTTCAAATAAGTACCGCAGGTATATAATATATAAATAATATATAACAAATTGCATATATATATACAGTTATATATATATATATATATATATATATATATGTATACACATTTCACACACACACACACACACGCACACACACACGTACATACACATATATATATATATATATATATATATATATATATATATATTAGTCATCCACATACAAGCCCGTTTCGCTGTATCACAGCTCATCAGTGTGGCTAGACATATCTACTTGCTTCTGGCAGGGATCGAAACTCAATATATATATATATATATATATATAATAAAATATAGTTTTAAGTTATGCTATATTTATGGGTTGAAATTTCGCATATCAGGAATAAATCATATATAAATATAAAAGTGGATACAGAAGACGATGGTTTGTTTTATACATATACGCAATCTTTAGGCCACTTGCGTTGTTTTTGGTTTAACTATTTAGGTCACAGATACATTGTGGATAGTCCATTGTATTAACGGTTATTTTGGTGGGTAATAACAGTTCTGTTTCAAATTATTCTATGGGCAATTGGGTGGAAATAATTGTGAATCCTGTAGCAGCTTTGGGGTTATTTATAGTGTTGCTTTTTAACTTTTTTGTTTATTATTCTATTTTTCGTTATTATAATTACATTTTTGTTTATGTGTTCGGTTGTAGTTTATTACTTTGCTTATTATTTACTTAATCTATTATTTATTACTTTAGATTATTTTTATTTATTTATTTATTTTTGTTTATTCTTGTTCGTTTTTAGTTTTCGATTTCTAATTAATGTCGTAAAATTAGTGTTCGCGTCTGCATTTTGAGATGAGTTCTGGTCGTTTATTTAGTAGTTTGTGTTTGTCTGGGAAGGTAAGTATTAACTATTTTCTCCTCCAGACAAAGTTTTACAGTTGTAGATTTAGTGATACCGTTTTTCGTATTAGTATGATATTTCGGGTGTAATTTATTTTTTCTATTTAATTCCCTATATATGTTTAGAAATCAATGTGCTTTCTCTTTGGTTTCTGAGTATTAGTGTCCTTTTTGTCGCCATTTCCTTAAAACTTTAAAGATGACTCTTTCCGTGCTCCATCAATGGTATTCTCAGCATCTGTCTGCAGAACCAAATTTCTGTTGCTACCATTAGCCTTTAAAAACAACCAATTTGTGTGAAGAGATGAAGATTGGATAAATGTGTTTGTCAACAAAGCACGGTTCATTAGGATGTCGCTGACGGTAAGCAATACACCAAACAACGTAAAGTTAGAGATTACTACCCAGATCAGTTTAATGCATAGGCGGTAGCGTATTTGTATGGAGATGTTCTATGATATGGACATTGCCCCAATCAGTCTGCTATATAGCAAAGTAAATGTTGCCATGTATATCAACATTATTGATCAGCAAATTGTTCCTTCCCTGAGTGGGTTTGATTCGATTTATGTCTTGTCATAGGGCCCATAATGCCCCTTGCTATACTGCAAAACTATAGAACAATTCTTCCGAAATGATTTTTGAGTGATTTGTAGCAAAAACTACAGAAAAATAGAAGTAAATCATGCCTTAAACCTGTGAAAAGTTATTGAAGTTCTGTGGTTGTCAAAATACAAAAGTAATTAAAACTTTGACGAGCAACTTTTTCTTAATTTTCTGTATCAGTAGTAATATTGTTAATCTAATTTCATGCATATTTACAATTTTTTTCTTTTATTTTAGACGCTATTTTTGTAATAAACAGTTTCTGTTCTATAACCTTTTTTATTTTTGATTCTTAGATTATTTTACCATGGTTTTAAGAATATTTACAGTAATTTTTGTCAATATCAAGTTTGTAGACTATGGATTCTTTTTATTGAGCTTTCTTTCGCTAATAATGAACAATACTGTAAATACTAGTCCACAATGTCATTTTATTTTTTAATCATATCACCCCAAGCAAGAAGGTAACGCCACTGATGTGCAGGAGGCTACGTAAGAGTGAAAAGATTTGGAAAAGAGAAAACCGGAAACCACATCCTAAACAGGGAACAGGGGATGAGCCTCTACACCTGTACAATAGATGTGGGTGGAATATGAACCGGGCGATAGTTTAGTTTATCTACTCCAATTGAAAAAAATAAAAAATAAAAATAAAAATTTTTAAAAAAGTGAAAAGATTGGAAAAGAAAAAGCATAAAAATGGAGGTATATTTTGTTAAATTCTGACAATTATTACATTTTCACATATGCATCTTTAAATATGTCTTTCTATTTATTATTATTGTAAGATTCTTTTTTTAAAACGACTGTTTGCCCACCTCCTGGCTTTGTAAACATTATTAAACACTGTGCAATTGTTATATAAAACAAAAACACTGCTACTTTGTATTGCTCATACAAGGGAGATAACTCTAATGATTATCCTTCTGCGGATAACATTGAAAGTTAGGATTATAGACCATTTTTTATAATTGTTCCTTACTTAATCGTTTTGTCGGAATTAATCTATATTTTCAAGATGAAAATAAATAAATAAATAAATAAATGTGTGTTTGTGTGCGTTTAAATCTGGCATTTATAAAAAATGAAGAGTGCTCATTATCAAAGATAGAAAAGTTTGTAGATGTATAAACAGTGTGAACATAGAAACCAACACTGTATGGCGTCTGGCAGTTCCACGCCTTAAGCGATCATCAAACAAATAGTCGCTCTTTCTCTCTCGCTCACTCCCCCTCTCTCTCCCTATCTCTACATATATATATGGATAGAGAGAGTGAGAGAGATATGTAAAATTGTTTAAATACATTGGTGACAGCATATGCTCTCTCGCTCTCTCTCTCTCTCTCTATATATATATATATATATATATATATATATGTGTGTGTGTGTGTGTGTGTGTGTGTGTACAGGTTGCGAAGAATAAATTGTCACCTGAATGACGCAAAAATTAAAATAATACATCTCATTTTAACAGATAAATTTACCAAATTTACAGAAAAATATCTTGAAATGCTAAAGAGTAAATCTATTCAATACAACCATCACTGGGTTCAACCACTAACTCCAGACAACTTCAGAATTTCCTGCAATTCTTGTAGACGGTTTCCTTGTTTAAGTTGGTGAATGGTACCATAATCCTTGCCTTCAGTTTCCACCCACATCTATTGAACAGGTGAAGAGGCTCATCCCTTGTTTCCTGTTTAGGATGCGGTTTCCGGTTTTCTCTTTTCTAATCTTCTCACTTTGTTTTTTTTTTTTTCAATTGGAGTAGATAGACTAAACTATCACCCGGTTCACACTCCACCCACATCTATTGAACAGGTGAAGAGGCTCATCCCTTGTTTCCTGTTTAGGATGCGGTTTCCGTTTTTTTCTTTTCCAATCTCTTCACTCTTATGTAGCCCCCTGCACATCAGTGGCATTACCGCCTTGCTCGGGGTGATATGATTAAAAAAAAATTGCACCCTACACATATTTGCAGTCTGGAGAATTAGATGATGTGGTCACAGAAATTGAGTGACAGCCATGACTGGGTTCTCTTGTTTGTGTGGCATGATGCAGATTCCTGTTGTCAGACTCTCTCTTGACCCAGATCAGCACTACCTCCTGAATACACTTTATGTAGGCCTCCGTATTGATTCTGATATCGTCACCCACAAATTCTCGAGTTCTTCTATTATTAGAATGATCTGAGGATTTTTTTTCGAGCTGCCCTACCTTCGTAATCGCCATTAAACTCATCCAACTCTTTCCGAATCCTATACACAGTCCTCGGATTTTTCTCACAAACGGTGCTCAACTGACACTAATATACTGTGCAGTCAACAAAATCAAAAATGAAAACTGCGCATAAGTGCAGTCAAAAACATAAAATGTACACCTCGAACCGTATATATATATAGTTACATGTGTATTTAAAGTTTAAACAGTTATACATCTCTCTCTTTCTCTCTCTCTCTCTCTCTCTCTATCTTTATATATATATATATATATATATATATATTGTAAGAAAGTTATGGAACACATAGGTATTATAACCACTGTTCATGCATTTACTTTTATAAAAAATGCTCGATACAACGTAGAGCTTTATATTGTAATGATTGTTACAATAAAAGCATAGTATCACTACAGAAAATTTTTTGCGTTTCGGAGCTACGTTTGCTCCTCATCTGGTGATAAGTTGAAATGAAAAATCAGCAAATTTCATTTCAACTTATCACCAGATGAGGAGCAAACGTAGCTTAGAAACGCGAAAATTTTTGTGTAGTTATACTATGCTTTTATAAACCATTGTAACAACCATTACAATATATATATATATATATATATATATATATATATATATATATATATGTATTAGTAACTGCTTATATGTATATGTACCATTTATGCATGCGGGTTTTCCTTTTCACAATATTTATCAAACTGTTTATCTTTGTACGCTTACATCTCTTAAACATATATTCAATTTATATATATATATATATATATATATATATATATATATATATAAATTCAATACTTATGTAGATGTATAAATTTAGTACATCTATATATAAATTTAATACACACACGTATATATATATATATATATATATATATATATATATATATATATATGTATTTATGTAGTTTTTTGTTGAGATGTGCCTCGCATTCTTCTCTTGATTTTCTCTTTCTCTCTTCTCATCTCCATCCATTTCTCTTGACTGTTTACACACGTGCGCTCCAATTCCTGATGCCTGTCCTTTTGCTGCGTCCCTCGAAGACAGTTCCACCGCCAACTCTCGTTTTTCGAAAGCGAGGTAGAGGCAGGCGGGATTCTGTCGGCAGCTCTCCTGTTTTTGTCGATTGGCGTCACCCCGGGTCCTTCGGGCTACCCACTCGCAGACAATCTTCAGGGCGGAAACTCCAGTCGATGTGGAATAAAACACATGCTGTTATTTCAACAAGGACTCCCAAAGATATTAATTAGGGGAGAGTACGTGGGGAGAAGCCCACAAAGCTTTGATATCTTGCCCTGCTCGCTCCCACCCATCGCCCCGAAAAATAAATACAATTCGGCCATTGTGTGTAGTCGGTAGGTGGAAGTGCGCCGGTAAATGTCTACATACAAGCATCCATGATCATTTCTTTGTGCGTTCAAGACAGTTTCTTTGTACACACTCTTCTGTTTTCGTCGCAGAGTATTTCTGTTTCTAGATATCTACCAAAATATATCAAAGTTGACATTGGGTGTAACGCTTGGTCTTGTCTACCTATATATATATATATATATATATATATATATATATACCAATGTTTTGTTTAAAAAAAACAGCCATGTTCCGACATGACGTACGTGATCATGGTTCTTATTCATTTTATTTATCTGTGAGTTGCTTTATCTTGGGAAAGATTGGGGAATGGTTTCCAGTTCCAGTGGTTTTCTTTCTCTTAGTCTGTATACGATCTACAGATAGAGAGTTCATTCTAACATAGGTGTCCATAGATTCAGAGAAACGAAATTGATTCTTGTCATTCCAAAAGGTATTTATACAAAACAGACTAGACGGGAACTTGAACCCCGTTTGCTAATTCCTATTAAATAATAGACAGTGTGCTGGTCAATTTTGGTGTTGACTGTTTCACTGTTGTGACCTAGTCGTACTCTTTATTACATCTCAAGGTTCTGGAGGCTCTATATATCGGGTCCCGCAATCCTTCTCTGTGTAAACAGCGTGAATCTTTGTTGGAGCTCGTTATTATTACTCTCTAGCTCTTTGGTATTCATATTTTTTTCCTCATTTTCCTTCAATGCTGTACTGCTTGACATTCAATCCGAAATTTCTAATTCGCACAATTAAGACTGTTTTGGTGTCAATCTGAGAATAACGTAGAGGATTCGTAACTAGATAGATGAGTCGAATGAATATTGCGAAGGTATTTAGAGAGATCATTAATGATAGCGAAATTATGTCTCCATTCATCTTCCCATAGGACCCCAGACTCAAAACGAAAGCCTACATCGAGTGCCTTAGGAAGTCCTTATGATATTAGTCAAGAGGGTGACTGCTGGAAGACCTATATCTGAACCATGCCACACAAGCAGAGGAAACTAATCATGGCTCTCAGATAATTTATGGTACCACATGGCCTCTTGCATTTGTCCACCTAATTCTCCAGTCTGCAACCCCTTGATTATTATGTGCGGGGTGCAGTTGAGCGAGGGACCAAAAAACTGCTAGTAACACCAAAGATGAGCTGAAATCAAGGAATTACGACGTTATTCACCAAATTAAACAAGGAGATTCTCCAGAAGAGATGCAAGAGATTCCGAAGTAGTCTGGAGGTCGTTTTTGTTGTTCGATTATTTAGGAACGTATTAAAATTTTATTTCCGTGTCTGCATTTTGAGATGAGTTCTGATCGTTTATTTATTTATTTATTTAGTAACGTACATTGATCAGGACGGGTAGCTATTTTTTATTCCGATCCATGTAAGTTTTTGTTTCATGCCACACGTTTCGCATGTCCAACTGTTGTAGTAACGCGTTTAGTCTCCTAGATTTTTTCTGTTCATATTTTTCTGGGTTCTTGTAAATAACACCCCCCCCCAACGCTAAGATTGGCAACCCTACATCGGCTCAGTCAACTGCCTAAGCACTAACCACTTTTTTTGTTATTAAGGAGTAACTTTAAATGTTTTCTAATTTTATAGTCCATTTCCGTTTGGTTATGATCGATGGTTTGATTCTTTACTCGAGGTAATCTTGGGTGTAACGGTACATTTGACAAGGCTGATCTACGCTGAGATTGGCAACCCTAAATCGGTTTTGTCACCTATCTAAGCACTAATCACTTCCCTGGTCCTAAAATCTAACTGAAGATGTTTTCTTATTTTGTAGTCTATTTCCATCCGGTTATGACCGGTGATTTGGTTCTTTTCACAAGGGTAGTCTTGAGTGTAACGGAACTTTTGATAAAGTCGCGGTTTATAGACAAATGATATTGTTGGTATTGTCAGTTTTGATGTCGAGCTTCTTACCATTTATTTCTGATAATGATTACACACTCTATTACTTCTCTTATTATAAGAGATATCACATTCAAAGTGCATTTAAATCGTACAATATTCTGATGTTTGGCCACTGAAATACTAATTTGTGGGAAAATTCAGCTCTCCTTTTTTATACCTACAATCAGTTTATGTTGAGGATTCAAAAAAAATACATACTCCACAATTTATCTTTGCCAATAAGCTCACATGTATCAATGGAACGTAATCCATCTTTTAATTATTCAATAACGTCTTTCCAGCAATGACAATTAGTAAGAACAGCAATGAAAGATGATTTTAACACATCTTTCAAGTAGTGTAAATATTTCGTTCCAATCGACGGAGAACATTTTCTCTCTCACAGTTCACTTTCTTTAAAAAATGCAATCCGGAAGTTAACAGTTAGACGAAAAAAAAAAAAAAACGTTTAAAAAATAAATAGAACGTCTACTTAAATATGCGTAGCCACTAAAAATAACGTTTAAAGTAATAACTATATACAGGAATTAATTGATTAATGTGCATTTGATTAAAGCGTTTTCGATTAGTGGGCTGTAATATTTATATACCGAAATTCGATTAATGCATGCATAATACTTCATGCAGTAAAACATTCTTCAGTTTAACCATAGTAAATCAAATTTTTTATAGTCACCGATTAATTAGAGATTTTCTAAAATTTAACAATGAAAAATGAGTAACTATTTTATTTGTCAATTTTTTATATTCGATTAATGCGTTTTAATGCACACATTAGCCTTACTAATCGAGGGATTCCTGCATATACAGTTTCCGACGGACGCATTTTCGTCTAAATTATCTCATTTTAACAGCAATATTTACTAAAATTACGCAAAAATATCTTAAAATACTAAAGAGTAAATTTATTTAATAAAATAGTCATTGGCTACAACGACGGCCTCCATACGACTTCGGAATCTTCTGCATCTCTTCTGAAAGATCTCCTTGTTTAAGTTGGTGAATAATGATACAGAACCTGTTGCTAGACATAGGGTCTTCCAGGAGCCACTCTCTTGACAGTGTAGCACTACCTCCTCAAGTCAATTATGCTGGCCACCGTGTTGAATCGGAAGCCCTATGGAAAGATGAATGGAGGCAGAACACCGCCATCGCTAGTGATCACTCTAAACACTGTCATAATCACCATTAGACTCATCCAACTCTTTCCGAATCCTCTGCACTGTCCTCAGATTTACGCACAAACATTCTGAAATGTTCGTATTGAAGCTTCCGGCACGAATGACAATAATTACAGCAGTCGGCTCTCTGTGCAGGGCCCGGAAGTTTTTCCCACCTGAATCTATTCTGCACATATACAAATCTACCATCCGCCCGTGTATAGAATATTGCTGCCATATCTGGTCGGGTGCCCCTGCTGCTCTCCTTGGACTTCTTGACAAAATACAAAGGAGGATCTGTAACGTGGTTGATACTGACTTGGCAGACCGGCTGCAACCACTCTCTCACCGGCGTGATGTGGCTTCCCTGTGCCTCTTCTACAAGTACTTTCATGGCTTCTGCTCCGATGAGATTAGATCACTGGTGCTGCCTAAGCATGAATTTACACGAGATACTAGATTAGCAACTAGGTCCCACCCTTTTACAGTTAAACAAATACGATGTAACCGTAAATTCTACTCCAACAGCTTCTTTTCTCGCGCTTCCCGCCTGAAGTCTGCTTTCCCGACAGCTACAATCTCCAGGTGTTTAAATGTAGGGTCAATAGACACCTCCTATCACACTAATTCCCAATTATTCTCAGAACACTCTCATCTACCCAACACTCATTCTCTGTATCCTTACCCGCCTATCACCCACCCTCTGACATTTCCTATATTTAATCATTCTTACTCCACTCTATGTAGCCCCCTGCGCAGTAGTGGCAATGACATGCCTTGCTCGGGGTGAAACGCTTATAAAAAAAAAAATGCCATTACCAAATTTCTGGTGGGATGATTTGTGTCATGGTGATTTTCTTCTCAAAGGCGGCGTCCAACTGACCCTACTATACCCTGCAGTCTCCAAAATAAATACAAATAACACAAATGCACAAAATAAAAAATATTAACAATTTATCAATCGCACCCACAAAAATATACCACACCCGGTATGTATATATATATATATATATATATATATATATATATATATATATATAGTCATCCGCAGACAGATCTGTTTCGCTGTATTATAGCTCATCAGTATGGTTAGACACCCGATTGCTTTTTGCCCAGAATTGAAAACCGACCGAATTGGAGTCAGTCGGCGATTCTACCCCTGAGCTATGGGCGCTCGGTAAAAGGTGGCAAACTTTTAGCGTGTGATATATCATGTATACACACGCCAATAGCTGAGAGTGTTCTAATTCATTACTGAATGAACGATGCGTAGATACTAGAGTAGCTAATGTTTTTTCAAAGCCTACCATTCCTCCAGATTGCTCAATCAGGGTGTGAGAACGTAAATACTCATCCACAGAGACATCTGTTTCGCTATATCGCAGCTCATCAGTACGGTTAGACACACACACACACACACACACACACACACACACATATATATATATATAGGTACATGTTTCATTAAATAATATAGACAAGTTTTGTCTATTTATTTTATGTAATTTTTTCATATTGTCTGATAAGTTTAATAGCATTACCATAAAATGAAGAAAGAAAATCACAATATTGATACATAATTTTTTGTTATCCAATCTAAGCTTTCGGCTTACATATGCCATTATCAAAGATGCCAATTACATTACAATATATTAAACAATTCACGGACAAACAATAATGAGAGTCTGTTTTTGTTTACATGGAAGATTTCCAAACAACAACAAACTCGTGCATACATGACCACGCGAGAGTGAAATCAAGAAATATTAAGTATGGGAAGCCATTGGAATAAACCAATGGCTTCTGTTGTTAATTATAGGCATTTAAGGATATTTGTAGAGATTTCATAGTTTATTTTGTTCGGGTTAGGTTGCAACAGTTTTATGTATATAGCTTCAGGAATTTTTAGTTTTTGTTTATTGTTTTCATATTTAAGTATAGACATTATATATATATACTAACGGCAAATATAATTGCAACAACCTGAAAGATGCTTCTGATTTTGAACAATGTACAGTATATGTATGTTAGTGTGCCTTTTGTGACTTCTGAGTGGACTTGAGTAAGTAAAATATGTTGTGATAATGTTAAGTGGGTAACAGAGTCCAGTGAGCGTAGGTCTCATGTCGTGTAAGCAGACACGTGCTTGATATGTTTACTAAGAGCGTTGAATTATGATCCTTCAAGAAGCTAGATGGTCATTTCGGAGAATTGATGCGCATGTTATACGTCGACATAACCGCCAATCTAGTATTGCACTTAAGTTCCTGAAGTCGATTTACCAAAGAGATAACTATTGACACTTTAAAGATCAAAGTTAACTAGGAATCAAGAAGCCGGAAGAGGGTTTTACAAATGAGAAGGGCGAAAGAGTTATGTCTAGCCATTTAAATAGTCAAATGATGAAACCTTGACACCAGTCCAGTACTGCGCTTACATTCATAAAGTCTAGGTGCCATAGAGGAAAGTAATACATATTTTGAATAATGCAAAACTGTGGCTCAAGGCCAATAGACGAGCTAGTGAAAAGTTGATCTTCAATCTATCTTGAACTTAGCTAGCCATGATTTCTGACCTGAACATTCCACAGTATCCCTAAAACCAAAACAACACATTTTTACTGCAGCCAACATAATTCCTCAAATTTTCTATGTAGTCATAACTAGTTCCAATATGTACAATTTGTTTGGGGTGGGTAAAATAGCAATATTTTAAAATGAAATCCCAATGAATATTTAGAATGAATACAACTTATATCAATCAGTTAATTTCCATACACGCTTGGGCGAACTTTCGATTCATGACTGACTAGGCAGAACATTTTACCGCAGTAGGTTGCAATTTCTTTCTATGGTAGACTGGTTGTCAGTCAGGGCTATAGAATCCAATCTGTCCTATTCAACCCATAACTGGAGGAAGAAGGGTATTTGTGCGTAAGTGAATGTAAACAAATTCGACTGGAATTCGAATTCGACTCTCCAATTTTTCCTTCGAAGCCGATATCCAATACTCCACAGCGCACATCGCAATTTATATATAAAAAGAACAATATACCAGAAAAAAAAACAAAATACACGGTGTCCATAAAGTTCGTGTACACTTTAAAAATTTATAACTTTATTTGTATTTGCGAAAGTAATAATTTATAAAAAGGATTAGAAAGAAGTAAATCTATATTTGTTAAGGTTTTATTGAAATTTTATTTAAAACATGTCTTATTTAAAACATGTCTTATTTTAAACATGTCCACATGTCTCCCATCATTAGCAATACAAAGGGTAATACGATTTTGCAGTTCATGGAAAAAATTTGTCAACTAATTTACAATAATGCCTGAAATCACATTAATTATTTTAGTTTTCAAATCTTTTAATGAACTAGGTTTATTTGCATACACAATTGTTTTCACATGAAAAAAAAACCTAATGGAGTCAAATTTAGCGAACGTAGAGGCCAATAAAATGGTTCACCCTTTAAAATCCATCTGTTAGGAAATTCCTGATTTAGAAACTGTCTAACACGCAGAGCAAAGTGACAAGGAGCTCCATCTTGTTGAAACATTGTATTATCTTTCAAGTTTAATTGTTTAAGCTCATTTTTTACAGATTATTTCTATCACAAATACAAATAAAGTTATTATTTTTTAAAGTGTACACGGACTTTATGAACACCCAGTACCATAGAGGAAAGTGTGTCAGAAAGATTATCAAGAAAAGGATTTATAGAAAAGGCACATTGAAGTGAAGTTACGGCAGGGAAAGGGTTAACTGAAGCTGAAGTTTCAGGCCGGGCAATAGCATTGCTGATTCTTCTTTGCATCTTGTCAAGAATCTCTAGATATATCGCAGAAGTGCAAAGTCAAGAGTAAACAGCAATATTTGATGCACATCTGAATGGTCTACTTTCGTCCGTACAAGAATGATTATGGCGAGAAAAAATCTCTTTTTGTATATAGGATCATCTACTAAAAACCCATCAACATTACTTGTACGTTTAATCGTGAGTAAATTGAAGCACATATTCAAAGTGTTGCAATTCTATTTCCCGACAGTGTATGTAATCGTGCATACCAGATACAACAGCTTTCTCATCTATAAATAAATTATTTATACAAGAACTTTCATGCGAAGTGAGTGGGTTTATGTATCTCGTTGGTAAATGAGAGGTTTTGTGTAAATGCGTTTATACATACCTATCTATATCCGAAACAACACCCTATGTTTAATATATACCTTTTTTTATGTTCATACGTGTGTGCAATTGTTTACCAATGCGTAAGCCGTTATGTTGATTTAGAGTTCTAGAGTAGGGTGCCAACTGTAGGGAAACGAGCAGCAAGCTGATCTTGGAGATCAGTTGTCTTCATATAATGTTCGATTCTACTGGGAAATCTAATGTCATGGGAATTTTTTTTTGTTCCATTATTTTAAGATTAAGCTTAACATTGTAAATATTTTAGACGTCTACAGTAAGGTGATAATTTCTAAGATTCCGTTGCAAACAAATTCGTTTATATAGTATGTTCCTATCGCTACAATACATTAATTATGAAGAGGTGATGAAAAATTCTTAGATTCGAAGGGATTAAAAATATTTCATGAGTGGTCATTTGGTCTGATCTTCAAAAGTGTTACAGGCAAATGTTTTTCAGTGTGCCCATTATATATATCTCACTTAAAGTGAATGTCCATATTTGAGTAGACGGTCAGGGATTTTTTTAAAATTTTTTTAAAATTTTAATTTTTTAAAAATTTTAATTTTTTTTAAATTTTTCAAACAATATATTTATTATCGTCCAATTCCTTTCATACTGCCTTGTATACGTTTGGATACGAAAACTGAGCAGAGAATCGACGACGAGAAGGATTTCGCTTAAAGGCACTGTTCAGTCTTACTTTATCGGTAATTTCCTAACGACGGGTTCTTCTTCCGAGGGAAGACGCAAGTTCGAATCCTGCCGGGCATTTTTCTTTAATAAGATTTCTCCAATATTCAGGAGGGTGAACAATAAATAAAAAAAACAGAACGTCTGCACAAATATGTGTATCGGGTATAAATAACGTTTAAGTGACAAAAAATCTATTGAATTCATTAATAAAATAAATCGATTGCGTCTTTAAAATATATACATGTATTTTAAATAAGGGAAACCTTTTTTTATTTACTTTAATAATAAAAACTTGGGGATCCTTTCGGCCAACACTTCATCGAAGGGTGTCGTATTTATATAATAATTATGAATATACATTTCTTTTTCCAATGTTTCATATAACTAAGAGTTTCATGTACGAAGAAATTACCAAGCAGAAATTGATTGATGCAAAATTTTAATATTAATATTGATAACATATTCGTTAAGATAGTGGAGCAGTCCACCATTGTTGGGACGCCCGCGCCTATTCGGCTATAATGAACTATTCCATTACTATGTAAAGTAATGGTGGCATCTACATAGGTAGAGAGTGTGCCGAACAGCCGTACTCTACTACGACACTGTCAGCTCTCTGCCTTCGGGCGGGGGGCGCTCTCTGCTTCCGAGCAGAGAGCAGTAACCCAGTCGTGGTTCCGCCGAACGGTAGAGACACGACTGGGCAAAAATAGATATTTTTTGCCGAGCAGCCGATCGACAAGTCAGTCGTAGACTTCCGGTGACCACCTGGAAGTACCCATTACTCATACTACGTCTTACGACGGTTGAGACGATTAACCCTTATTCTTGTATTGTATACTAATAACCTTTGTAAATACTATTTTCACGGAATACAACAATTAACCTATTCCTGTTGTTGAGTTATTTATTCTTACTCACGACATAACAACCATCATTTAAAAAAAACGATGGCATAAACACAAATCCTCATTCAATCTAGAAAGCCTCAGAAATTGTACGAAACTATGTGTGGAAATTAAAATAACAAAAATCCTAATGTAAGCTGGAGAATACTGAGAAAAGCCAAATTTTACAGGATTATTGATGTGACAAGAGGAAACGTTGGCGCTATAGTATCATTTCCAGAACGAAAAAGGTTATTAAGTGAAAGGTGGTGAAATCATGTCTGGATGCGTACACATTAGAAAGTACATTTTGGGTTCGTACAAGCCCGTATGAAAATATCAAAACCTACTGTTTGTATGTTCAAAATAAATCGTTGGGAATCAGTTAGTCTATTATGTCTGACGATACCAAAAGTTTGAAACCATGGCAGCGTAATCGGCTGATCCTTCCAAATTGTAATATTAAATATTAAAAGCTCTGCATGTTAAATATTTATTTTTTATTGTTTTCTTCAAATGTGTATTAAGCACATTTTAATACAACAGCAATATGTGATAAACACTTAGGCGATCATGTCGTTGAAAGAAAACAGTAAGGTTGCCATTACTTCCTGTGATAGAGTGGTTGCTAATCAAGACTATAGAACTTAATGCGTCCTGTTATTTAACCCATAGCTAGAGGAAAGATCTTTAAAGTTATCAAGTGACGAACGTGGCTGGAAATGGAGTTTTTATAGTTTTTTAAAATAAACAGACGCTCACGCGATGCTCTGCCACGCACACCACATGATAGCTTTAAAGAAATCTTCTTTTTAAAACAAAAAAAAAATATACAAAAATTACTTTACAGTCAAAACAGGATAAAATAACAATATCGAAAAAATATCATCCTTGAAAGTCACCAGTGAAATGACTGAAAGCGCTTGGAAAGTGGTAAATTATGCAACATTTTAACACACGTTATCTTCAGTAAAAAGAAAACATGTGAAAATCATAGGAAAATTAAATTGTCGGTCGTTTGTAGCTGAACCTTCACAACATCTTCATATATATAAATTTATGCTACATGCATGAAACTCAGAGCTGTAGTAAAATTTATTAGTACTATAAATTTAAGCTGTGTTATTTTGCATCGAGCACCGTTTTATTACCACAAGCACTGAGTGTGTGCTATTATATATATGTGTGAGTGTTTGTATGTCTGATATGTGTGTCTGTATGTCTAATGTCTGTGTGTGTGTGTGTGTTCATTCTTCAAGTTGGATGAATGGTAATGTCAATATTAGCCGTTTCCTTATAAGGAATTTAAGTTCTATAACTATAATCAATCTTTACATTCTTGATCAGGGTTTCCTTCCTAAACTTTTGTTTGAAGTAGTTGTTGTGACCTAAAAAGGCTACTGAATGAGAAATGTGTTATCTATTTTTGGTTGTTGATGCTGTTGAAAGTTTTCAAAGCATGTGGTTTCTGTTACCTAATATACTTCTTTGCGATTATATAGTGCCAGTTAACCGAGGTTCGAATAAGGACGGTCCTCGTTAAGATCAACAGGTTTCATTCGCTCAAAATCCTTTATAATTATTGATCTAAGACAACGGTTGCGTACAGCTGTGAGTTTAGATATTTTGAAAGAGTTTGCGCTATACATAACATGATTATTTAAGAACATGACGCGAATTTTTAGATGTGTGTGTGTGTGTGTGTGTGTGTGTGTGTGTGTGTGTGTGTGTGTGTGTGTGTGTGTGTGTGTGTGTGTGTAAGAATAATCATTTTTTTATAGCAGTTGAATTGTGGTTTTACAGAAGAATACTGCGGATATCATGGACCGACCATGTGAACAATGATGGGGCTTTGGAAAGGAAGGAAACGAAAAGGGAATTAATACTGAGTATCAGGAAGAGACAACTAAAGTTCCTGAGACATGCAATGAAGAAGAGGGGCTTGGAGAACCTGTTACTAACAGGCCAAATAGAGGGAAAAGAGACAGGGGAAAGCAGCGGATAACATATTTGAAGGACCTGGTCAGGTGGATGACGAAACGACGGTTGCATGGTGCAACAGGAGAAAGCGTGCTAAGAGCCACCAGAGACAGGGAGACGTGGAAAGCCATGATCGCCTACATCCTGAAAGGACATGGCACATTAAAGAAGAAGAAGAAGTAATACTACCGCATACTATTGCTCGATGATTTACAAAACACGCCCGTTTTATGAACCAGTTCGCTCGTCTTTTGAGTTGAACAGGTTATTCACGATTATAGCCTTGTATCAAACTTAGATACAGTGAACAATTAGCCAAATAAACATATATATATATATATATATATATAGAGAGAGAGAGAGAGAGAGAGAGAGAGAGATTTATGAAGAGTTATGCTCTTCTGCACGTTATTATGTCATTATTACAGTTGTGTTTTTAACTTTTTCCTGACGATAAATTATAATTGATGAAATTTAGAATATTTATTTTATTTAATGTGTGTAAATAAGATATGAAAATTTCATAAATGAATGCGCACGAGGAAGTTGTATGTGCGTGCGTGTGTATCCATGTGTATGTGTGTGTGTGTGTGTGTGTACACTTCGCGTATGTATTTGTGAGTGCTTTGCTTTGAATACCATGTGTGTGTGTGTGTGTGTGTGTGTGTGTGTGAAAAGCATTGGCCGTTCCGGATGTTTGGTTTTCTATTTGCCCGCGCATTTTTTTTTTTTTAAGGACGAAGTCTTTTAAGACTTTATGAATGGTGGTCATGGGAATTTAGAATGGAAGCAGACAAACGAAGATTATATTGCATTTATCATCATCATAATCATCATAATAATTATTATTGTTGTTATTGTTGTTGTTTTTGTTCTCATTCATGCTGAAAATGATATCGTTTGAGAAAAAAAAAATTGAATAAACGACACATGGGAAATTTGTTATTAATTCGAAAGAAGTATTTTTGTCAGTAATATTCCTGACCACTGAAAACCCCATTTTCCTGATTACCAATGTTGCTTTTTTTAAAAATTTTATCTAAACTTATTTATAAATGGAACATTGTCTCTGTGTGTGTGTGTCCGTTACCTATAAACTCCGAAACGGCTGAACCGATTTTCTTGAAAATTTACACAGTTGTGCTATAAGCGTCTGTGAGTGTTCTTAGCTAGGCTTTGTGTTGAGGTACCCCCGATAGATATCGATAATCGATAATCGAAAAAATCAAGGTATAGAAAAGTGGTCCGATTTTAATCAAAATTGATATACCCATAGACAAAGACATAAGAAACAATATTCAGAAGTTTCAAGGTTGCAGTTCTTACAATAGTGCAGAAAATCGATTATATATATATATATATATATATATATATATATATAAGGCAAGATGTTTGTGTGTGTGTCTGTTTATCTGTCTGTATGTCCTTTATACAACTCCACAATTTTTATCCGATTTTCACCAAACTTCACACAAATATTCTTTAGGCTGAGTCTGAGCTCCAGGACCATAGATTAGTTTTAAAGCTTTCATTACACGCGAGCAACACCTGGCTATACTGCTAGTTTGACATAGAAACATATAAATTTTATTTAACATAGAAACATATAAATTCATTTCTGCCGTAAAACCAAAAGCAATATGTTTCTGTGGTAAAGCAATTAAATTTCCATAGTAAAATTTGAACATACATATAATAACTCTAATCTCTCAGTGATGCTTACATTAATTTCTGGCCACTAAAAATCCTTTTTTTTTTTTTCATTTTCAACGCGTCACCATAGAAAAAGTTATCAGCAGTTGATTTACATCACAGCAATATATTCTGTCATTAGTGTTCACATTAATTCCCGAATGCAAATCTTTTATTTTTCCCGAATTTAAATGCAACAAAATTGACAATACATATTTGTTGTATATATAATGACCATCTTCTGTCAGTAACGATTGCATTCATTTTTAATTAGTAGAGGTCAAAAATGATTGCAGGCTTCGTGTGATTCCTTTACATTATTCAGATAGTGGTCCTCCGTACGGCTCACGATAATTTCCACCGCTGTATATATTTTTCTGATTTTTATTTTTATTTTTCTTGAAACAAATTTTAAGTGAATAACAATGTACAATTTCGATTATTAAATCATCAATTTCCTTTTTTATCTGGAAATCAAAATTGAAAAACAAAATCTGTAAGTGCAATTGTAAGTCAATTGTTAGTCATTAACACACTTGCTTTCCAGAAAACTAAAGCTTACTTCCTTTCAACTGTTGTCAGTTGAGTTAAAGATCAGTTGGAAGTTGATTTAAATGATTTGATTAACTCTTTATGGGCCATTTAATACCGAAATTAAATTTTCTCGGGGGCTTTGAATTAATAAAAATATCATATATGTGATTCTACTTTCACAATTGAATACATGGTAAATGATACTCCGCTTTCGTGCATATACATTTTTGTGTGGACATAATTACTAGAGGCAGGGATATGTGCGCTTTATGTTGTAGTTTTGATTTAATTAAATCTTTGAAATGCAGTTTGATTTCTTTAAAAAAAAACTTTTGGATATTATATGGATTAATGTCATGAAAAAGTACTTTCATGTTAGTTGTTTGGTTGACTTTGTTTTGGTTGTTTTGCTTTTCTATGAGTTATTTAATGCCGAAATATAATTATTTTGAATAGAATTTTATGGTTCAAGCTATATATATATATATATATATATATATATATATTGAAAGCAATTATATGCCTTTCATCTACAGATATAACGTGTTTTTGTTCATTTTGCTATAAAATGTGTTGTTCGTAATTCTACTATAAAAAGTAACGCTGGTCATTTTGCTTCTAAAATATATTGTTGCTAATTTTACTATAAATAGTCATTGTTACTAATATTTTATATAATTTGTATTGTTGGTATTTCCACCAAAAATGTATTTTTAAACTTTCATGGCGTTTTGTTATAGTTTAGGGGTTCACTATTTTCTCATAGATGGGATCTTAACAAGTGCTACTACCTCGGGTCAGGGTGGACGTGGGAACAACAGCAATTAAGAGGTGGGCCCACGTTCCTCAAAGCCTCCAATCTTCTGATCTGAAATTCCCTGTCGAATGTAGTTTACTGTCATACGCAGGACTAAGCTGGGAACAACATGCGTCAAATGAAAACCTATATGGGAACCTCTCAAGGATTACGGATGCAATCTGTGAAAATGTGCGTGCTGTTTAGTGGTCATTGCTGGAGAATGAAACAAGAAGTTGTGCTTCTCTATAACCTATGGAATCCGATTCTGGGTATAGATCAAGGGGTAAACCAGTAAAAACTTCCATCGATCAACTCACAAATTAAGAAAAGAATTCACGAGCGCTATGGATTGAAAATAAATCCTCAGAATTGTTAGTTTGAGAATGATCAGGTATATAGATTACTGTTGTTATTTTGGTTTATTCAGTAAATGACCTTTTCAGCTTCCTCTGATTAAATCGCGAAGGTATTTTATGCTGTTTTTCCAATACAAGATTCTTAACGCTTAGTGTTAACAAGTCTATGATGAATGACATGTATGATATGAATAAAAATGGAAGAAAGTGATGAGGATAAGGCAGATAGATAACGATTGACTCTTGACTTAAATTGTTGCAGAGTAGCCGACACCCTTGTAGCACTCTCACTCATGGAATGGCCCATGCACTGAAATATTATATTTAAATAAGGAATAGTAGCATTCAATGCGTAATATTCAAGTGTCATTCGAATAATATTCGGACTGATTTCTTCGGCGACTATTGCGATCTAAATCTCCCCTCTCTTTGTTGCAAGTTCTGTCCTGTCTGTTTTTGTAACTATTTTATTGACAGTGACGATTTTGATACTCTGAAAGCAAGTGGGGGATTCTTCTGAGAAGGGGGGGGGGGGGGGGGGGGGGGGGGGGGGGGGGGTGGGGGGGGTCTGAAGCAACATCTTTATTTTCATACTACACCACTATCGTACACAACTTAGAAATGAGTTTGAGCATAGATATATTACTTCACTAAATTAAACGGAAAAACTTTTCATTCATAGTAATAGAGTTCTAATCTATTTTTGCCCTCTTTTCTACTCTCAAGCTTTTGGAACCCAAGAGATGTTAATTTCAAAAGAAAATCAAATGTCTGTTTCTATCTATCTGGTTGATTTATTTTGTTTCTTTTTTCTTTCAAATTGGTCTCTGTATGTGTCCTTAAAAAGCTAAATAAAGAAGAAAACGCAGAGGGAAAAGTGCTGAAGATTAGATCTTATTCAAATCAGAGACTGATCAGTTTCATAAATTTTTGAATCTTATAAAAGTGAGGTGGGATAACAGAGGGGCCTGCTAAAATTCTAGGTGTGGTGTCTTGACTCCTTCTGGCTCCCCGTAGAATCTCTGTTCTGTACTCTTTTGTGTATATCCGTTTAGCACCGGATATTGTGCTGAATAATACCGCAGCACACTTTCTCTGTGTATCGTATTCACCTCGGCGATACAACAATAAGGATAAAGATGCTTTTATCGAGCCACCATTTCAAAGTAGATTTCCAACCAAGAATGAATACCTTCTATTTGCCGAGACAACCAATTTATTCTTTAACGTGGTCGCGTTGCCAAACCGATATCCAACTGGTTTTAAATTCAGAGTTGTCCTTCTCTTAGACTGGGTGCCAACCAAAATCTAGTTAACTCATTTAACCTTCCTTTTTACCATCTAGCTTAAATGCGAAGACATGGATCCATAACTTTTCCAAGGGTATTTATGTGAAAGGATACGCAACGAACACTGCCTATATTTCAATTCGGCTCGCCGATATCCAAGCCCCAGACCGTTACACAACCACATTTTCTGATCACTTACTTAAAGAGAATTCAGTTTGGTAGCTGATACCTCCTCTGACCTAATATGTAAGAAAAACTGGCTGGTTACACTCAGTGTCTCGAAAGCCAAAGAAGTTTTACAAATCGCAATAAACGGGTGTTTCTTCAGGTAAGCCCTGTGTTTTGAGCGTCTATTGGAACTTGTGCGTTGTGGTGCAGTGGATATCGGTTAGGAACAAGAAATCGGGGAGTCAAGTTCGAATTCCAGTTTAATTCCTTGCGTTCATTTACGCGCAAATACTCTTGGGAAAGGTATTAGTCCGTCTCTTCCCTCCAGTTATAGGTTAAATAACAGGACAGATTGGGCTCTATACCCTTGGCTGGCGAACTTTAATCTTCTTCATAGTGGGAATGAGAATGTGCAGTGTATTTATTTCGTAAACAGATCGACTAAAAATTGAGGCACAAGGAAACGAGATCAAACAGAATTTTAAATATTCAAAAAATTGTTTTCAAGTTGAACCGAAATATTTCCACGGTAGGTAACGCAAAACAAATCATCATTTTATCATGTATAACAACTAATCTAGCCTAGTTTCTGCAAATGATTCACCGATACTAGAATTCGATATTTCATGACATTGGTCATTCATATACCGATGTGATGTAATGGTCAGAAAGATTGCCTGATAATAAGTTAGATGTGCGTTGTGGCGTAATAGATATTGACTCGTAATGAGAATTAAGAGAACCGAATTCGAGTTCCAGTTGAACTCACTGCAAATATCATTGGGAAAGGTATTAATCCAGCTCTTCTCCATCTAGCTATGGGTTGAATAGCAGGATAGATTAGGTTTTATAGCCATGGTTGGCAGACTATCTACTGCAAAAAGAAATGGCAACCTACTGCTGATTGAAAGAGACATGATTGCACAAGCTTATATCACAGACGGCACTTGACTGGTTATTTATCTGCCCTCCTACTGAAGTGGAATGTGGTACGAGGCCATTTTATTGTGGGAACACCGAGCTCTTAAGCCAGGGTAAAAATTTCCCTTAGGCCCTGCACGAGGTAGGGTCGAGCGCCTGTCTGTTTTTTCCCCAGACGAGACTGGGTTACACTCTGCCTGGGGCAGAGAGAGTCCGAAAAGGTAGACTTCGCAGTTGAAGTCTGTCAAGTACGGCACGTGACTAAGTAAATTATATCCTTATTGGGTGCTGCATATATTCGGCCTTGAGCCACAGCTAAGCTACGCTTAATAAATCACTAATTATTTCTCGGCTTGCGTGGTATCCGTTTACTTCCTTAATCAAAGGAATAGGTGCACGGTCCAGGGCTTCCAACCCTGAAGCAGCAACTTCTTCACTGCACTAAAATATCATTTAAAACAAATTATATCAAGGAAAACAAGATGTAATCAGTCAGTTAAATGTCATACGTGATACACGCTTGGGCGATCATGCCTCTAAAGAGACATGACTGACTGGGCAGAAGATTATCAGAAGAGTAGGTTGCCATTACTTTTTGCGGTAGACTGTTTGCCAGCCAAGGCTATAGAACCCAATCTGTCCTGCTATTCAAACTAGAGGAAAGAGACGGGTTAATACCTTTCCCAAGGGTATTTGCGCGGAAGTGAATGCAAGGAATTCAACTGGAATTCGAACTCGGCTCCCCGATTTCTAATTCCAAGCCGATATCCACTGCACCACAACGCACATCCTTCTATACGGTAGGTTGGTCAAACTAAAAAGGCCAGTGCGCAAACCGAAATCAAGCTATAAAGATTGCCTCAAGAAAAACTGCAGAAGATAAACTTTAAGCAAAATGAGTTGGGAAAACTCATTAATTCCGAAGAAAAGCAGGACAGAAATATTTTGAACAGAATTGTGTTGTGCTTGTAAACTCAAAAGAAATGCTCGTAAGAGTATTGATGCTAATTTTCCTGTGAATGTAGAACAGAATGTTATCTGACGTAATTAATGTTACCGCGTCTGTCTAAGTAGGACTGGCCTAAAAATTATTAACGATAGCATACATTGAAATATTTATATAACAATTACTTAAAGGGATATCCAACATTGTCGCATTTGCGCAAACGAATGTATGTCCTTGGCAGGATTAAAAAGATATATTCACGCTGCTCATCTATCTAAACTTATTTATAAATGGAACTGTGTGTGTGTGTGTGTGTGTGTGTGTCGTTACCTATAGACTCCGAAACGGCTGAACCGATTTTCTTGAAAACTTACACAGTTGTACTATAAGCGTTTGCGAGTGTTCTTAGCTAGGTTTTGTGTCGAGGTACCCCCGATAAATATCGATAATCGATAATCGAAAATATCGGATTCTAGAAGGAGTGGTCCGATTTTAATCAAATTTGATACACTCATAGAAAAAGACATAAGAAACGATATTCAGAAGTTTCAAGGTTGCAGTTCTTACAATAGTGCAGAAAATCGATAATATATATATATATATATATATATATATATATATATATATATATATAAAAGGCAAGATGTTTGTGTGTGTGTCAATCTGCCTGTATGTCTGTAATTTTTCAGCCCTTTTATTTTAGTTTTTTCTTCGGGTTTGGCTCTAAATAGGTATAATTGTAGTTCTTAGTCTCAGCCATGATACCATTTACTCAGAGGACTTATTTAGCATTCAAAATTCAGTTTACGACGAAAAAGACTTATTTGATATCGATACCAGGAAATCAAAATTTGACTAACATCTATTTATTTTTCTTTCAGTCTACGGTTTCGCTTTAACTGGACACAACTATTGCTTTTTAGTCTTTCGTGCCAACGTCCAAAGAGTCTGAGCTCTAGGACCATGGATTAGTTTTAAAGCTTTCATGACACCCGAGCAATGCCGGGCTATACTGCTAGTTGAGAATAAACCAAGCGATATCATTACTTGAAACAGACTCACAGCCATGTATAATAACCAGGTAGACATTCCGGTGCAAAGCCTCACTGCGCCGGAATGTCCAATCTCGAAAAAAATGAAAGAAACTATTTGACTAAGCCGATTATATCCTTGTGAACGACCTCAATGTAGCATTGGAAGAAATTGCATTTCCAAACCAAGTGATTCTCGTTCAAACTGGCCACCTTGTCCATGATGGTGACCTTCAACAAGTGCTTGGTGTTGTAGAACTGCTAGTTAATCATCTTCTGGGCGACGCCCCGGGCGTAGTTGTACAAAGCAATTCAAATCTGGAAATCTAAGAAGCCACATTTAGTTTGAGATTGGTACGCGGTTGGCAACGTTTTGAAAATTCTCGGCCAGCCACACCTGCTGTAACACTTCCAGTTTATATTGGCCACTTCTCGCTCCACAGCCTGACCACAGCATCTAGTGTCTCAGTGTTGGCGAACTGAAAATATCTCGTTCCACGATTGTTTATACGCTTCTTTTTACGCTTTCACTCGTTCAGAAGTCATCAATAATTGAAATTATTCTTTTTTTATATTTTCTTTCTTACTATATAATAACGAGTGGACCCGTGTCGTCAAAAATGGCGGAAAAATTTTTATATCGATATGCCGTCTATAATGATATATATTGATGTACCTAATATTGAGTATCTTACATAAGAAAAAAAATCATCCAAAGGACAGAAGGAAATTACTTAGGTAATACCCAACATCTTCTTTACCTTCCTTTATTTTACTAAACGCATTGTGATAGCCTTCAAGATCTACCCATATATATATATGTGTGTGTGTGTGTGTGTGTGTGTGTGTGTGTGTGTGTGTGTGTGGAGGGGTATTATACTTTAGAATATGTACAAACTACAAACTAATACATAATACATAATTGTACAATTCGTTTCGACATTGAAAGAACAATGTCTCATCAGGTAGATAATAATAATAATGATGGTAATAAACGTTTTATTGGAAAAGATTTTTAAAAACACGACACTTCCTTTTATTTTTGGAAATCTTTTTGTACGAAGTAAAAAAGATATTAAAAAAAGAGGGGGAAAAAGAAAGAGGACAGAAAAGATGAGAAAACAAGATGAGAAATCATGAAATGAAAGGAAGGAAGAAAAGACACAGAGGAAACAAAAAGCAAAGAGGAAAACAAGAGAGAACGCATTGAAGGGAAAGAGCCAATGGAAACGACCAAGAGAAAGAAATTTTAAATTTAGGCACGAAATGAATTTTAGACAGATATAGATATCGGTTACATGGTGTCTGGGTTCAAATCTGTTTACGAAAAAAAGAAGCAGAAAGATAAGAGAACGAAGAGCCAAAATAAGGAAGTGCGAGAAAGGGGAGAGCCAACAGAAACGGCTAAGAAATAGAAATTTCAAACAATGGCCGGAAGTGAATTGCAGACAGTAACATACATCGTTACATTGTTTCAAACTAAATCCTTTGGCATTTAAAAAAAAATTAGAGGATATTTAAAAACATAACATGAAGATATAAATTCATTAGCGCTAATATAATAAATTGGAGAAATAAAATAAAATAAATTAAAATTTAAAATTTAGATCTAAAATTAAATTGAAATTAAAATTGAATTAAAATTAAAATTAAAAGCAATTAATTAAAATTAATATTAAAATTAAAATTAAAAATTAAAAATTAAAATAATTTTAAAATATAATATATATTAATTTGTAATAGAAAATGAAGAAAATAATTTTTAATTTTTAAGGCATGGTTCAACCCCTGGTATGGTTTTCATACGCCTTCTAACAGATATATATATATATATATATATATATATATATATATATATATATATATAGTAGAGAAAGACAGACAGAGAGAAAGAGATACAGACAGACAGACAGACAGACAGACAGAGATAGGCAAAAGTCACCCATTATAGAGGTTAATTAATTGTTTTGAATGTCTAGTTTGTATTGATATTTCTTGTTTTCAGGGGCCATTTAAAAGCAGTTTGATCATCAGACGCGTCCAATAAATATTGATAAACTTAAAGTATTAAATATAAGTGAAGTAAAATGACAGAAGACATAAAATTTTCCTGTAATTATACTTTTAATAAATTATCCCTATTGTACGCGAATTTTGCCTCACTCTGTATATCCTGTTCGGTGAGTGAGGCAGTTGCGTATTTTTAATGGCGCCAATGATTATTGTCCGACCACTTCTATAAGGGTGGTGCAAAAGTTTTTGCCGGTTTATAAAATTATTTAAATTTTCAATCATTGTAATTTATTTTATGCATATTGTTATTACTTAAACATATCACCATGATTAATTTATAACTTTTCTATCAGATTATTAAAGCATCATTCATATTTTTCTGCAATATTCTCACCCATGTTCTCCAGAGAACCTGCGACAACGTGCTTCTTGTTGCGCATCTTTGCTTTCATGACACCTTCAGACACCATTTTTGGGTAGACTTATCACAGGTGATGAGAAGTGAAGTGCTGTCTTGCTCCATCTTGCATATTCTCCTGACCTAGCTCCCTCGGATTATCACTTATTTCGAGGATTACAAAACCATTTAGATGGCCTTAGGTTAACATCACGAGAGGTGATTGAACATAAGTTAAATTCATATTTCACATTAAAACCTAAATAATTTTACAAGCGAGGCATTTATAAACTCGTTGACAGATGGAATCAAGTTACAGAGAGCAAAGGTCGTTATTGTTATGAATAAAGATTTTCAAAATTACACAGTTTTTCATTTTCAAGATGAAATTTTAAATCGGCAAAAACTTTTGCACCGACCTGATAAAAGTCAAATTACTCAAAAACATAGCGCAACAAATTCTTTCTTTTTACTTAGTTCTTCTTTTTCTTTTACCTAGTTCTTTTCCAGATAAATCCTAAATTTCCTGACACATTTATACATAAGTATCATGTCCTTCATAGTTGCCAAATGCGGCTCCAAGCAGCGAAATGCGATACATTTGAAAATACGGTTGTACTAAATTTTTAATTAAATTTCTTTTAATTAGTAGCCCAGCTTATTTCAAAAACTAAACCCAAAATGCACTAGTAGCGTAATTCAAAGTTTAGTAAGGTTACTTTTTCAAAAACAGCTCAATCTGATAAATTTGTTTTCCACATTTGAAGAAATTTTTGAAGTTTTTTTTGTTTTGTTGTTTTATTTTTTATGAAAAGGGTAGAACTGGTCAGTTAATTAAACTTAGCTTCCATTTTGAATACAAGAGAATTTCATTGTGCTATGCTGTGTTGTTAAAAGGAATCTTCGGTCCCATCGCTGAAACAATTTAACAAGATTCTGTGGTCAGCTTCTCGTGAAGTAAATTCTCAAAAAATATAAATAAATATATCAAAAAGAAAAAACAGAGAGAAACTTGAGAGGGGCTTTTTGCTACTTTTTTGCTGCACCCCTTCACTTCCATTGTGCGGGTTTTTGGGTTTTTGGGAGGGATTTTTCCCTCTTCTCTTAAAGGTTTCGTCTATTTAAATGTCATATCTTTTGGCGCCGGTAAAAGCATGAAAGGCCCGGATGTGAATATCCTCATACTCTGTGCGTTGTTTTTCTCTCAGTGGTGGCCGTTTCTTGTTGCCCTTTAAACATAAAGTTCGGATGTTTCTACGCTTCCTCTTTCCTGCTTTTTTGTTGGTGGCCTAAAGTTTATCTCAAAAATCGTTTATTTGGATTGCATGCTTCCTTTTGTTCTGATTTATAAGAGTGCATTACATATATTGCTTTTGTTTTTGTTTCTCTCGAAAGATTCAGATGAAACACTTTCACGATTTTACTGCTCATTTTACCCTATCTTATTATTGTTACATTTTATCCCAACTCACTGGGTCAATACATTCTACATTATTGCTATCATTTTATTGCTAGTTTTTATCCATCTTATTGTTATTGCATTTTATCGCAGCAACCTGGTTCGGCACACTTTATATCATTATTAATACTTGAGGCAACTTTACTTCATTTCATTATTGCTTATTATTACAATACTTTGGGTTTATATACTCTAACACTAGCAGTAGTAAAAGAAGTAGCAGTATTAGTAGCTTTATTCCATCGTATTATTATTGCTTTTATATAATAACACTCTAGGTCAATACCCTCGTCATTTTATCATCATCATCATCCTCATTATTATTATTATTATTATTATTATTATTATTATTATTATTATTATTATTATTATATTATTTCCTTTTATTTCTGTTTTATAGAAGGGAATAATAATACTGATAATAATAAATGAAGTGTGTATTGACTCAGAGAGTTATAAAAACAGCAATAATATGATGGAATACAGCTACTACTACTAATAATAATAATAATAATAATAATAATAAAGAGTATATTAACCCAGCATGCTGTTACTGCTACTTTTTATCACAAATTTCTGGGTCAGTATTATTATTATTATTATTATTATTATTATTATTACCCTTGATTCCTGTTGCATACATAATTCCTGCTGGATCCCAACCAGAGACTTAAGTTCAAAAATGGCTTCATGACATTTTTCAACTGTCATTTAAAAAAATAATAATAATAATGATCCCACACATTTTACATAGATAAAGCTCTTTGTTACGGAAAATCTCGAAGATTAACGAAATGGTTTTAACAACCGACATATTGAAATTATTTGTTTGAACATTATTTTTAATCGATACTCGTATTTGAGTAGATATTCTGTTTTTAATCAAGCAGTATATTTATATATTTATTTCTACCAATTTGATTATTTACGATAAATTTTTGTAGGAAAATGTGCATCATTCGGCAGGATTCTAACCTGCGACCTTTATCAATGTTGAATACGAGTATCGATTAAAATAATGTTCAAATAAAGCTTTTTGTAATGTGTGAGCTGTACTTGTGAGTATAATATTGTGTATTACTTTAACGCATGTGTTACCAGGAATTCATTCAATAAGTCTATCAGAAGCTTTTCTAATCTATCCGAAAGCCCAAACTAGAACTGGATTATTGATGTCTTGTTTTGAATTCTACTCTGAGATCTATGCATTTTGATAATGTTTGAAGATCTTCAAAGATGCATTACAATCTAAAGGGACTGCCATGTCAATAAGAAAGCACATTCTTTTTTGTGGTCTTTGATCATGATGTCTGGGGGGATTAGATTTGATTCTTTTGTCTGCGTGTATTGTAGAGTTTCATAAAATTGTTACAGATCCCATCATTGTTACCATGTCTCGGTGATGTTTTTAACAGTTCCTTGCCTTAAAAGTTGCATATTTTCCAATCCAGATATTGGCCCACTCTATCATGCCGAATTTTATATTATGTGAGTGCTAACACCGTGCAACCTGAGACAAAACGGTGAATTGTTTCTGGATATTTATTACATATTCTCCATTTAGGATCAGCAGTTTTTCAGTATGAGTGCTTAGTAATTTCTAATTAGACAGCATTGGTCATGTGCAGCAAGAATAAACCTTTCGGTTTCAGCTTTTAACCCTGGACTACGTAATCACTGTTGGGTACGGTATTTGTCTACAACAATTTGTTTGGTACTGACAGAGTATTGACCACGAAGAGACATAATTTGTCATCGTTTCTGCATTTGATATTTTGGATTGTCTTTTGCTTTCTTTTTTAAGTTCTTTGCCGCGGTAATAGTGTCAGCCAGTTAAATTCCATAGGTGATACACGCTTTGGGCGATCATGTCTCGAAAGAGACATGACTGACTACTGGGTCGAAGATTATCCCGCAGTAGGTTGCCATTGCTTTCTGTGGTAGACTGGTTGCCCGGCAAGGCTATAAAACCCAATCTGTTTTCTTATTTAACCCATAACTGGAGGTAAGAGACGAATTAATACTTTTCCCAAGGTTATTTGCGCGTTAGTGAATGCAACGAATTCAACTGGAATTAAAACTCGTCTTCCCGATTTCTTGATCCGAACCGATATCCACTGCACCACAAAATAGTGTATTATGGTTTATTTGCACTTCTTCACCCACTTGAAATTCTCTTTTGAAATTGTTGGCTTCTTTGATTACCGAATAAAATTTCTTATTTCTTTCATGTTTTTTGGCGCAGACCATCATCCAAACTCTCTTTAATTTCCAGGTATCTTTGAAGAACATTTGTTATGGTTTTGCAAGACAGTTCTAGTGTAACAAATCTTCTGCCTCCTTTGAATCTGGATACATATCATTATGTCATTTTTCATCATAATTCTATTTCTGCTATGGTCGCACTACCTACTAAGTCTGCAGCAAAACCTAAAGCAGGTCGTGGTATGTTGTTATGGCTCCATTTTATGTTTTTTTCTCTCTCCCATAACATCCCTAACGTTACACAAAGTTCCCCTTAGTGTGTGGGCTGTACTTAACAAAACAATTTTTTGTATATCTCTTTAGCTGTGGTTGCCAAAGATTCTGTCAATATGTTGTTTTGTTCATTTTTTATCATTCCAAGTGCACCTACTATCACTGGTACGATTCTTGTTTTCAATTTCCACATTTTTTTATTTCAATTTCCAGGTCTTTATATTTTGACAGTTTTTCGAATTCCTTGGTTGCTATGTTACAATCCGCTGGACAAACCATATCAATTAATAGTCAAGTTTCTTCTTTTTGAGTCTTAACAATAATGTCCGGCCAATTTGCTTCAATTTTCCTGTCTATGTAGATGATGTAATCCCATAGAATGGTGACATCATCTATTTATGTAAATTATTATTATTATTATTATTATTATTATTATTATTATTATTCGACCTTGCTATTGTCATTTTACTCTAACCATCTGAATCAATAGACTCTTCATTATTATTATTAGTAGTAGTAGTAGTAGTAGTAGCAGTAGAAGGAGGAGGAAGATAAGGAAGATTTTAGCTTGTTATTGCAGCTTTTTATCACAATCGCCTAGGTCAGCACACTATTTATTATTACTATTATTTTATTATACATTTACGTCATATTTTTATTATTACTTCTTATCATAATACCATTGATTACTCTTCATTATCAATGTTATTAATATTATTGTTGTTGTTTTTGTTGTTATCATTATTGTTGTCATTGCTCTGAATGAGAAATCGGAGAGTCAAATTCGAATTCCAGTTTAATTCGTTGCATTCACTTATGCGCAAATATCCTTGGGAAAGGTGTGAATCCATCTCTTCTTCCTCCTGCTATTAGTTGAATAGCAGGAGAGATTGGGTTGTATAACCATGATTGACCACCAGTATACTGCAGAGAAAAATGGAAAATCTTTCGCCTCGTCAGTCATGGATCAAAAGAGACATGATCGCCAAAGCGAGTATCACGAATGGCATTTAACTGACTGAAAGTAATAGTAGTAGTTGTTGCTGTTGCTGTTCCCTCTGGTAAAAGTCCCGTTCGATAAGACAACGTCAAAACACTTTTTAAACTTATTTTTATTCAACACGATAATATATTAGAAAGCTCACATTACAGAAGTATTGCCCAGGGCAAATGTTAAATTAGAATTACATGATATCCAGTTGTCGTATTTGAGGCAAATGTTTACTAGAGAAATCTGTAGATTTATCTGACACAGGACAGAGAGACTACACTTCTAGTAACTTAGGCGCCTATGCCTATTTGAAGGATCCCTTTATAAGCAACATGTGCACATTAATTCAGAAACTTCTTCAACGTGCTGTTACATTTCAGAACGTTGATGATCATGACATTCCACGTTTGAGTAACGTCGCTACAGCGTCATGCACCCATCAAACAAAATACAACTTTGCAACGTTTCAAGAACCTTCGCTATTAGCTAATACAAGTGTACCCCTGCCGTCAAAAATGACGGTAAATATTCCGGAGGATTAAATACATATATATACACGTAAACACAACGGTCTTTATTATAATAGAGAATATATATATATATATATATATATATTTCAAATGTCTGTAATCAGACCAGGGACCACAACGCCACAATGCCACTATTTTGTCACTGTCTTCGGCCATCCGCCACGGTAGGGATGGACTTATATTTTCAATTCAATTCTCTTCATTGTTAATAACTTAAATGTTCTATGTTTACTGTGTTAATATTTACTCTTTGATAATGGCTTATGTGAGCCGAAAGCTTAAAACCGATAAAAAAATCAACAATTATTGTGATTTTTTGTTGTCTTTCAACGACATCACCATCAAGTATATCAGACGGTACGAACGGATCCTACACAAAATTAATAGACAAAACTTGTCTATATTATTCAATGAAACCTGCATGAATATATATATATATATATATATATATATATATATATATATATATATATATATATATATCATACTACAAATACTGCTTATGTCTACTACACATTTTTCTTCTATGTGCCACTTCCCTTCAGAATATAGGCGATCAATGCTCTCCACAACTTCCTATCTCGTGTGGCTCTTAGCTTTTTTCCCCTTTGATAACACCCCCTCCCGTTCCTTTATCTATTTGCACAAGTTCGTCAGGTAAGGTCAGCGTCACTGTCTTCCCATGCCTCTATGGTCCTCAATCTACACCGTGAATTTAGGTTTTTCAAGCCCTTCTTCCTCAATATGTGTCCAAGGAATTTCATCAATCTCTTCCTCATTCTGCCTATACGTGTTCTTTCTGTTGTCATTGCCATTAAGACTTCTTTGTTGCTTACTTACACTGTCAATAGAATTTTCAGACTCCTCCTGTATATGTTTATATATATCTAACAGCATATCAACTCCCTAGGAGTGATTTAATGCCGACATTTAATTTTTTGTGTGTATTAATAATTTCTTTGACAAAAAAAAATGTATTGCTACTAAATTTTTTTTATTTTACAAAATCTGTATTGCTGGTAAATTTTTTTACTATGAAAATATATTTCTACAAAGCTTATTAGATAGATAGATAGATAGATAGATAGATAGATAGATAGATAGATAGATAGAAGCGTTATATTTGAAGCAGAAAAAATTACATTAACTTTTAGCAACACAGATTTGCGGTTATTTTTTATTACCATAACTCACACCAGACAGGATGATCTCGGAAGGAGATTGAAAGTACTTGGGCACATTGAGAAATGAATGAATCTTTTCACTCTTTTTTTTATTTTTATTTTTTTTTTTCAATTGGAGTAGATAGACTAAACTATCGCCCGGTTCACACTCCACACACGTCTATTGAACAAGTGAAGAGGCTCATCCCTTGTTTCCTATTTAGATTGTGGTCTCCGGTTTTTCTCTTTTCCAATCTTTTCACTCTTTTTTTGTTATTTTTTTTTTCAATTGGAGTAGATAGACTAAACTATCGCCCGGTTCACACTCCACACACGTCTATTGAACAAGTGAAGAGGCTCATCCCTTGTTTCCTATTTAGATTGTGGTCTCCGGTTTTTCTCTTTTCCAATCTTTTCACTCTTTTTTTGTTATTTTTTTTTTCAATTGGAGTAGATAGACTAAACTATCGCCCGGTTCACACTCCACCCATGTCTATTGAACAGGTGAAGAGGCTAATCCCTTGTTTCCTGTTTAGGTTGTGGTTTCCGGTTTTTCTCTTTTCCAATCTTTTCACTCTTTTTTTTATTTTATTTTTTTTTCAATTGGAGTAGATAGACTAAACTATCTCCCGGTTCACACTCCACCCACGTCTATTGAACAGGTGAAGAGGCTCATCCCTTGTTTCCTGTTTAGGATGTAGTTTCCGGTTTTTCTCTTTTCCAGTCTTTTCACTCTTGCGTAGCCCCCTGCGCATCAGTGGCGTTTTCGCCTTGCTTGGGGTGATATGATTAAAAAAAAAAAAAAAAAACATCTGTCAATCTTACAGCTCATTTCTGGCATCTTTCAATTATAAGACGCGAAAGATTATCTGTGAGTATGAACTGATTTTATTAAAAAATAAGCAGACACAATGTTTGCAATTTATTTAATCTAACATATCTAAAAGAAGATTTTCTGCCTAAATACTCAAATATATATATATCTTTTATAATCGTGTGACCTAAAGCAAAGCATTTTACTGCCACTGTTGTGCAGGGGGGTTACATAGGAAGGATGTTATGTGAAAGAGTGACAGGTTACAGGGGATGTCAGGAAAAGAGAATAATGATGAGAGTAGTGTGGACGGAGAAAAAAGCATGATAGAGAGAAGATGTAAGTTAGTGAGACAGGAGGTGACTATTGACTTTACATTTAAATTCTTGGAGATTATAGCTCTCGGGAAAGCAAGTATGCGGAAGGGAATTCCACAGGCGGGAAGTGCGAGAAAAGAAGCTGATGGGGTAGAACTTGCGTTTACAATTTATCAGTTTCACAGTAAAAGGGTGGGACCTAGTTGATAATCTTGTGGCTCGAGGAAATTCATATATAGGGGATATCAGTGAGCTAAGTTAATCGGAGCAGAAGCCGTAAAAGTATTTGTAGAAGAGACATAGGAAAGCCACACCGCGTCGGTGAGAAAGCGACTGTATCCTAGCTGCCAAGTCGGGATCGATCACATTACAGTTTTTCCGTTGGATTTGGTCGAGGACACCTAAGTGGATAGCAGGAGCACTCGACTAGATATGGCAGCAATATTCAATGCACGGGCGGATGGTAGATTTGTATATGTGCAGGATTGTTTCAGACGGGTAAAACTTCCTGGCCCTACACAGAGAACCGACTTTCTTAGCAGCGGATTTAGCTATGGAATCTATATAGTTATTCCGCTTGAGGTCTGATGTGAGAGTTAATCCGAGGAGATGCAGTATATATATATATAGTTTCATAGTGTTTTAAGCCCAGTTTGGGTGTTAACTATTTTCATACAACTGGAGCCCTAACAGGTGCTACAACCCAGAATAGAGTCATGCAAAATAACCCACATTTGACGCAAATTGAGTTTTTCATGGTTCAGCGATTACATGACATCGACTCGTTCACTCAGATGCCCCATCCTCTATTTCACAAGCTGATTGGTCTCAGTAATGTAAAATCTTATCTAGTTTTCGCGGGGTGAGACGAACTGTTCGAAAATCCTTGACTGAATTTTAGTTGCTCTTAGATTATTATTGAGTTTCATGAAATCTCAGAAGAGGTTTTTCAACATTACACTGACCATAAATACACTAACTGCACATTAACGTTTTTTTTTTTTAAGTCTATAATCAGACACTCTTATTGCTCAACTTACGCATCTTAACTGTGACTGCATCAAAATGTTTTTCAATGTGTACGCCCGGACGAGTCCTAACGTTTAGGCGGATGTGCGTTGGGGTGCATTGGATATCGGCTCGGAACGAGAAATCGGGGAGCCGAGTTCGAATTACAGCCGAATTCATTGTATTCACTTACGCGCAAATACCCTTGGGGAAGGTATTAATCCGTCTATTCCTTCCAGTTATGGGTTAAATAACAGGAGCAATTGGGTTCTATAGCCTTGGTCGGCAACCAGGCTACCGCATAAAGCAATGGCAACCTACTGCGGGATAATCTTCTGCCCAGTCAGTCATGTCTCTTTCGAGACATGATCGCCCAAGCGTGTATCACGTATGGTACTTAACTGACTGACGCACTTACACTACGTTAATTAATTATGTTGATGTAATCTTATATATTGGTAAATTATAGATGTAACCGTAAATTATATGTTAACAGCTTATTCTCTAGCATTCTTCAACTATAGAACTGTTTTGAAGGAATATCCTGTCTTACCCTGGAATGGGTATGTCCCGGGTTATAAAAGACCGGTACGAGGACGAACTACATGTATGTTCGAGTGTGTTCGTGACTATATGAGAGTCTTCGTCATTACACGGGAGTGATCGAGAGTTTTCGTCATTATACGAGAGATCGAGAGCCATCGGCCTTAGACGAGAGTTAGACGTCACTAGACGGAAGCCTTCTTCTCAAGACGGACGCATACGTCCTATACAGAGACATTGCCTTTTTAATTGTAATTTGTGTTAACTGTTCGTTGGTGTAATTTTATTTGGTTTATTGTACTGAGGTATAATAAATCCCTATTTATATATCCTCAGTGTTAAGAGTTATTTCTTGCACTATTCTTTCTCTGTTTATCCCCTCTCGGGATATAACAAGAACTCATTTCGAATTGTTATTTACCAGTCAATCTTGATTTTCAAAAAAATTAAATCCAAGGTCAGTCGACATCTGTCGTCTTAACTCTTGTTCTTTTATTGTTCTATCCCATTTTCTTTTCTCATATTTTCTCAAACTCAGTAACCACTTTGCATCTTAGTGGCTTTATTGTCTTTCTTGGGATAGTTAAAAAATATTACATAGTTCGAGTGAAATCAGCTAAAATTATCAACAGTTGTCTCCTTGGATGATATTTTCTCGTACGATTTATTCTGATTTTTTCTAAGTATATTTGAATGTATATATTTTTCATTTAGTTTATTTTTCTCTGTTTTTTAGGTCAAAGTCTGGTTCCAGAATCGTCGAATGAAATGGAAAAGAGTGAAAGGCGCACAACTTGTGAAAGACAAAGTGACGGGCCAATTGAAACCGTTAATGACTTCAAGTGTGACGTCAACAGGAAGTCCCATCAGGCCATTCGGCGAATCTCTGAAAGATCCGAACAGTGTTATTAAGCAAACAGATTTTGATTATCACGAAAAAGAAAAAGGCGGGAAACAGTCATGACCTTTTAAAAGAAGTCATCATCTTTGAAAAGAGGTCATCATCTTTTAAAATAAAATTATAATTAAATGAATAAGATGTCGGATTTTAAGATTACGACATCCAGAATATGGATGGATATAAAAAAAAATAGAAGAAAAAGAAACAGAATAAAATTTTTAAAAAAAAGAAAAAATCAGCCCCTATAAAAAAATTTAAAGGCAACGTCAAAACATCGAATAAGTTGAATTTTTAATAAAAGTAATTTTGTACTTTAAAACTTATTTAAAGGCTTAAACCTCTGGGTTTTTTAACCACCCCCATAAAGAATATCATGGCAAATTAAAATACATTTAAACTGTGGAAGCAGCAACTGAATTCAGATGGTCATAATTTTCCTGGAAAATATAATTTACAGTTGTTTTTATAAAAATGAAAAATCGTATTACCATTCATAGTCTTAGTATATAAATTATTGAATGTGCGTTGTGGTGCAGTGGGTATAGAATCGGGACGGGAAATCGGAGAACCGAGTTCGAATTCCAGTTGAATTCGTTGCATTCATTTACGCATAAATAATCTTGGGAAACGTATTAATCTTTAGCTATGAGCTAAATAAGAGGTTCTATAACCTTGGTTGGCAACCAGTCTACCGCAAAAAGCAATGTTAACCTACTGCGGGAAAATATTCTGCCCAGTCAACCATGTCTCTTTCGTGACATGATTGTGTAAGCCTGTATCACGTAAGTCATGTAAATGACTTATGTAAATAATTACACCAGTAAAATCTTATGGCTCTTACTGGAGGTCAAATGACAGCAGGTTTCCTAAAACTGTTGCGCTTAATTTTTTTATTATTATTTCAACTGTCTCACTAAATACTTTATTTAACAAACATTATTTAACAACCTCTTCTTGCACGTCATCATTATTGTAATAAGTTTGATCCTCATAAGCTGACCTATATGGTAACTTTGTAGGTTAAGCTTAATAAATATATAAAAAAGAGAATGAAGATTAGCTAATCTTCATTCTCTTTTTATTCCTTTGGTAAAGAAGAATTTTCGTTCAGGCAGCTTCTTCTCCAAACTTATCACTTGTAGAACATACTCCCCAGGGGATATTTCCCGGATTACCGCAAATCTAACCTCTTCAAATCTAGAGTCAACCATTATCTATTCTACATGACAGGTACTTCTTACCTCCTTTCTTTACTCTATTACAGAAAACTTATTCAGTAATTCTTTACTTTGAGTAACTCTTGGGTCTTATATTGGGGTGGGGGCAATAGTATAAAAAAGTGAGAGTAAAATCTCTCAAAATACCAGTGATCACTTCACTATTTTTACTTACTTTAAAAATGTCACAGCCTTTCTCTTCCTTGCGACCTTTCACACTATTATTATTATTATTATTATTAAAATTTTTAGGCCTGGTAGAAATTATGGGATCAAGTAACAAGACATCTGAAGACATCAGCACTCTTTCCGTCACTGTTGCTGATTCTATAATTTTAGTTCTTGCTCTCATTTTCACTTATTTTAGTTGTTTTGCAAACATTTGCAAAACGACTATTTTAGTAATTTTGTATTTCATTCAACTGGAGTTCATTATTGACCTCCCGAAAGACTACCGACGGTATAGAAAAAAAAGGGAGGTTCAAGGCATTTTCAGCTTCTCACTTTTTCCTGAAATTGAGAACTGAAGAGAAGACTAAATTTGTTGCATTAAACTCAATCATTCGGCTTCAATCACTAGACTCAATCATCAGGCTCAGTCATTAAGCTCAATCATTAGCTTCAATCATTAGGATCAATCATCCGGCTCAATCATTAGGCTCAGTTATTGGGCTCAATCACTTGGCTAAATTATAGACCGAAAATGGTTACTGTGTTTGGTTGAATCCTTTGCCCAAAATACTTTTTAGTTACCAAAATAAACCAGAAAACTTCATTTTCCATTATTATTATTTTTCCTCGCATCATTAGCTTCTAAAACCTTTATATAATTTTTTTATGTGAAAAATATTATATTAATATGTTCAATTTAGAGGACATAGGCAATGGTTTAAGTTGAAAAGGGATGTGCTCCGCACTAGGTCTATTTGCCCAAGATATGCTACGCATGAATGAATACCTCACCAGGTCCTAACCCAAATATGTGGAGGGAACTGATTAGGTGCATAGCGACCCTACAACCACACCCGTTTATGGTATTGATTATAATATTGATGATGATAATTTTGATGATGATGTGTAGAAAAAGTCGAAGGGTATCATTCCAGGAAATTAGTAAAAATGAAAAGAAAAAAAAATAAACGTGTATTTAAAATCAAAACGCAAAAATCTTTATAGTAGAATAATAGATCTAAAAATAAAATAAAAATCTTTATAGTAGAATAATAGATCTAAAAATAAAATAAAAATCTTTATAGTAGAATAATAGATCTAAAAATATTCATTTTTATGAGAAGATCCGATAAAGTAAATATAAAATCTGGAGCCTTTAAAAATTATCATCTGATTTAGCATCTGATTTAGCACTCCTTAAAACTTGATTTAGACCTCCACCCCTTTTATTCTATGGCGTTGTGCTTTTATTAAACTTATGAATATGGTATCATTTGATGATTCCACCTCTTCTGAAAGTTATTTGAGTACTGATGGTCGAGCTCTCCACTACCGTCAGTATTAACGCATCATATATCATAACTGATCGTCATCCAACCAAAAAAAAAAAAAGTCATTAGTCTTTAAATGCTTGAACAAATTCGGGGCAGCATGATTAATCATTGGTTCATTTTGCTCCATTTACTGAAATATTCGAGCAGATTCAGAGGCTTTGACACCCAGTTTAAATTATGTTTCAGAGTGACCAGTACCTTAGTATATTTATCCACTCTTATATTGATAATGATTTGATGTAACATTAATAACATAGCTAAATTATAGTCTTTATATGCAATAAACTTTGGGTTAAATGGCGTTAATAAAACCAAAATACTTTTGATACACACTGTTGTTATTATTATTATTATTATTATTATTATTATTATTATTATTATTATTATTTATACTCATTGTGTTTTGACCTATTTAATATCTAACTACGCCTACTGAAGTTCAAGGGACAGCAAGCAACCTCGGGATTACACTTTTCTCTAGCTGTTTTACTTATGCTGTCATCTGAATAACTTCGATTCTTCCTAGATTTTACGTCTCTTTGTAAGGTTGCTTTAGGATTGTTCTAGAAGCGCCAATAATGATGAGTACAATCATCATGGACGGGTGTTGTGGTGCAGTGGATATCAGCTCGGTATGAGAACTCCAGTTGAATCCATTGTATTCACTTACGCGCAAATACCCTTGAGAAAGGTATTAATCCCTCTCTTCCTTTCAGTTATGGGTTAAATATCAGGACAGACTCGGTTCTATAGCCTTGGTCGGCAACCAGTCTACCGCAGAAAGCAATGGCAACCTACTACGGAATAATCTCTTTCGAGACATGATCGCCCCAGCGTGTATCACGTATGGCACTCAACTGACTGACAGTCATCACATCAATTTCATGTTCAAAAATTATTTCTGTCATTTCGAAAGTCTAGATATTTCTGGTTGTATACTAAAAAAGGGCATCTACTATGGAACATATCTTTTTCTTGATTGTTGAGGATTAAATCTTGTCGTCTGGCTATGAATTTAGGGTATTCTCAAGTATCTAAATGCAACTTCCAAGTCACCTTGGTTGGTTCATACTTCAAACTTCAAACAAAATCTCTCGATACCAGGCTACTCCAACTATTCTCGCTCACGAACTGTGATGCATAGTGTGTCAGGCTCTTGGGGACATGTCGAACTGGTTATGATCAGGCACTTGAGAAGAAAATCTGTGGGTCTGAAGAGCATGTTTACAGTAGCCCATCTTAATTTGCCAAGACAAAAAAATGTACGTTCATGTTAACACCGCTAATCAATTTTAGTCAGAAGCCATCCCTGGTTCTGTTATTATTATTATTATTGTTGGGTTTCTGCTGTATGCACGTTTCCTTCCGGGTCCCAACCAGAGACCTAAGATTAGTAATGGCTGCATGACATCATCCACTGATAATTTTTGTAAAAAAAATTATCATTTTTTTAAAAATCCCAACACATTTTACATTGTTAAAGTTTTCGTAATCTGTGAGCTGTACTTATGAGTAGAATTGTTTGTATTTTTAAGGCAGGGACTACTAAGAATGACTTCAGTTAGTCTATCAGAACCTTTTCCACTCAGACCGAGGGCTCCAACTACAACTGGAATTATTGATGTCCTCATGTGCTACATTTCTTTTAGATTTCCACTTCAAGATTTTCATATCTTGATAATTTTTAGAAGATCATCAAAGATACATTAACAATTTGCAGGGAGGCCATGTTAAGAAAACATTGTGTTTTTATGGTCTTTGATCACGATGTCTAGGCGATCATCTTTAATTGTTCTGTCGACTTGAATTGTAAAGTACCATAAAACTATTACAGATGCTATCTCTGTAACCGGGTCTGGTTATTATTATTATTATTATTATTATTATTATTATTATTATTATTTGTAGTACTCGTTGAGTTTTCATACCAGTTGTAAACAGAGATTTTTAATGGTAAATAATTAACAGCAAGTTTCCTTAATACTCAAGAATCCTTCGTGGTATTCTAGTTGATTTCATCAATATGGTTTTTAGTGTTCCTATAATTGCCGAGTTTTCTAGCATTTTTTTTTTTTTTTTTTTTTGCTAGGCTCTTCGGAATCGTTCCCGGACTCTGACAAAGATTGGCACTACCATCATTTTCGTTTCTGTTTTTCTTGCAATATTGAGATATTTATCTACCTTGTCGCTTTTCATTTATTTTTAATTCGTAACTCATGCTATAATTCATCAGGGACATTTTTGGCAATAAAGTAACAAAAATAATTCTTCGGTTTCCATCACAAATATGTTTTATCATGATAGTCCTTATCAACACGAGTTCAACTAGCAATCTTCAATATTCGTCCCTTGAGAAAAAACAATCAAAAGGACTGTTTTTCATTGACACCGCTATTATATTTTAACTACCTTCATTCGTCGGCAATGTTTATTGTTTTAAAAAGAGATAATTAGAGTTGTAATAAAACTTAAATATATGATGAAAGTAAATTTATAGATTTTTTTTGTTCTTAAGAATTGACAGGAAAAATATTAAAAACTATTTATTTATTAGATCGTTTACTTACAAGAATAATTTTATATTTACAACATTCTAAAAACGAATACGATTTTATTAAAACGTATGCAGTGTAATATTTATAATTTACTAATTTATAAAGAAATGAATTTATAAACATTGAGTAAATTATTAAAATATGTGAACCAACTATAAAGAAATCCTAATTATTTGCCGTTTTATAAAGTTTGAGAAGACTGACAATTAGCGAACTATTCTAGTGAATAATATAATGATATATAGTGTGAAAAGGCAATCTAATAACGTTTGTCATTTTTGTTATTAATTCTCAAGAACCAAAAAAATTCACTTTCATATGTTTTTAGATTTGATAGCAAATTTAATCATCGTTAAAAAATGACCGGGGAATGAAGGTAGTTAAAATAATAGTAGTGTCAAAGCAAAAACTCTCTTTGACACGCTGTTTTTTTTGTTTTTTTTGTTTTGTTTTTGATTTTTTTTTCCGGGCACAAAGGTTAATGAATTCCCGGTAAATTAATCAACATCGAGAGAAACCATGGCTAATGCTAGTCTCCTTAAGAGCAATACACTTCGCCTCCTTAGTCTCACTGTTTCAACTGACTTGGAACGACTACATCGATCTATCGCTGATAGGGAGGTTGGGTCACTGTTTCAAGACAGAAAGTTTTTTCTTGTCAGAATTCATTTTCCACATTATAAATCTACCATTCATCCGTGCATTTAACACTGTTGCTATATCTGGTCAGATGCTGCTGCTATTCATCTCAAGGCTCTTGACAAAATCCAAAGAAAGATCTGCAAAAGTAATCGATCCTGACATGTCATTTCGACTTCAGTCAAATTCTCAACGACGTGACGCGGCATCCCTCTGATGACTTTTTTTACAAATATTTACATGGCAACTGCTCTGATAAGCTTTTTCCCCTGGTTCCCCGACCACATAAATTTAAGCGTGCTACTAAACTGATCTCGCTCTTGTACTACAATAGTTTCTTTTCTCGCACTTCCCGCATGTCGAACTCCCTTCCGTTTACTTGCTTTCCTGTTGACTCGGTCAGTCAGTTAAGTACCATACGCGAGACATGACTGACTGGAAAGAAGATTATCCCGCAGTAGGTTGACATAGCTTTCTGCAGTAGACTGGTTGCCAATCTATAGAGCCCAATCTATCCTATTATTTAACCCATAACTGGAAGGAAGTGACAGATTAATACCTTTCCCAAGGGTATTTGTGCGTAAATGAATGCAAAATATTCAACCGGAATTCGAACTCGGCTCCCCGATTTGACGTTCCGAGTCGATATCCACTGCACCACAACGCATGTCCTGTCCTGATGACAACAATCTCCAAAAATTTAAATGCAACGTCAATTACCATCTTCTATCTTTTTGAATCTTTTATCCTTTCTTTAATACCCTCTGTGCCCCGTCTTTTCTTCCTTTTTTTTTATTGTAACCCCCTTCGCACTAATGGCGACCCAGCCTTGGTTGACATGAAATGATTAAGAAAAATAAATTAAAAAATTATTCTCTTTATATCATTAGTATCAACATTACCATCTTTGCACTCAAAATATTATTGCTTAAAGCAGGGTTTTCAAACTGTGGTCCGCGGACCACAGGGGGAAGTCCGCAAGGATAATATACGGGGTCCGTGGATTAACTCATCACATGAAATTCAAAGTATAAATTTTCAATGCCTGGATATTTATTTTTACTTATTTATGTTATCAAATGAAAATTTAAATTTATCAATTTAAAGTAAGCTTAAAACCAGTTTTTACTACGTTAATGCAAAACTATAAGCTATTTTTAGTAAACATCTATGTATAAATTTCATAAGCGTTTATAGTGGGACCTAGACTAAAACTTAAAATATAAAAGAGGTCCGTAAGTCAAAAAGTTTGAAAACCCCTGGCCTAAAGAATAACAATCTTTTTTATCTCCTTAAGGCCTAAATAATTAAAGATGTCGATGACAAACCTTATATTGTTCGGAAAACTGAAACCAATTTACATGTACTTGCTGTTTTGGGGATAATTTGATTGATCCAATAACAAGTATACAAAAAAAATGTTAATTTGGCAGAAAAAAAAACATTTATATGTTATGGATTCATCTGAAAGCTACAATTAAATTAACTCGTTACAAAGGTTTTTTGTACTTCACTTTATTCGTGTGTAATGGACAAAGAATATTATTTGATTTCTTTTCTTATTTTTCGTACCGGGCTTCTTCAGGATATAGGAGATAATAAAACTTTTCCTTTACACCCAATGGTGTGTAGGGCAGCGTTTTTGCTGTTTCCGTAACAAACTGTTTCTTTTTTTTTTTATGAAGCAGAGTTGTTACCCCTGCACCTAACCCCAAGAAGGCAATTTTTCTAAGCGTAGCTTATATGTGACACACGGCCGAAAGTAGGAGGTACCCAGTAAGGATCAAACTCACTACTCAGTTATAATGATTCTAGCGTGACGAGCTTGCTAACCATCACACCACGCCGATGTGCCCAAATAAGAGATAATGGTTCTCCACAATTTCTTATGCTTTGTGGCTCTTAGTTTTTCTGCCTTTGGTAAACTACCCCCCGTTCGCACAAAATCGCCAGATAAGTGGTTTGCTACCTTCCTCTATGTCTCCTGCCCTCACTATGCCCTGTGAGGATTAGGTTTTCCATGTCTTCCTTCCTAATTCAAAGAAATTTCAATTGTATTTTCCTGATTTTGAGTATATTCTTTCTGTCGTCATTTTCTTTGAGATTTTATTGTTGTTTACTCACTCCATTCATGGAAGTTTTAGTAATCTTCTGTAGTACTGCCTCTAGTTTTCTCCTCACTCATGGGGAGATTATCCAGCATTCGCTGTCATATTTTAGTATGGATAAAACATATGTAAACTAAATCCTAAATTAATAACTAGCCGTTGACTTATAATGATCCATATTGGATTCTCATCAACTTATATGACTGCGTCACGGAAAAAATATTATGTAAGATTGTTCTTATTTTAAAATAATAGATCGTCCAAAAAGTAAAAAAAAAAAAGGAAACATTGCAAAAAGTAGTTAAAGTCTAAGGTACATAATATATGACATTTTTTAAAAGTAGCTGTTTGAAAGGAAAATTATTACAATTTCTAAATAAATTTAATGTTCGACAAACATATATAAATTTAATGTTCGACAAACATATATAAATTTAATGTTCGACAAACATATATAACAAGAAAAAAACTGTTTGTCCTGGAAACTCTTTTTAAACGATTAATAAAATAAAACGACTACATCATTAAAATATATTCCTAATGGTTTCTTGGATACTAACTCATTTTCTACGGGTTATCAACCCTTTGCGTGTTATTTAAAGCCAGTTATTTAAAGTTTATTTGGGACTATTAAAATTTTTCTTTTCTTTAAGAAAATAATGTTTTAGCGATATATGTCTTACTAATTAATCCACAGTTGGGGGGAGAAAAGATAGTTTCTTACCATTCCCAATAGTGTTTGCACATAACTGAATCGCCAACAGGAATTGGAACTCGGCTCTCCAATTAACAATCCGAACCATTATCCATTACACCACCCGCCCACCGAAGTGTAGAACACATTTCAAAGTGGTCACCCAACTAGATACTAGGGTAGACATTAACTTGTTCCATTTCAACTAATTCGGTTGGTACTGGATTAAGCATACATTTCCTCCTTTCGTAGTTGAATTAGTTACATCATTTCCACTGGTGTCAGAGATCAGCCTATCATCAGTTTGAAATAAGCTAAAAGCCCGGATTTTGAATAGCGATTTTCAAGACTGGTAAGACCTCCCCATTTGTAAGACGGGTGTAACAAAATCTTGCTGGCCCCTTTTGATTAAGCTTAATAAAGAGTTATAAGAATTTGCTGAGTGAGTGAAGTAGTTGCAGTGCCAGTGGTTGGTTTTTGAGCCAAGGTCAGATCCGAGATTTCGAATACTAACTTGAAAGGCTTTAGAAAACGAGTATAACAATCAACATGCCGTTTTCGAGCAATTGGTTTCCTGCAAGACCTTTTATAAGTTTAGTAAATATCTATTCTAGAATGACTTTGGATTCTATATTTACAGATATTCAATGTTTTTATACAGTACTTGATTTATATGCTTGTAAACATCAACAACGAGTCATGAAAACGCCTACCGTGGGAGTTTGTTTTTTGCTTATATATATATATATATATATACATATATTATTACTATAAACGTTATTATTGCCGAGTACACGTTTGAATTGCTAACACGTATAACCACTCAAAATAATGTTTTTGATAATAAGTAATAATCTCGGATAAAAAAAAACATTTTAAAAATTACTGTTGTTTACGTTTTGAGTGAGAAACGGATGCTAGCAGATATAGATTTGCAGAAATCCTAATAAGAAACGTGCTTTCATTAAATAGCTAATCCAAACATTGCCTTATCGGTCAAGTCTCCATAACCGAGCTGTCAGAGGCACACGTTAGCTGAAAAAAATTGTTTTATTGATTTAAAAGAGAGATGCATGTTTTTTTTTTCTTTAATCATATCACCCGAGCAAGGCGGTAACGCCACTGATGTGCAGGGGGCTACGTAAGAGTGAAAAGATTGGAAAAGAGAAAGCCGGAAACCACATTCTAAACAGGGAACAAGATGTGAGCCTCTTTACCTGTTCAATAGACATGGGTGGGTGTGAACCGGGCGATAGTTTAGTCTATCTACTCCAATTAAAAAAAATAAAAATAAAAAAGAATCAGAGGCATAATTTTTCTTTAGTAAGAATTCTCAATTTAGACCGGTTGTTATGCATTCGACTGTTAAAAAAAACATGCAGGGAGAGAAACGTAAAGAAGTGTACTCAATAAAAATGCATATTGTCATATTTTTCACACTCAGTAACCCCTTTGCGACTTACTGGTTTTATTGTCTTTCTTGAGGGGAAATTTTTTAAAATATGTATACTTCAGTTTTGCGGATGTGCGTTGTGGTACAGTGGATATCGGCTCGGAACGAGAAACCGGGGAGCCGAGTTCGAATTCCAGTTTCAGTTGAATCCATTGTATTCACTTACGCGCAAATACACTTGGGAAAAGTTATGGGTTAAATAGCTGCACAGATTGGGTTCTATAGCCTTGGTCGGCAACCAGTCTACCGCAGAAAGCAATGGCAACCTACTTCGGGATAATCTTCTGCCCAGTCAGTCATGTCGCTTTCGAGACATGATCGTCCAAGCGTGTATCACGTATGGCACTTAACTGACTGATACTTCAGGTTTAGCAACTCTTTATGGACATTCTTTGAAAATGTAAAATATTCTGTTAGGAAAAAATACGCAGAGGACAAAATGTGGATAATATTTTGACTTTGTGCTGCCAAATTTTGTTAGTTACTCTTGTTTATAGAGAGACCTTGTGCAAAATAAGATAATTTCAGTTGCCTTGATAAAGTCCGTCAGATGACGAAACACGTCGACTAAGACAAGATATAGTTTTCCTTTTGTCACTCTTTTTATTCATATTGTCTTTTCCACAGATGACATCTGAGAATATTTATGCACACACACACACACACACACACACACACACACACACACACAACATATATATATATATATATATATATATATATATATATATATAAATTCAAATAATTGTGTAGGCTTGTATCCTGCTGGATAGCACACATTTTCGCAATAAAAATTTATCGTGAAATAATCAGGCCGGTAGATATAAATATAAAATACTGTTTAATTAAAAACAGAATATCTACTTAAATACGAGTATCGGTAAAAATAATGTTCAAAATAATTCATTACAAATTGTCGGTTGCTTATAACCAAGTTTCGTTAAATTTCGTTAATTTCCGTAATATATATATATATAAGAACTTGTATTTTTTCTTGAAGATGAATAGTATTTTTTAAGATAATTTTTTTCTGTAAAATATTTTAAAATTTTGAATCTTTTTAAACGCTATTTAAAAGTTATTTGAAAAATTTATATATATGAATCTAAACGGAATTTTAACGTTATTCTTCCATAGATTTTGTGAGCAAATGTAAGAATTTAATGTTCGTCATGCAATTTTATAATCCGTCATGTATTTATACCTTTTATAAACTTTAAACATTTTCGGATCTCGGAAAACTGTAACTGGTATTGACTTATTATTTTTTAGCAGCTTATCGATTTCAGAAACTCTTTATTTTTCTGTGTCGGGATTACTCCGGAACATTTTTTAATATAATAAACCCAGTTATAATGAAACTTATTTCCGCTCGTTTTTATTAGTATTACTATAGCTTATGTTCGTAGTGGTGCAGTAGATATCAGCTCGGAACGAGAAATCGGGGAACCGAGTTCGAATTCTAGTTGAATTCCTTGCATTCACTTACGCGCAAATACCCTTGGGAAAGGTATTAATCCGCCTCTGCAATGGCAAACCTCCCGCGAGATAATCTTCTGCCTCGTCAGTCATGTCTCTTTCGAGACATGATCGCCCAAGCGTGTATCACGTATGGCACTTAACTGACTGAATGACAAGATTTAGACAAAAATGAATATGTACATTTCTACAATTAAAGCTGAAATTAATAACAGAAGTTGTTAAATTACAGTTGTTTTTGTTTTTTGTTGTTGTTGCTGAGTTTCAAATCGCAGCTAGAATTTTTTTAAACATTTGTTTTAACGTCTTGGTTTAAAAACCGGTAGGTTACGGTTCTAACCCTAATAAAAGAACCCTCGTGGAATATCAAATCTGGAATAGAAGAGTAGGAAAATTCATTCAAAATTTGTTTTCCAAACAATAGAGAGAAAAGAGTTCTCCAGTAGGTAGCAAAAAAAGTAGAAAATAAAATAAACCAGGGTTTAGAATAACAGTGGGTAGGTTGGAAAAAAGTAAAAATTCAAATAATTGTGTAGGCTTGTTTCTTCTGGACGCGAGGTTAATAACGACATACAGAAAACGAACCAGATTACACAAAATGCTGAATTCCTAAACACAGGACTAGAACTATACAACACCCAATGTAAAATAAGACTCGATGTAAGGTCACGTTTTCTTTATATCGCCTGAGTCGAGACATGGCGAATTTAATGTTGAAAAAAATTTTTTTAAATTAAAATACACTTTAAGAAATTTTAAAAAAAAAACATTTTTTTTTCATGTCTTCCACTTTCATCTTTGCTTTGATTTAAAAGTTTTTTATTTTATTTTTATCAATGGCTTGTCTTTATCAATTTGTTTTTTCTTTTCTGTATATCTTCTTGATTTGACATCTTTTGTTTCACCATCACACTATTAATCGCTGCCAACAACAGTCCCTTCTAACTAACCCCGCTCAATATAGCGACAACTTAAGAACTTTATTTGCCCACGATGTTCCACCTATAACAATTTTCAAAAGAGAACAGGATTTCAGAACTACAATTTTTCACCTTTCAGCGTGAAAATACTTTTACAGTAAAAATGACCAGTTTTGATTCCACTTGGAAATAAAGTCGTCGAAACTCATTTGTCGTTTAAAAAAGATTTTTTTTAAAAAGTAACCGTAAAAATGGCTTAAATTTATTTTCTTATTTTTATTTGTTTTGTTACTCTATTCATTTTTTATTTTTACTTTTTTACAATGTGAACATTATTTTTTATCGTTTCACCCCAAGCAAAAAAATAAGACCAACCATGTGAGATTATGAGAAAAGAAAACATTCATGTGAGAGAACAATAAGAGAACGGGAATTAAGAAGATAGAAAATAACGATTAAAACAGCATTAAAATTTTTAACAATCAATGTTGACTGGAAAGCAAAAAGTCGCAAGAGAGTGAAGCCGTAGGTAGATGGTTAATGTTTATTAATTCAACCTTGGGTCATAAATAAGCAAACTTCCTACAGCTTACAAGTTTGATGCAGAATTATCATCAGTATCATCATTATCATCATCAACAGAAGGTTTGGTTGGCAGCAGAAGGATGGAGATTGTAGAATTTGTGCGGAAGAGTGAAAGAATAAGTTATACATTTTATATGTTTAAAATAGAAATTTATTAAAAGGAAAGCATAACAAGAATTCGTAAAAATTAAGGTTCAATGAGAAAGTTGAGGGTATCGAGCGTTATAGAATGTTCGTAGTAGTAATTTGTTGGAAAGAGTTTATGCGTACGTATGCATGCATGTATGATCGTTTGTTTGGTAGGAATGTCTTTGGCTGGAGAAGTAAAAGGAATCAGCACACAAGAAAGAATGAGAAAGGGAACAATGTGCGACGCGACCTTACGTCCGGGTCGTGGTTGAAGTTTCTCCCGTTACATTTTAGTTCTCTCTCTCTCTCTCTCTCTCTCTCTCTCTCTCTCTCTCTCTCTCTCTCTCTCTCTCTCTGCTCCCATCTCTGACTGACGCTGATCGAAGTCATTTATAGTCAACTAGATTTTTCGCACTGGATTGCTAAGTCCTTTTTAGTCTTGCAAATCGCTCCCATTGGTCAGAAAATCAATTTAACATCTACTCGCGAAATCCGGTTTCGACTTTTTCTGTAAGCACGAGGTCAATTCTTTTTCTGTGCGGCAAAACCAGGATTTCACACGTCATTGTTAATTTTTGTAAAAGTGAAAAGGAGAGTTGATTTAATTCTAAATTTCCTATCCCACAAGAGTTCCAGAAGAACTGCGAGAAAAGAAACTGTTAGCATAGAAGTTAGGGTTATATATGGCCAATTCAATTATGAATTGATGATACCTTGCCGCTAATCTCATATTAAGCTTAAATTCGTTAGATACCTTAAAGAAGAGTACCCTGAAATTATTTATAGAAAAGGCACAGGGAAGCTGCATTACGGCGGTGAGAACGTGACTGAAACCGAGACGCCATGTCAGGACCAATAATATTGTTGATTCTTTTTTGGATTTTATCAAGAATCTCTCTATATACAGCAGTAGCAATATTCAAGGCGTTGACGAATGATAGATTTAAAGTATTAAGAGACAGGAAACTTTCACTAGAGAGTACTGGATTGCTATGTAATGTCAGTTCTTTAATATGGCAGTGAATGCTGGACAATCTTATTAAAGATGAAGAAAAAACTTGAAGCAATTGAAATGTGGTTCTAAAGAAGGATGTTGCGGATATCATGGATCGAGCATCTGAGAACCTGATACTAACAAGCCAGATAGAGGGGGAAAGAGACAGGAGAAAGCAGCAGATAACATATTTGAAGGACCTGAGTAGGTGGGTAACATAACGAGGTTTGCGTGGTGTAACAGGAGAAAACGTGCTAAGAGTCACCAAGAATAATGAGACGTGGAAGGCTATGATCGCCTGAAAGGACAAGGCACATAGAAGAAGAAGAAGAAGAAGAAGAAGAAGAAGAAGAAGAAGACCAATTCAGGGGAGAAAAATTGTCTAGCCCAACATGGTGAACCAACTTTCGCTGCCAAATATTCTGTGCATACCAGGACATAATACTGCATTTGATAATTTTTGTCATGTGTACTCTTCTGTACCAAATGCAAGTGCTGACACAATTAAATTATTTCCTGCAATTCATTCCATCATGATTCGTATTTGGTACGACATGCTGCATATTATTATTCAAATAATATTCTCCATGGTGCGATTACTTTGTTCCGAGTTCATAAGCCTTATACAAAATTACTGACGGAACGTTTATTTGAACCAACACACTTATTGTCAAAGCTGAAATATTCCGACTCAGACTATTCCGGAAGGAATTGTATTTGGTACAAAAGAATAATGTCTGTATTTTTATTTTATATGTATATCTTTAAAAAAGTTCCCTGTAATAAAATTTTAAAAATATAAAACAAAGTTTAGCAATTTAGAGTTTACCACAGTTTTTACCGTGCAGTAAAATTATTTCTCAAAAAAGAAACAAAAGTGCCAGTAATAAGACGTAGAGTTTTACCATGACACCAATTTTTTAATTACCTTCAATCCTCGGCAATGTTTATTATTTTTAAAATCGATGGTTAGAATTGGAATAATCTAAACATATGGTGTAAGTAAATTCATATATTTTTTGCTATTGAGATTTTTTTTTTATAACTATTCCACCCCCAAAAACTGGTGCGCAGGGGGTTACAGTGAGAGAAAAGGATTTTAAAAAAAGAGGTAACAAGTTACCGGGAATATTGAAGAAAGGATAAGAGAAAGATGGGAATCATGGAGATAGAGGATGGCAGTTGACGTTGCACTTAAACTTTTGGAGATTGTAGCTCTCAGGGAAGCAAGTATATTAGGTACTTCCACACAATTTTCGATAGTTATGAATATACATGATAGATTCTGGCGATAAAATTGTTTAGCACGACATAGTGAATCAACTTTCTTTGCAAATGATTCAATATAATCGTTTCACTTCATGTCAGTTGAAAGCGTGAGACTCACAAGTGACAACGAGTCGCACTCTTGGAGTTTAGCATCAGCCATAAATGATTCTCTTCTTCTTCTTCTTCTTCTTCTTCTTCTTATTATTATTATTATTATTATTATATGTGCCGTGTCCTTTCAGGACTTAGGCGATCATGGCTTTCCACGTCTCCCCATCCCTGGTGGCTCTTAGCACACTTTCTCCTGTTACACCACACAACCCCCGTTCTATCATCTACCTGCTCAGGCAATTCAACTATGTTATCCGCTACTTTCCTCTATCTCTTTTCCCCTCTGTCTAGCCTGTTAGTATCAGGTTCTCCAAGCCATTCTTTAAGATGATTAAAAGAAAGTGATTTGTTTTGGGTATGTTAAAATTAAAAAAATCAATTAGATTTACAATTTCCAGTAAGAAAAATACTGTGGTATATTTCAAACAGAAATGATATTGACTGGAACGAGAAATCGGAGAGCCGAGTTCGAATTCCAGTTGAATCCATTGCATTTACTTACGCGCAAATACCCTTGGGAAAGGTATTAATCCGTCTCTTCCTTCCAGTTATGGGCTAAATAGCAGGACAGATTGGGTTCTACAGCATTGGTCGGCAACCAGTCTACCGTAGAAAACAATGGCAACCTACTGCGGGATAATCTTCTGACCAGTCAGTCATGTCTCTTTCGAGACATGATCGCCCAAGCGTGTATCACGTATGGCACTTAACTGACTGAATACTTCATAAATAATGGACTATTCTGTTTTGATAGAGTGGAAAGAGGAGATAAAACACTATTTGGTTTCAGTGAGAAAATGTTCGGGAGGTGTACACACTTCTCCAGAGTGTGACATGGACTCGACTAAATGGTATAAAACTAACGCCGATAATCGTCATAGTAGACTCCGACGAGGCGCGTATTGCCTTTTGATTCTGACCGTTGAAGTCTTGCGTAGACTATACCGCTGATTTCATGTTCATCAATTATGTATTTTTTCAGAGACTGCTGAAAAAATTATTTGTTTACATTCATATTTACATTGACTGTGTCTGTTGCCACCATTGTATTTTGTTTTTTAGTCTCAGGTTTTTTTTTCTTTCATACTCCTCCGTCAAATTTTATTTTCTTATTTTTCTGTGGTAGCGTTTTTTTTTTTTTTTTTCATTTATCGCACTAGTGTTTTTGAATCATTGTTTTCTTTCTTGCTCTTTATTTAAGTTTTTATTTCTTTATTCTTAAACCCCACGTCTTTAACACCCATTTTTTTTTCCAATTTAATTTTTATTTTACGCTAGACTCTTTCAAATTTCTTTTTATTTTTCGGTTTATTTCGACCATTTTGTTTTCTTGGTAGGCGAACAGTTTATTTTGCTACACGTGCGTTTAATTTATTCTGTTTCTTTCTTCCTTCGTTTTTTAAATATTGTGGATTGATTTGTATCATTTTTAATTGTTCAATTTAAAAGACCCCCCACTTTTGCGTTGTTTTATTGTTCATGTCTTTGAAGTAATTTCATTTTATTTTTACTCATTAAAACTTTTTGTAATTTCTTTGCTGGTAAACCCAGTTTTTCATCTTCCATTTTAGTTTTTTCCTTGTTACTGTTTGTATGTTAAATTAGTTTTATTTTTCCTCACATTTTTACTTTAAATTGTGTCAAGTTGTTTTATACTGATTCTGCTTTTCTTCGTTTGGTCAATTGCTTATTTAATTACTTTTTGTTGTTGTTATAAAAAACACTAAACAAAAAAGGGCACAATCTCTTTTAAAATGGCCAGCAAAAGTATTCGGTTCGCTAAAAAACTGTTAGGTAAAAAAAAATACACCGGATACACCAAAAAACAGCAGCAAAGATAATGCAGCAGTCGGGAAATTGCCCTATTGCTGAAAATCTCTCCGAAGTGTATAATCAACATTACGAAGGTTCTGGAGAGATCCAAGAGTTAAGAACATTTTATTAAAGAAGATGGGCTTTTGGTAGACCCCCAGAAATTGCAGAGAAAAGAAAAGTGTGTCCGTCTATATGGTCGACAATCGTTCGCACAAAATTTGTTACTTCACAAAAGAAACCGTGATAACTTTTTTTTATATTCCTGGGGTTAAACCCGAAAGAGTAATCAACATTAAAGGTTACTTCTTGTAAGACGTACTATTACCCAAGCCCGTCAACTGGGAGAATGTCGCTAGATAGGATGTCATAACTAACGACCTCATAATCCGCACAGAATATGAGGGCAGCGTAAGACGCTCTTTCTAAAGTCTTAGGAGAGCACTTAGCCACAATGATACAATTCAGTCAGATACTCAGTGCTACCTCTGGCAACTTCAACGAGGGATGGAGTTTTGAGATAAAGTTGGATCAAAAAACTTTCATCTCCATCCCCAGTTGCCTGGCTGTAAATCTTGGATGTATAAAGAAAATGGTCACCTCTCTTTTTTTTTTTTAACCTAAGAAGACGGTCTGAAGTTCTGCTCCTCGCTAGCTCAAATCTCACCCTAGTCGAGTCAGTTGTTTCCGTCTTTCCTTTGATGAGCATTCCAACTATTTAGACCGGTGTGGTAAAATCCTGGTTGAGAGCCAATGCTCTGTCTCCGTTTTCCGAAAAACCTTCGCCAGCCGCATTTGCAGTCACGGAGAAGAAAAATGGGGAATGTATCGTTGTTGCTAGACCAGAGGGAAACTCCGGACAGCAGGTTTCAGTCCCCGGAAACTTCCACGGGTAAGGACACGCACAATCCCGCTCTTTCTACAAGTTCTAAGAGCGATGACCCGCTCAGCTACGCCGACAAGATGAGAGCAATGAACCTAAGATACAAACCGAGTTTTAAGAAAAAGGAGAAACTAGAACAGCTGAAAGAAATGCTACAGTCTAAAATATCGCAGCAACTTCTATCAGCGTGCCACTCTCACTCGGCACCTCCTCTCCATAACTTAAAACACATATCATGGCTCCACCTCGAGTCACAAAATCTTCCACACCATCTAAAACGATCACCCTCAAAAAGTCACTTACCAAAATCTCCACAAAATAGGCAACACCAGTTAACACACTGATATATCCCGGGAAGGAATATAAGGGAAAAGAATAGTGTAAGAATAATACTTAACACTGAAGATAGATTAGAAGAGATTTATAATACAACAGTACAATAAACCAATAGACGTACAAGAACAATCAACGAATAGTAACAGGTATAACGATCAAGTAGAAAATGTCTCCGCCTAGGACGTATGCGTCCGTCTAGTGACGTATGCCCTAGTCACAGTCTTTTATAGACTAGACCATATCCATTTCGGGGTAGGATAGGATGTTCCTCTACAACACACACCAAAACTATAACCTACTTATATACCGTTTAATTTACCTAAAAGATCAGACAACACAAAAAGGAAAAGAAGTCCATCGGCTGAATCAAATAAAGAAAAGAAAAAATCTAAATCCATCTACAATTTAGAGCAAACGTGCTTTAAGGGGGAAGGGTGAAAAGGCATTAACACAAACCCGCAAAATTAAAGATCTTCTGATTTTCAAAGACGTTCACTCAGAAGACAGTGAAAATCCCCAAAATATCCCTAACTCTAAGAGGCTGTTAGCCGTGAATCAGCAGGAACAGGCATCCCAACAAATATGGGCGATGCTAGAAGAGCAAAATGACGCTTTCGGTATATTCCATCCTCTGACGTTATTTGTCGGAGATAGTGTTAAAAAATAAAACCTGTTTTGTTCAGGGAGAATCCCCCTTTTTTGCTCACTCACCCCCGTATAGAGCTCTGAAATTAACGTTCCCCCGGGGAAATTGGTGACCTGTCACTTGGCGGTACTATCAATTGTGAGATGGGCCAAGGCTCAATGGGACAGGCTATCGGTTTTCTATCCCCGGCCATATTTAATACAGATTCCCAACGCTAATTGAACTCGTGGCTCTCTGGTTGACTAATATGAATGGCTGAAAGAGTGTTTCGATCGTAAGCGTCTTGGTATAGATGTATGTTGTGTACAGGAGACACGTTTTTCAATTCGCGGTCGTGAGTATATACTGTCTAGGGGGCTTGTTCTCTATTCAGAATGTTTTGATGGACGCTTGAGAGGTGTTTTCTGACTATTGAGCAAATCTTTGAATACGGCATGTGATCTTCTCTTTGGAGGTCTGGTGGGCAGACATTGCGTGTTAGATATTACCATAAAGGATAAGTTTCTTAGTCTCATTGTTGTTGATGTGCCCGATGACCATGCGGAGCGGACTGAATTGTTTCGGCGGATCAAGCAGTTTTTGACGACGTATCGTCGGGTAGTTTTAGCAGGTGATTGAAATACTGTCCTTGACCCTGACATAGATATCATAAGGGACAGACCAGGTCTTAACAAACCAGATGTGAAGCTATTTTATGAGTTTATCTATATGTTCGATACAGTCGATAAGTATCGAAATGAGCAGCCCAAGGTGGTAGTGTGGAGTTGAATTAATAGGGACGAACTAGGCTTCGGAGGCGCGTTAAAGCTACATCGACCGAGTTCTAGTCAAGGGAGTCGATGTAAGGCTCTTAGGTTGTCCAAATTTCCATTCTATAGTTTACTCGGATCATAGGCTCGTTTGAGTTCGTGTAAACTCAGATCAACTTATGATTAGTATGGTTGGCTACTGGAAATTAAACACTTTCATTATTTGTTGAGCAAGACTGACTATCGTTTTCTGGAGGCTTTCCCTTCTGCCACTTGTCTCGGGGCAAACTTTCGCGCCTGGATCCAACTTTCAGTTAAAGGTGAATCCGGTCCTATGCTGAATCTTCTTACCTTGGTCTACTACCTCAATCAGATACTTCTCCTATGCTAATGATGTTTCGGTTCCTGTGTCGAGAAAAGACGAGACTGACGAAGTCGGCAAAGAAATCAGAGGATACAATACGATGTCAGTTGGCTTGAGGTTGAGCGCGTGGAAAAAGTTTATTTTCCCATGCCTTTCCTCTGAATAAACAGACCGGTCAAGATACTCAGAGTCTGGTTGGGTCTCGATCACTTCCCGGAAATGAATTGATAGAAGGTGCATAAGATTGAGGGCGCAGATCGTCTGTGATTTTGGAGGAAACTTTCCTTAAATAGGAAGGCGAAAGTATATGTTTTGCACATCTCCCCAATTCTTATATACTGAATATCCGTACATTCATTTCCGATTTTGTTTTTATGATCGTGTCACCCCAAGTTTGAGCAGGGGAGTACATAGGAGATAATTTATGAGAAAGAATGACAGGTTACAGGGGGTGTTAGCAAGAGGTTAGAAGAAGGATGAAAATGCTGATGAGAGTGGAGTGGACGCAGAAAGAAGCATATGAGACAGAGAGAGAGAGAGAGAGAGAGGGTGCAAGTTAGTGAGACAGAATATGACTATTGACTTTACATTTGAATTCCAGAAGATTGTAGCTGTCTGGAAAGCAAGTAAGCAGAAGGGAATTCCACAGGAGGGAAGTGCGTGAGAAGAAGCTGATAGAGTAGAATTTGCGTTTACAATTTATTGGTTTCACAATAAAAGGGTGGGATCTAGTTGCTAATCTTGGGACTCGAGCAAAGTCATATATAGGGGGTATCAGTGAGGTAAGTTCATCTGAGCAGAAGCCATGAAAGTATTTGTAGAAAAGACACAGGGAATCCACATTGCGCCGGTGTGAAAGTGACTGCATCCGAGCTGCCAAGTCGGGATCAATCACATTTCAGATTCTTCGTTGGATTTTGTCAAGGACACCTAGTTGGAGCAGCCGACCAGATATGGCAGCAGTACTCAATTCACGGGCGGATGGTAGGCCATACTAATGCAATTATTTACGGTTCTATTTTCTTTTTTGTGCGGACGTAAAGCTTCCAACGTATGCCGGAAGATCTTTTAACTCTACCCTTCTGAAGTTGGTCTGGGTACACCTAATGATGAGATTCATAAGCATACGCTTTGCATCGCGTTCTCAGATCGAATGTGTTTGCAGACGGATGGGAATGGTGAATTCTGGAAGGAAGACGCCAATAAGAACTTCCAGTCCCTAAAAAGTGTTCACTCGTGCGAGGAGAAGGTCCACAGTTTACACTGAGAAAATTGCCCTTTCTATCCTGAATGTTAGTTAACCCCCATTTTTTTTTTTTTTTTCGGGCGACAGATGGCTTCTCCAACGTTCAGGTGTTATCGTGTAAAGCATTATAACAGGTATTAGTGAGTGGGATCTGTTCAAGATAATCTGATTGGCGAGCTCGATTTAACGAAGCAGGAGGCTCGCTTCATACGGCCTTGAGTACCTTGGTTGAAAACATCACTAATGGTGAGGCATCACACACCTGGCTAGTCATGCGAAGGGCTCTCTTAGTGGGCAAAAGATTTTCTTCATGAGGCCTGAGAAATTCTTCTGCGTCAACTGTCGTGAATCGCAACGCAAGTTCGTAGTCCCGTTGTTCAATTCTATTGAAATTATTATGGTTTGCATGCTGCGCAGAAAGTTCTTTGTCCTTGAAGCAAGTTCTTTTTCTAGCAATGTGGTACCGTCGTTTACTAGGACTGAGCACTTTGTTCTTGCACTTGCTATGTGTTAACTAAGGCTGAGCACTGTGTGTCCTTGTGTTTATACAAGTCGTGATATGGATGACACGACAGAAGGAATTCTATGAAGACTAGAAGTTTAGCCCTTTCCAAATGATCTAAGTATAAACTTAACGTCAAGATCAGTACGAAAGAGCGACGACCCCCTCCATCAAAATTTGGCAAAAGGTGGCTGTGTCTAGCGCGTATCTGCCGACTGAAAGGAGCCGATTTAAAGTGGCATTTTGAGAAAGATGTAATAAACATTGATAACCCCGCCCCAAATAGTTCAGTTTAGGTTTGTTTTGCTTTTTAGTTTTTATACCAATTTAACTAAGGGATGTATACTCATTGGCTCTTTTTGTTTTTGCCCCAAATTTCTTTAGCTTGATTCCCCATTCCACCCCCGTCAGGTGACCAGAAATGTTACTTCCTTGCTGGTTGTGGGACACTTTTCGTTTTTCGAGTTTGTTTTTCGTATTTGTAGTCGTGTCTGGATGAGTGTGTAATTGTGTATATTCTTGGTTGAATGACTGCATAAATTTCGTTCAGTTAACTAATATTTCTCTCACAATTTAAAATTACAGGGATGGGGTGTTACTAACATCTTTTTGTTTTATTTCTTGCATATATTGTATTAGGCATAGTGTAAAATATTAATGTGGGTTTTCATTTTTAAAAATTGTTATTTCATTCCCCACTCCCCACAAACAGATTGTATAAAGAGAAATAGTTAGGGTTTAATGTTTTGGAGCACTATGTGCGTTGTGGTGCATTGGATATCGGCTCGGAACGAGAAATCGGGGAGCCGATTTCGAATTCCAGCCGAATTCATTGCATTCACTTACGCGCAAATACACTTGGGAAAGGTATTAATCCGTCTATTCCTTCCAGTTATGGGTTAAATAACAGGACAGACTGGGTTTCTACAGCCTTGATCGGCAACCAGTCTACCGCAGAAAGGAATGGCAACCTTCTGCGGGATAAATCTTCTGCCCAGTCAGTCATGTCTGTTTCGAGACATGATCGCACAAGCGTGTATCACGTATGGCACTTAACTGACTGAATATTACATAGTTTTTTTGGGTCAGTGATTGTGACTAGCTAAGTTTCACGCCCCCCCCCAATCAATAAGCTAATTTCTTTTGCTGGTGTAACATAATTTTATTTGTTACACTTGTGTTTTTTATTTATTTATATCTTCTTGCTTTCTGTTTAAGTTTATACTTTCTTATTCTTAAAAACCCATCATTAACGCTCATTTCAGTGTTGTTTCTCAGTTTCATTTTTATTTTATGCTAGAATTTCTGCTAAATTTATTTCATTTTTCAGTTTATTTCGGCCATTTTGCTTTTTTGATAAGGCGAACATTGTTTTGTTTTTTTTCCTATACATGCGTTTAATTTAATTTTTATCCCTCAGTCTTCCTTCTTGAATTAATTGTGTTATTTTTAATGATTTAATTTAAGAGAACCTCTTTTTGCTTTGTTTTATCGTTCGTGTCTTTGAGATAAATTTCTTTTATTTTTATTCGTTAGATTTTTTATAATTTCCTTCGTTTGTTGGTAAACCCAGTTTTTCGTTTTCTATTTTTTTTTTAATCATATCACCTCGAGCAAGGCGGTAACGCCACTGAGGCGCAGGGGGCTACGTGAGAGTAAAAAGATTGGAAAAGAGAAAGCCGGAAACCACATCCTAAACAGGAAACAAGGGATGAGTCTCTTCACCTGTTCAATAGGCGTGGGTGGAGTGTGAACCGGGTGATAGTTTAGTCTGTCTACTCCAATTTTAAAAAAAAAAGAAAAGAGTGAAAGTTTGGAAAAGAGAAAGCCGGAAACCACATCCTTAACAGTAAACAGGGGATGAGCCTCTTCACCTGTTCAATAGGCGTGGGTGAAGTGTGAACCGGGCGATAGTTTACTATTTTATTTTTTGGACAATTTTGCTAGAAACAAAGAAAAGAATACTGGATTGCTATGTGTTGTCAGTTCTTCAATATGGCAGTGAATGCTGGACAATATCATCAAAGATGAAGAAAAAACTTGAAGCAACTAAAATGTTTTTCTACAGAAGGATGCTGCGAATATCATGGATCGAGCATGTGAGCAATGATGAGGTCTTAGAAATGATGGAAACAAAAAGGAAATTAATACTGAGCATCAGGAAGAGACAGCTGAAGTTCCTGGGACATGCAATGAGGAAGGGGGGCTTGGAGAACCTGATACTAACAGGCCAGGTAGAGGGAAAAGGAGACAGGGGAAAGCAAATGATAACATATTTGAAGGACCTAATCAGGTGGATGATGGAATGAGGGTTGCATGGTGTAACAGAAGGTATGCTAAGAGCCACCAGGGATAGGGAGACGTGGAAAGCCATGATTGCCTACGTCCTGAAGGGACAGGGCACATAGAAGAAGAAAGTTTTTTTACTTTAGTCTGTGTCTTAATTTGTTTTGTTTTACTGTTTCTGTTTTTTTTTTTTTGTTTTTGTTTTTTTGGTTTTTGGTTTTTTCGGCTTGGTCGATTGTTTATTTTATTTATATTTTAAGGAAAAAAAAACATTAAAAAACATTTAAAAAAACATTAAAAAACATTAAAAAACGGCACAAACTTAAAAAAATGACCAACTAAAATCGTTCGTGGCTCAAAAAAATAAAATAACCACCGGATAAAGATGTAAAAAATAAATTAAACAGCATTACCATTGGCGATAAATTGGCGACTATTGTTGCTTTTAAGAAAGGAACAGCGAGTTTGTGGGGATTTGAACAAGTTCAGAATCACCGTCAAGTCTTCCCTGACAGAATTCATCGGCAAGGTAGGGCCCAGGGCAGCTGATGGAAGAACGTGAATGAAAAAACTACACTTTGATGTATGCAGTAACCATTTCGCACTACATTACAGCCTTTCTCCAAAAAATGACTGCCACCTAAGTGAAGAAATCACAGTCTGTCCTACAACTAAATGAATAACTGTAAAACATACGCTCCAAAAGGCGGGAAAGGAGACTAGTTAATTATACCTAGGTACCAATATTTCATCAGTATAACTGATAGATACATTGGAATTCAAACAAATGATACTGTACAATCACTGAAATTAAACAAAGTGGTTTCTGGTCGGTACCGATAATATGTGACAACTTGGTAATACCAGGTGCTATAAACTTGGATGTAATAGGTAATGTAATAGGTCAGTCAGTTAAGTGCCATACGTGATACACGCTTGGGCGATCATGTCTCGAAACAGACATGACTGACTGGGCAGAAGATTATCCCGCAGTAGGTTGCCATTGCTTTCTGCGGTAGACTGGTTGCCGACCAAGGCTATAGAACTCAATGTGTCCTGTTATTTAACACATAACTGGAGGGAAGAGACGGATTAATATCTTTCCCAAAGGTATTTGCACGTAAATGAATGCAAGGAATTTAACTGGAATTCGAACTCGGCTCCCCGATTTCTCATTCCACTGCACCACAACGCACGTCCAGTTCCATTTCCCATTGGATTTGTTATATTCACTTACGCGCAAATACAAGTGTCAAATGTATAAATCCAACTATTCATTTTTGAGCTATGGGTTAATTAATAAGACTTGTATCCTTAGAAATCATTATTATTTCAAATGAGCATATAATCTAAAAAATATTTTCTGGCTTTAAATAACTAGCAAAGATTTGATAATCCGAAGAAAACCAATCAATCAATTGTTATTTTCGTTATATCCACTTACGTGCAAATACCTAGGAAAATATGCATTCGCCTCATCTCCCCCAACTATGGGTTAATTAGTAAGATTTGTATTACTAAATCATTATTATTTTTTAATATTCCAATCTAAAAAATAGTATTTTCTGGCTTTAAATAAACCGCAAAGGCTTGATAAACAAACAAATGAAACAATTCCAAGCTAGAAGTCCAAATCAGGTTATCTGTAATCAAATTAAATCAAGCTTTCTCATAGTAGATCTAATTCGTCTAGCAAGAGATCAAATATAATGGAAAATTACTTTGAAGTTTAAACGTATCAAGCAATTCAAATGAGAAAAACAGATCTTAAAATTTTAAAGAAAAGGCTGGAAAATTGAAATTAATCACTTAATCGATAATAGGAAAACTGATTTCATATCAGAAACAAGAACATTTTTGATTTAGTATTTTTCCTCATTTCCAGCAAACAAACAAAAAAGAAAAGAAAAAATCGTACAATGTAATTATCAATGTGTATATATTTCTTGTTCTACCTATAGAAATATAGAAAGGAAGGTAAATCAACTTAATAAACTTATGAGCAATAAATTCTCTTAGTTATTTTAATAATCGTTACAAAAAATATTTATCTGCATTTAGACAAAATTAGTTTCCGAGTAAAATGAGCTGTTTAATTAATCAGTTCCTTAACGCATACGGTTTTTAAATTACAGTCTTCTCTGTTCAAGCCTTTCATATGAGGCACCCAGATACCTTTGTCTATTAAGTGAATGTCTTGCTTCAATTTGGCATTGAAATAAGCTTTGTCGTCGCCATCTTTGTCGTTCAGTTATCAATATTTTTCTTCTGATAGATATTTCCAATTATTGTTATCTTAGATATCTAAAGTTTTTAGCATGAAAAGATATTGAATAAAAATCGATTTCTATTTTCGCTAAAATTTTTAATAAAGTAATATTTTTAAATTTTAACCTTTAACTATTTTGAGGATACAGATTGTAAAATAGAACAATGGTTTAATTTTTAGTAACAAGCCTGAATGCTTATAGCAAAAAACAAAAACAAAAAAAAACTAGTAAAATTAACTCTACATCATTTCAATTTACCAAACCATATAATAATTACCAATATGTTTTCATTTATATGTTTCTTGCCTTATCTGTAGTGCAAAATTAGGTAAATCAAATAAGTTAGTAAATTTATGAGTGATTACTTCCTTTAATTGTTTTAATAATCTATACAACTAAAACATTTATCTGCATTTAAACAAAATTATTTACCGGGTAAAACGAACCGTTTTATTAATCAGTTCCTTTACGCATGTCTCTTAGATTGCAGTGTTTTTTGTTTGTTTGTTTTTGTTTTGTTTTTTTTGTTTTTTCAAGCCTTTCGTGTGAAACGCTCACATAACTTCATCAAATAAGTGATTATTTTGCTTCAATATGGTCTTGAAATCGGCTTTGTCGTCGCCGTTTTTGTTGCTCTGTTGGTAATCTTTTTCTTCCGGTAGAGATTTCCACTTCATTGTTATATCAAACATATAATGATTTTAACAAAATATATTGAGCCATAATCGATTTCTATAATACCAGGAGTAATCAATGAATCCAAAACTACCACTGAACGTCTGAAATAAAGGGAATGGATTATTTAAAATTTTGTTGATCTTAATTTTAGTTGTGAATTCTTTATTTCCACTTTGTTGAATCTCAATACATTGTTTCAAGACTTTTGTTTTATTGCGTATTGTTCTTAAAGAATGCGTGTTGTGGTGCAGTGGATAAAGGCTCGAAACGAGAAATCGGGGAGCTGAGTTCGAATTCCAGTTGAATTTCTTGCATTCACTTACGCGCAAATAATTTTGGGAAAGGTATCAATCAGTCTATTCCCTCCAGTTATGGGTTAAATATGGATTCTATAGTCTTGGCTAGCAACCAGTCTACCACAGAAAGTAATGGCAACCTCCTGGATAATCTTCTACCTAGTCAGTCATGTCTCGAAAGAGACATGATCGCTTAAGCGTGTATCCCGTATGGCACGTAACTGACTGACTGTTAAAACTTTGTAAAAACTGCTGTCATTTTTTACGACACGGATACACTCGTATGTAATAAACAGAAGCAAACATGTATGAATTGTCTTTTTTTCTGGAATTAATTGACTGAATGTAGTGATGTGAAGTGTTAAAAACTTGCTTGTTAATAAGTTTCGGTCACAACCAAACCCCGCTTATACATAGATTTTGAAAAGTTCATCCACTTCTTCAAAATCTGGAAAATGAAACATAAAAATACGCCCCCTCGCCGCGCGAGGCAAACTCTGCTAATGGGTGATGGAAATTTAGCCCCAGAAAAGTTTCGAATATATGCTGTAATCTGAATCCATCTTCTTTTCTTATTCCCAGCACTCCCCGGAGTTGAACCAACATCCCTTCCTGACACCACAAGCCCCCATCACATTAGCTGACATATAATATATCGCCAGGAATCCCTTCTTCGTATTTCTTTACTGTAATCACAATCTTTGATTGACGCCGGACGTGATCTCTAACAGGTGGAGTTTCTTAAGTCTTGGGGCAAGGTCCCGTAGTCCTGACAGTCTGAGGTTCTGTCCTATGTTCTGTCATCTCAGCACTTTGCATAAAAACGAAACTACGTCTTTTAAATTGGCAGAAATAAATCGTCATATGTTTGTATAGAATAAACATAATAATAATAGATAATAATAAATTGTCATATGTTTGTATGCAATAAACATAATAATTATAAATAATAATGTTTGTATAGAATAAACAGATATGAATTGAATTCAAATACCTTAAGAACGACATCGCTACGATTAATACCACAAATCCTGACATATGATTGGTTTGTTTGTTTGTTTAACGGCATGTCAGCTTCTTATATTTATTTAATGCCTAAATTCAATTTTCTTGTGAGATTTGAAGTAATAAAAATATAATGTTATTCTGCTTTCACAACTGAATACATGGTAGAGGATCCTCAGCTTCTGTGCATGTACTTGTTTGTGTAGATATAATTAATTTAGGCAGTGATTTGTGTATTTTAAGTTTTGGAACACGGATTGATTTCTGTAATAAATTGTAGGATATTATATGGACTGATGTCATGAAAGATTTCTTTCATGTTGGTTGTTCAACTACAGATAAAATGTATTGATGGCCATACATAGGTGGTGCGGTTGGTCATTTTACGCTGTGCAAATTAATTAAAACATCTGCTTTAGTTTCGTTTCTTTCACTATACGGTCTGTGTAGAATGGCAGGGTGTAATCGATTTCTATTTTTTCCTCAGAATAGATCATTTGCAGTGGTGTGCAAAAATATGAATCTGTTTTTGGAGTGTGTGATAAAATTTGTTTGGCCTTGAAAAATATTCCGTCATCCATTGTTGCAGATTTTTATCACGTCCAGGCATTATTGTGTCGACTGTCGATTAGTTGTCCTACGGCCATTGTCTGCGATGGTCGTTACTCTTAGGAAGCGCACTATAATTGTAACACTGCACGACCATACTAGCAAAAGTGATCACAGATATTGTTGGTGTCAGCTTTGCAACTATCAGTCGTAGAGACTGTAGTGAACAAAACAAGATCAAGATTTAAAATTCAAATGCTAAGAACTGACTCATTGATTTTGTTAGAAATAAACGAATTTACTCGAATTTACAAAACCTTTGCTTCGCACACATGCAAAAGCGAATCCAAAACAAAAGTCACGAAATTTCACACCTCGATGCGAAATGTTTTTCGGACCAATAGAAAACAAGGAAACATCTAAAAACAGAATTCAAATAATCTTCAATTAACAGAAACAAATTATTTTACGGACCCTTTTCGCGAGCCGACGCGAAGGCCAGAATCACATCCGGGAGTGAATTCCTAAGTGACCTTTTCGAGCCTCACAAACAAAATAAAAGACGGAACAAATTCGACTGTCGCCAGAGAGAATATGACGAGCGTAATTAACGCGTCCCTTGACAAACGTCAAGCTATCGCAATTATTTCTCTCTCTCTCTCTCTCTCTCTCTCTCTCTCTCTCTCTCTCATCGTTCACCCGTCTACCTTTTCTTATACTTGATAACCTCACGGAACCCTTTAAGACTGAGCAAATACTATAAAGCTCATACATACATACATACATACATACATACAAGTTACTACTACGAACGCTTGATATCCTTAACTTCTTAATATTGTTTCTCATTGAACATTAACTTATACCAATTCATGTTATTCTTTTCTATTGATAAATTTCTATTTAAACATACAATTTCCACAAAATCCACCTTCTGATAATTCTGAATAAAACCTGTACGTTATAAGAAGTTTGGTTATGTTTCACACAAGGACAATTAAAAAAAAAACATTAACTATCTCTCTACTTCTACAAGACATACTAGACCCATGTCTAAACTGTGAAGGGAAATGCGGTTGGGAAAGAAAAAAAAACGCTAAGAGACGACGTATACGTGATCAAGGAAAATGTAAAAGATCCTAGGAAGACATTATTCATTTTATTTCTGTTAATTTGCACATAGGGATAAATAGATATTGTTAATTTTTATATAAAAATGTATTACTGATATTTTCGAATAAAATTCTGTTTTTGTTCTGTCATGGAGCTTTGTTTTTGTTTGGGTGTTCATTATTTGTCAATAACTGGGAATCTAACAGATGCTACCACCCAGGGTTAGGGTAGACCTGGGAAAAACAGAAATGAAGAAGTGGTTCCATGCATCTCAAAACCTTCAATCTCACCATCAGAGGTCTTTCTACCGGATTAAGTTTATCGCCATTGTTGTGGATCATCGTCACCAATTTGGCGAAACTTCCCTGCAAAACTGTAGTGACCGGTTTGTGCCGGAAGTAAGACATGGAACAAGAAGGAAGGTTCAAAACAGTGTATTAGTATAACAAGAAATTTAAAAGAAGTGTTAATAATAAGTAACTAGAAATAAGTAACTAGAAATAAGTAAGCCGAAGGTATTATTACGCTGCTTATTGCCGGATTAGTAGCCATCGTCAGCTGAATCCATTAATTGCAATCATTAAATGCTCCTTGTTAACTGCAGTATTTAATTGCCTTCTCACTTAAGACAAAATATGGCACAAGGCCTTTGTAATGTGGGTAATCCGGGCCATATAGCTCCCGGCCAAAAATTCCTGTATAATTTTCCTCGAATGGGTCATTACACTCCGCCCGAAGGCAGAGATCTCGACAGTACGCAAGGCACTTAACTGCCTTCGTTAAATGCTCTCCGGAAATCAAGCAGGCAATCACATATATAACAAGAGGAAGCGTCCATTTCTCGTAGGAAGGCACCATGACAGTCATATATAGGATTCCTGACATATTTAATCTATTGATGCATAAACATGTTCTTTCATGGCCATTTAATTGCGCCACACCTCTTTTATCAATGACTATATTGTCAGAGGTTAACTGACTACCAATGACTCGATTAATGCTTTTCATTACGAAGTGGGTTGTATGGGTAGTATAAAGGTTTTATCGCCAGGAAAAGTGAAATCGATAAGCCGGATTTAAATACCGTCTAATCTGTTGCGTACACATTCGCACAAATACTCTTGATTACGACACGAACCTAACTAGTCTTCTTACAGTTATAGTTTAAATATGGTAGACTGTGTTCTCTAGCTTCATGTAGTAGCCAATCTTAGGGGAGCACTACACCCTTCAGAAAAGCAATGGAATTCCTCTTCCCATTCTCTCTCTATATTCCTTGACAATTCACAGAAAAAAAGAAATCTCTGTAGGGCTATTGTCTCTAACGTCCTGAAAAAATGCCTATTTTGTCTCACCGCTTCTTCTTCGCGCTACGTCTATTCAAGATATATTTGATTATGACTCTCCACAACTTCTAACCCATAAAAAATTTTCTCCATTTTCTAAGGAACTCGCCCCACGTTCCGTCATCCATTCTCCTTCCCCTATCTCTATTTCCCTCAATATACCCTTTGTGAGTTAAACCATCTTTCCTCATTATATATCTAGCTGTCTTTACTGATTCCGAGTAGAAGTGTTGCCATTTTTAAGACTTCCTTGTTGCTCACTCGCTCTATCCGTAAAACTTTCAGTATCCTTCTCTCATATAAAAGAATAGATAACACATAGTAATCTAGTACACTTTCTTTGTATATAACGAAAGGTTTCCGTTCCTCAGCACATTAATTAGATTTTTGGAATACTTCATGTGCGTGATGGTCCAGTGGATATCGGCTCGGAGAGCCGAGTTCGAATTCCAGTTGAATCCATTACATTCACTTACGCACAAATACCCTTGGGAAAGGTATTAATCCGTCTCTTCCTTCAAGTTATGGGTTAAATAACAGGACAGATTGGGTTCTATAGCCTTGGCTGGCAACCAGTCTACCGCAGAAAACAATGGCAACCTACTGCGTGATAAATCTTCTGCCCAGTCAGTCATGTCTCTTTCGAGACATGATCGCCCAAGCGTGTTTCACGTATGGCACTTAACTGAAGTCGCTAGTAGGATGTAAGTGAATACGACGAATTCAACTGGAATTTGAACTCGGTTCTCCCATTTCTCGTTTCGAAATTAACCGTTTACTTATGAGAAAATATTTGACTTCTGCTGAACGACCAGTCAGAAGTAATTTCAGTTGTAATTTATAAAGACCCTCATTAAAAATAATTTTCCAGGAAAATAGGTTTCTTAAGCCTATTGTTATTGTTTTTTCTATTAATTCCAGTATTGGTATGTGTTTCATTCCTAAACTTTTGTTTGAAGTAATGTGAAACATCAATATCTTGATTATGTTATTATTTTCTCTTCGAGTTACTTGTACCGTCCATTTCAGTTGTTGCGGTTGTTGAAAGTCTTCAAGTGATGTCGTTTCCGTTTTGAGGAAGTAGTATTGAGGAAGATACGTGTGCAAGAAACAAGACCTGCATAAAAGGCGTGTAAATATCTGTATGAGATGCAAGTTGTATACAATGATGGAATGAATCCCATATCGCCATTTAAAGTGAATAGTAATCTACCATTAATATATATATATATATATATATATATATATATATAGAACACGTTGAGATTTCCCTTCTCTGAATCCATGCGCCTATGGCTTAGGTAGTAGCGAGTTTCGATCCCGGCCAGAAGCAAGTGGATGTGTCTAGCCACATTGATGAACTGTGATACAGCGAAACAGGCTTGTATGTGGATGACTAATATATATATATATATATATATATATATATATATATATATATATATATATAGTTAAATAACTAACCTAGAGAGCCAACGAACCTACCAAGGTTTCACTGAATTGGATCTTCAGGGAAAGTTGGCTAAAGAGGCTAAATGAAGGTGAAAAGATATAAGAAACTCAAAAAAACACGTGATCGAAACAGAAGACACCAAACACCAAACACCAAAGGTGGGGGGATAACATTTTATTACAAAAAAAAAATAGTAAACACAACCTACAACTCATAAAGATAATAATAAAACTTAATTTCTTATTCAACAGCCAGTGTTTTCTATGCTTACATTTATTTAAAATCTCAGACTTGGAATTTAATAAACTATGTGCAGATTCAAACAAAGCTATGGCTAACTTCTCCTCCCCACATAATTTACAAAATTTTTATCCTGCTTTAAATTTTGTGCACCTTTTTAGTATCTCCCTTTTTAAAATGGAGTCAATTTTTAACTTTTTTTAATAGACCAGACATACGTAGCTAGTGTTGTGCTGTGCATGTATCTTTCATGTCTAAAATCTAATCGTATGGTTATATTATCTAGTCTTGAAACAATCCTGTGTTGCACCAATGTAAGTATATATATATAAACCGTATATATAAACCGTACTGATGAGCTTTGATACAGCGAAACAGATCTGTCTGCGGATGATTATTTACGCTTTCACACCCTGGTTGAACACTCTGGAAGAATGGTAGACTTTGAAAAAAACAGTAGCTACTCTAGCATCTACGCATCGCTCATTCAGTAATGCATTAGAGCACTCTGGCTATTGGCATATGATACATCATACGTTAAAAGTCTGCCTCCTACCGAGCGTCCATAGCTCAGAGGTAAAATCGGTTGGGTTTTAATCCTGGGTTAAAAGCAATCGGATGTCTAACCGTACTGATGAGCTGTGATACAACGAAACACATATGTCTGCGGATGACGATATATATATATATTCAACTATACAAAAGAATAAAACACTTCTGAAAGGTTAAATAATTTATTTAGTTGAAAAAGGCATCATGTTGCATGACCGTTCTCCAATGTATCACTAAATTCTTCATCCTCATCCTCATCTTTTTTTTTTTTTTTTAATCATATCACCCCAAGCAAGGCGAAAACGCCACTGATGCACAGGGGGCTACGTGAGAGTGAAAAGATTGGAAAAGAGAAAACCGGAAACCACGTCCTAAACAGGAAACAAGGGATGAGCCTCTTCACCTGCTCAATAGAGGTGGGTGGAGTGTGAACCGGGCGATAGTTTAGTCTATCTACTCCAATTGAAAAAAATAAATAAAAAAAAGAGTGAAAAGATTGGAAAAGAGAAAACCGGAAACCACATCCTAAACAGGAAACAAGGGATGAGCCTCTTCACCTGTTCAATAGACGTGGGTGGAGTGTGAACCGGGCGATAGTTTAGTCTATCTACTCCAATTGAAAATAAATAAATAAATAAAGAGTGAAAAGATTGGAAAAGAGAAAACCGGAAACCACATCCTAAACAGGAAACAAGGGATGAGCCTCTTCACCTGTTCAATAGGCGTGGGTGGAGTGTGAACCGGGCGATAGTTTAGTCTATCTACTCCAATTGAAAAAAAAATAAATAAAAAAAGAGTGAAAAGATTGGAAAAGAGAAAACCGGAAACCACACCCTAAACAGGAAACAAGAGATGAGCCTCTTCACCTGTTCAATAGAAATATTCTCATCGTTTGAGATGATATGCCGTTCAAATGTTTCAATTAACTTTTTCTTCTTGGAGAATGTTTTATTGTGTATGAAAAGCTGAAAACATTTAAATAAGCGATTGTCATTGTTTACCCTTGAGGCAAGAATGAATAATGAATAACTACTTTGAAAGATCATCATACAGTAAGCATTAACTTTCTAGGATACAGTAGGGGTTTTGTTTGTCTCGCAAGAATCATTACAATTGTGTAGTGATTTCGATTCTCACAGGGTGCGGCCTGCTTTCGACTGTGTGCCACATTTCAGCTGCGCTTAGAAAATCATCTCTTAATGTTGGCAAAGTGTATCCATTTTTTTTCTTTTTTTTCCAATTTTGTAATCATACAGTACGATTACTCGACATTGTTTCATTGTAAACATTTTCATTGAGCTTATAAATAGAAATACATTAAAAGAAAAATTATCTGGAAAGAAAAATATGTCAGGGATACGTAAAGATTTTTTTATATACTAAGAAGGTTACTTTGTTAGACGTCTGGATCAACAACCAACTGTGTCATTTCATGTGTCAAAACCTAATGCGTGTGTGTGTGTGTGTGTGTGTGTGTGTGTGTGTGTGTGTGTGAAATTGGATATAGAATCTCTAGAAACTTTTTAAGAAATATGACAAATGAAAAACCATTTAATTGAAACTAGATTTAATTATGCGTTTCGCCTTTCTAGGCTTCATCAGATCAAAAAACGAAAAAAAAAATTGTGTGTGTATTTGTGTGTATGCTTGAATAATAAATTTGTACTTTTTTTCCGTCAAGTTACCGTTTTTTGTGATGAAAGAAAAGTGTAGGGTGTGGCGGTCATGCCTGGTACAAGGCCACTTCCAAACATAGCAGACAATCTCCGCATTTAAAGATATTCTCAGGTTGTTGAAAAAATAAGTAGACTTTTGTAGTTCCGGAATACTATATACTATTTGGGAGAAGAAAAATATTCATTAAAAATGTGCGTGCAGTTTTGTAGTTAAAATTGTTAAAAGAGAATTGCATTATTTGAAATGTTCACAGAAGTTTAGAGTGTATGGTTGTGTAGTAGCAGAATGTAAAGTCTTATGTTCCTTCCTCTTTTTGGTAGGTCGTTGACAGGGTGAGAAAGAAGAACTAAGAAATAGTATTTAGCGTGTTCTGTTGCCGTCGTTGTTGTTGCTCTCTTTGTCGGCGTGGAGTAAAAAAGAAGAAAAGAAAGTTGAAAAAAAAGGTCGGCGAGACATGACCGAGTCAACTTGAAGTTTCTTCCTAACATTGTGAGATGCTATCAGATACCGCTCCCATTCTGACTGAATTAGACCAGTCAGCGAGCTGGTTTAAATAGGGACGTTTCTCATGTTGCCGGTCCCAGTAGGCCTTTTAACATCTAGTTGTGAAAAAACGTCACATATGAATTTTCTATTTTTAATCCAATCAGGATCCAGAATTTTGCTTTTTATACTGACTTGTGAATTTTTCTTGGTCTGGGTTTTTCTAAAATGTTTTTAGTCGTTTGAATCTACTTTTACGGGTATGCAATTTTACTTTGTTATAGTTGGTTTTTCCAAAATGGTTTTAGTCGTTTGGATCCTATTTTGCGGGTGTGCAATTTTATTTTGTGTGTTTTAGTTAGTTGATGGATGTTATAGGATTTGTATACGATAAAAGAATGAAAATGGATGAATTTTAAAAAAAACCGTTAATTTTGATTCTTCATCTTTTTTAGTTAATATTGAAAGTCATTCCTATATTTTTCTATATTGAATTTAAGGAAAATCCTTATCTTATGTTTCGAGTAGCTTGAAAACAAAAGATTCATATAGCTTTTTATGGAATAAATTAAAAGTAAATCCTTATCCAAATTTTGAAATTAAAAACATTTTATGTTTTTGCGCCATTCTGAAAATAAGATGAGAATTTTCAACACAGAAAAGCTGAGAGGATATATAAGTAACTTTCGACATGAACTAAGAATTATACAGAAAAGCTAGAGAATGAATATTAACGGAATTTTTAAAACTCGCTCATTTTTATTATATTCTTTCACCACGAGAAACGCTGATATTCTCAAGATCCTTCTGTAGAATCACATCCCCGTTACTCCAAATCTCTTCTTCATCTGTGAAGAATTGTCCGGCATTCAGTGTCATACTATAAGGATGGTATTTCATAGCAGTTAACCACTCTTTTCTGTATGTATTTCTCTCTGTATACGAAAGTAAATACCTATATCAGTCAGTTAAGTGCCATACGTGAAACACGCTTAAACGACCATGTCTCGAAAGAGACATGACTGACTGGGCAGAATATTATCCCGCGGTAGGTTGCTATTGCTTTCTGCGGTAGACTGGTTGTCGACCAAGGCTATAGAACCCAATCTGTCCTGTTATTTAACCCATAACTTGAAGGAAGAGACGGATTAATACCTTTCCCAAGGGTATTTGCGCGTCAGTGAATGCAATGAAATCAACTGGAATTCGAACTCGGCTACCCGATTTCTCGTTCCGAGCCGATATCCAATGCACCACAACGCACGTCCTCCTATACCTCAAATACCTATATAACTACCTTATTTATGCTTTTTTATTTTTAATAAAATAAAAAAATAGCGAGGAGGAATCAGATTTTATTGAAAGCCAATTAATAAAAGAATTGACAAATTAGAACAAGAGATAACTGGTCCGAAGCAAAAGAGCGGTTTCCAGCGCGTGCTTTCAACAAGATGGACATGGCCAGTAAGATTTGTATTTCAGAAAATTTAGAACTTGTAAAGCATGGGACGCTATACAAATAAACAGACGGACAGAGAGACGGACAGGCAGAAACGATGCTCGTAAAAGAGCTTAAGAACGAAGAAGAGAAGGCACCAGCTAGAAAAGAAAACCAAAAGATATTTATCTTCTAGCAGCTGTCATCGGCTTCTTTGACGACCAGATAACCTTTAAATATCAGTAGGTAGTTGAGTGGTGGGCCAGCATCCAACGATGAAATATCGTATGAAACGTTTCTGTCTAAACACGATGTTTCGCATTTCCCGCCGATACGAGCAACTGGAGAAAATGTTCAACACACCGCCATATTTTTTCGGTTTTTCAACTACTTTCATTTTTTACATTTTTATTCTCTTTCTGTTTTTAAGCTCAATGCCAATTAAAATTTTTATAGACTTCAATATTTTTTATTAATTGTCATTAGAATATTCAATTTAATTATTTCATTTTTATATTCCTATAAGCTTAGTATTGCTTCGGCTGAGATAAAAATACGAGATCTACTCAGGATTGAATTCACAACAGTAGGAATAGTGTACATGAATAATTCAATAAATACTTCACGGTGATGCATTTCACACACACACACACACACACACACACACACACACACACACAGCAGACCCCTCTCGGCGAAACGCATCATTAATTAGTTTTCCACTGTCTCATCACCTTCACTTTTGAAAATAATTGCACACACACACACATACACACACACACACACACACACACATATATATATAGTGTTAAGTGAGAAACTTCTCCACTTTTCCACATTAATCATACACACACACACACACACACACACATATATATATATATATATACACCCACATAATGGATTAGAGCACTCTGGCTATTGGGTAGGTATAATGACAATATACACGCTAAAAAGTCTGCTTTCTTCTACCGAACGCCATAGCCCAGAGGTAGAATCGCCGACTGACGCCAATTCGGATGGGTTTCAATCCTGGGTTAAAAGCAATCGGAGTCTAACCGTACTGATGAGCTGTGATACAGCGAAACAGATCTGTCTGCGGATGACTATATATATTACCAATTGAATGGCAAATGGGGGGGGGGGGGTAATTCTATGGGTTCTATATAACGCGTTTCTAAAAATAGTGATTCCCCAACGTCGATCCTTAAGTCCAAATGTCGGCCTGGTAACAACATAAGCTCTGTACTCATCAGCCAGGGTTTATATTTTCTACTACATTTTGCGTTTTTTAAATAAAATGTATTTCCTGTAACATGTAATTTCTATTTGTGCTTATGAGAGTCTGAATTTCGTTTGACACCAAAAATGGGCCACAAGGAAGAAAAGGTTTAGAAAACCTGCTCTAAAATGACTTCTTTAGACAAAAGTAATATTCTTATTGATCGAATTATATAAATGTAGTGAGGGGAGATGTAATCGCAGGTTATAATTATGCGCCGAAGGGAAACGCTGAAGATGTATAAACGTTAAATTCTCAAGTCAGATTTTCGGATTCAGTGTCTAGACGCACAGTCTAACCACTTTCATTCGGTTTTTGGCAATGCTTTTTGTTCTATAAACCCCCATCGTGGCTACAGAAGATCTGCCAAAGAAGGTGAAATATTGTACAAACTTCTACCAACAAAGTGCTCAATATTAGATTAAAGCAATAATTATTATTTATTTTAGACATAATAACGTCCAATCCAGCGAGGCAATTCTAAAAATTAAAAATCCTACCAGGATTCAGTATTGGCAGTCATAATATTAACAATATAAGACATGCAGATGACACAATGCAGATAGCAGACGCAGAAAAAAAACTACAAAAGCTCCGACAGAAGAAAGGTGAGAAGAAAGAAATTAAGAAAGAATTAAGTACAAACTACTAGAAGACAGGATGCATGGTTTTCATCAAAAGCACGAGCCCAAAAGAACGAGCCCAAAGCCCAAAATGCAAATTACAAATCTGGAATACTAAAATTAAATAAGTACAGAAATTTAAATATCTTGGAGATGTATTAACAGAGAACAGAAAGTGTGACACTGAGATTCGAAGACGTATTGGGCTGGCCGGATGTTCGTTGTGGTGCAGTGGATATCGACTCGGAGCGACGAATCAGGGTGCCGATTTCGAATTCCAGTTGAATTCCTTGCATTCACTTACGCATAAATACCCTTGGGAAATGTATTAATCCGTCTCTTCTCTCCAGTTGTGAGTATAAATATATGGTAATTATTATTATAATAACATACTGCAACTTGATAACTATAAAGTTTCGGTGTTAAAACAACATCATCAGGCAGTAAAATGTGGTTAATTTATTTTGTAATATATAGAAGCTTTTTTAAAAATAAATTTTGAAAAATGAGGAAATAAAAACAAAGTCAGCTATTGAGAAGAGTTAAGTGGGGTGGGAGGTAATAAAATCACAAATAACGGTATGAGTATGTATGGTTGGTAAGCTAGACGGTTGTGTTGCGAAATTTCTGTGTAAATCCAGGCATGTCAAATTTTAAACCGGAAGAAAAAATAAAACAGAAAAAAATAAATTCAAGGAAAAAAGAAAAAGAAATAAAAGATAAGGAAGAGAGAAGACGAATACAAATGTTGGAAAAGATAACATAAAATAAATGAAAAAGAAAAAATCTAAACAAACAGAAAGATAAGAATAATGAACTGAGATATTAAAATATATACTTAAGGGGATTTGTTTATAAGTACAAATAAAATAATATAATAATATTAATCAAAACATTACTAGCTCAATAAGCTAATTTTTTTTTAAATTATCATAAGCACAAATAAAATCATAGCAATTTAAAATAAATAGCCAGTACAATATACTGACTTTCTTGAGTTATAAGGAGATTTTTTGTAAGTCCAAAAAAATATTAATAGTTAAAAATTACCAGTTCAATGAGTTTAAATTTTCTTAAGATTATCAGAGGATTATCATAAGTAGAAATAAAATGATAACAGTAATTTACACAAATAGCCAGTAAATACGCTAATTTTTTTTTTTTTAGTTATAAGGGGATTTGTTCATAAGTACAAATAAAATAATATCGGTAATTAAAAAATTGCCAATGCAATAAGTTAATTTTTTTAATGTGGTTTATTTCTTAAGTACAAATAAAAAATTAACTAATAATAGTAATTAAAAGATTTTTGTTCAATATGCTAAAATTATTTAAAATGAATAAAAACTATTAAATAAATTTAATTTCAGACAGATTTGAGTGTATGAAAGATTTTATGATTACAGAAATTAGTTATTTCATTACGTTGGTCAGCTTTGGCAATTTTGTTTTATGGATTTTTTCTTGTAAGCAAAGGAGATATATTTCATGTAAATATTTACATGTTCTTGCTTTAGTTAATATTTTCCATTTAACTGTAGGAGTTTTATTTACATCTTTCAACTGCCAGTAATATTTAGAGGGAGGAGTAGAATTTCTATATGCTCTGTTATTGAAAGATAAGTTATGCTCATAAAATCAAGACTTAAAATTATTCTTAGTACATCCGATATAATGTTTGGTAATATTAGGATTTTCATTGGTAGTGATATTAGCAATGGAATCCGTAAGGCATTTATTTTGGATAAGACATAGGTTGGCGTAATGATAGTTGCAGGAACTTGTGTCATTATCATTATTTATGGTACGTTGATTATAATTATTATTATAATGTTGCTTTAGAATTTTATTATTGTGTTTTTTTATTATCATATCGAGATTATCGGTGCAGCTATAACTAAGTTTCAGTGTATTTTTATTAAAAATTTTACTAAGTGGATTATTATTTATGAAGTGTTTTTTTAACTAAATTAAGGGATCTGTGCTTTGTGGTGCAGTGGATATCGACTCGGAACAACAAATCGGGGGAGCCGATTTCGAATTCCAGTTGAATTCATTGCATTCATTTACGCGCAAATACCCTTGGAAAAGGTATTAATCCATCTCTTACCTCCAGTTATGGGTTAAATAATAGGACAGATTGTGTTCTATAGCCTTGGCTGGCAACCAGTCTACCGTAGAAAGCAATGGCAACCTATTGCGGGATACTCTTTTACCCAGTCAGCCATGTCTTTTTCGAAACTGAATAAGGAATTTATTGCCTAACTTGGTACTAACCATTTAGTTAAATGGTGGTGTGTACCAAATTATTTTCCTATTTCGATTATGTTTGGTATTATGCTCAATTTGTTTATGATATTTAATATCCTTGCAATTATTACTGCTGTTTTTAGAGATACATTAAAATAATGGCTATGCTGATAGAAAATGTCTTCAGTAGAGCAATTATTTTTAATTTTGTGTTCAACTGAATGTGGTATTTGTTTTAGAATGTATGCAGATATGATTAGCATTATTCTTTACATATGGCGAGTAAGTATTATTAACTAAGTCAAGTGTAACATCTAGAAAGTCAACTTTTTTATATTGGTATTTACTATTACTTTCAGATTAAAGTTCTTCAGTATTCCATGTATGCATTTCTGGATTCTGTCTATTTTTGATTTTGTGGAGTTATGAATAATCATGAGATCATCTCTATCTTTTAAATCTCCTTGCAAAATAAATTAACCACATTTTACTACCTGATGATGATGTTTTAACACGGAAACGGAAACTTTATAGCTATCAATTTGCAGTATGTCATTATAATAATAATAATAATAATTACCATATATATATATATATATATATATATATATATATATTATTGTTACGTTAGAACATGTGCAAACTATTATTTTAACGTAATAAATAATAGTATATATGCATTACTCTATTTTTATCTTGAGCACTGTTTTAAATTAATGTTTTTAACATCGTAATTATTTTCTTCGTTCTTATTCATTTATATATATATAGCTCGCTTGTTATCACGTTATTGTAAATGCCCCTCTGACTATTTGCTAAAGTTTCCAGTAAGGATGAAACTCATCAAAGTAGAGAATTATTCTGTTTCGGTCAATAAATACAAACACGAAAAACGGGTCTGCAATCAAGGTTTTAGAACTCACTCTACCTTATTATTTAATCCAAAGTTGTGGAGAAGAGATTTGTTGATTCATTCATCCATTCGTTGATTTGTTTTCTACGGTGTATGAGCGTTTATGAATTATTTAACTTATTTCTTAATGTAAGAATTTTTGTTTGGAGATGATAATAGTTTAGTGATGCAAGCCTTACTAATTAACCTAAAGCAGTACAAAGAAGAGGTAGAGTCATACCTTTCAAAAGGCTATTTTTGCTCGTAAATGAATATAACGAAACCAACGTGAAATAGAACTCGCGTCCGTGATTAATATTTCCGAACCATTATCTACCGGCACATCCAAGTTTAGAGTACCTGGTATTCCTAAACGGTCACCCATCTAGGTACTGTCCATGCTCGACGTTGTTTAACTTCGGAGATCGTACTGGAACCATGTGTCCCTAAAAATCGAAGAGATGCATTCGTGCTTTTCTGTCATTGAAAGATAAGTTATGCTCATAAAATCAAGACTTAAAATTATTCTTAGTACATCCGATATAATGTTTGGTAATATTAGGATTTTCAGTGGAAAAGATGGAATTTGAACTCTGCTCGTCGAATCCACTTACCGATCCAGTAACAACTGTCGATCGAAGCAACTATATGGTATGTTTAAATATTTATTTTTTTCTAAAAACTCAGTGCACCAGTCTTTATTTTCTCGATCAGTATCAATTGCAAAAAGATAAGTTAAAGTAGAACATTTATTAATGCCGCGTTTCTCCAAGAGTGTCTGCTCTCTTAGGCTTTCCTCAGGTTAGAATATAAGGTTGTCAACAAAATATAAAGCACAACATACGAATTACAAACTAAGATTGAGCAAGTACAAAAATTTAAGTATCTGGGTAGCGTTTTAACAGGGCTGGAAAATGGGATATCGAAATTTGAAAACGCGTTGGGACAGCCAAAGATGCCTTCTAAAAGTTAAGGAAACTATTAAGAAAAAGAAAAATCTCATTAGAAACAAAGAAAAGAGTACTGGACTATTGTTTAGTGTCAGTTTTTTTTTATCTAGCAGTGAAAAGAATTGCAAATGAAAAAAACTTGAAGCACACAGTAATGGGATTTTACAAAAGGATGATAAGAATCTATGGATTGAACATATGAGCAAGGACAAGATTTTAGAGAAAATGAAAAAAAAAAGAACACTTATACTTAACATAAAAAAAAGACTACTGAAATGTCTAGAGTACATAATACGTAAAGAGATTTTCATAAATTAGACACTCGCAGAACATATTGAAAGCAAGAGAAAAACAGTGAGTAATCTAACAAATGAGCTTGTGTAAATGGTTGCCAGAATAACATTTAATAGAGAAGCAAAAAGACAAAATTTACTAAGAACTACAAAGGACAGCAAATTGTGGAGAGCTATTATCATCAATGTCCTGAAGAAATATGGCATATAGAAGATGATCCACAATATTACTTACCAATTAGGAATACACAAAATAAGGCGTGCGACTAAATCATATGTTTTAAAGGTTCTAGGTTATATATATTTTATTTCATCATCTCATACATTTTTTAGATATATTATCCAACAGCGGAATGTATGTTGTGGGGCAGGGTATATCAACTATGAACGAGAAATCAGAGAGCCGAGTTCGAATTCTAGTTGAATTCGTTGCATTCACTTACGCGCAAATCCATTTGGGAAAGGTATTAATCTGTCGCTTCTCCCTCCAGTTATGGGTTAAATAGCAGAACAGTTTGGGTTCTATAGCTTTGGTTAGCAAATATTCTACCGTAGAAAATAATGGCAACCTGCTGTGGAAAAATCTTCTGCCAACTCAGGCATGTCTCTTTCGAGACATGATTACCCAAGCAAGTATCACGTATGGAACTTGATCCTACAGCGAACTTGTTTTTGTTTTAATTTTAAGTACATTTTATTTCCTTTTTCTTTTTTGCTTGTACCTATTTTCTAGAATGAGACCTACACATTTACCTCCACTCAATTTAAAAAACTAACTTTTAAAATGAATTTTTAAAAATAAAAAATGTTTTTGAAATTTTTATTTTAGTTTTAATTGAAAGCTAAATGAATAAATTTTATTATTTCCAGTAACAAAAATACGCTGGTGTATTTCAAACAGAAATTATATTAATGGAAATCTAAAATTTTTCAATTTATTTTAAATCTTTCAATTTTTCGGCGATTTTTTAGCGATCGACAAATTTGTAAACAAAAGTTAATTCCCAGTTTTAGAAATCTTTCAAAAAATAAAATATATTTCTGTGACACATTATTTTTAAAAAATTAACAAATTTAATGTTGAATTAATCTGAATTACACAAGTATTACTTATTTATAGCATGAAACTAAGAATAAAACTATATCTTAAACACAGAGATGAACATTCTAACCTTTCCACTGCATTTGAAATGTGTTGACAAATTGAGAGATGAGAGATAAGTTTATAGCGATCACAAGTGACATAATTAAACAAACCCTGAAGCACATGACCTTTTGATGTACACATAGAAATTACCATTCAAAAAAATTCAAATACACGAAAAAAATTTGAAATTATTTTCAAAATACGAAGACACGACGATTTGTATTAAACATTTCGATATTCGATTACTAAATATAATTTTCATTTAGCTTTCAATTAAAACTAAAATAAAAATTTCTAAAACATTTTTTATTTTTAAAAATTCATTTTAAAAGTTAGTTTTTTAAATTGAGTGGAGGTAAATGTGTAGGTCTCATTCTAGAAAATAGGTACAAGCAAAAAAGAACCCAAACTAACAACAACACATCTTTGAAATATCATTCAAATATTTTTGAAACTTTATAAATTGTTATAATTAAAAAAATAAAAATAATTCTTGTAAATTTTATTATTAATTGAATTTTTATCATTCAGACTATAATGTCCTTAATATATAATATTTATTAAAGCAATTAAAAGTTTATCAAATTAAATAATGTCATAGTTTTATTGCATTTTTGTTTTACTATTGGGAGCAGATTTTCGGAAATAAAAGCGAAATGTTTCAAAAAACTAATAGATTATTTACATTTCCCAATAAACATTTTGTTGAACTAATAAAACCAATTTTCTCCCAAAAATTTAATTTCTTAAAATTTCCTGAATGTACGTAGAGGGTGGGATAACAGATGTAAAAAAAATATATTTTTACCAAAACTTTTTAAGATGATAATTTCAAAAATAATTTTATTCGTTTATGAATAAGTCCTGAAAGTGTCATTAAAATTCGACAATTATTTCATTTTTGCAGGAATTTCCAATTTAATGTGTTTGTCACCGGGGAAAAAAATGAGTTATGTAATATAACGTTTTCCATTGTAAACTCTCGTAACGATTTGGTTACCCGCTAATGAAAATCAAAACAAGATTTTTTATCAAAATTTCTAACGTGTGAGAAGGGATTTAAAAAATGTAAAAAATGATTTAAAATATTTTGATCTTTTCTTTTAATAATAACATAAACATTTTAATGGAAAAAAGTTCATTTTTAAGTTTGGGGCCTTTTTATTCATACTACGCTGTTTTTTCAGCGATTTAGTAGAGGTGCCTACTTCTTTCTTATAAGACTTATATAGAACTATATATTTAGAAATTATATCTCAGATGAACTTACCTCACTGGTACCCCACCTACATGAATTTTCTCGAGCCACAAGATTAGCAACTAGGTCCCACCCTTTTACTGTGAAACCAATAAATTGTAAACGGAAATTCTACTCCATCAGCTTCATTTTTCCGACTTTCCACCTGTGGAATTCCCTTCCGTTTACTTGCTTCCCCGACAGCTACAATCTTCAAGAATTTAAATGTAAAGTCAATAGTCATCTTCTATCTCACTAACTTACATCCTCTCTCTCTCTCTCTCTCTCTCTGTCTCTCTGTCTCTCTCTCTCTCGTTCCTTTCTCATCCTTCTCCTACCCTCTTCCTGACACCTCCTGTAACCTGTCACTCTTTCTCATAACTTACCTTCTATGTAACCCCCTGGACAACAGTGGCAGTAAAATGTCTTGCTTGGAGCTACACGATTATAATATATATATATATATATATATATATATATATATATATATATATATATATATAATTTTCGAAAAAAAAATTTTATTTAGCTTTAGTTTGCAAATTAATGGCACCAATGATTTTAGACAATTGATACAGCACAACTCGAGAAAATTTGTTTTCTGTGTAGTTCTCAGTTTCAGCTTCATTTTTAAAGGATTGTGAAACTTACCCCCTGCACCCTATAGCGCTGTAAATAACCTTGTGCCAGAAAAAATTAAGCTTTGTGAATATCTACTGGATGTGCGTTGTGGTGCTGTGGATATCGACTCGGAACGACAAATCAGGATGCCGAGTTCGAATTCCAGTTGAATTCCTGCATTCACTTACACACAAATACCTTTGGGAAAGATATTAATCCGTCTCTTCCCTCCCGTTATGGGTTAAATAATAGAACATTTTGGGTTCTATAGCATTGGCTGGCAACCAGTCTACCGCAGAAAGCAATGGCAACCTACTGCGGGATAATCTTCTGCCCAGTCAGTCATGTCCCTTCTGAGACATGATCGCTCAAAGCACTTAACTGACTGATTGAATATCTACGCTTAAACATTACTAAGTATTGGCCTTGGTGATAGTTTTAATATTCCTCCTATCTACTTTGGCTTTCATTCAAACGGTTAGGATATTTTTACGGATGCATCTAACGTCCGTTCGTTAATCTAAACAAGCGTCCGCTGTCAAGCTTGATGAGTAAAGATCTCTCTTCAGGGATTCCCTATTTCAAAACTGGCACCTGCCACGTGTCTACCTCTGCGCCCATTCTCGCCACCTGCAATAGCCTTTAAACTGACCGTTCCCAGAAACGTGTCGCTCGGGATTCATTCGCTTAGAAGAAGCGATTTTATTAGCTAATGCCCACGGTTAGTAAAGGGTCAGTGAAAAATCTTTCCAATAAAAATAAAAGCTGAACGTTTCCTCGGCTCGCCAGAGGTCAACTTTTGTAACCCAATAACAAAAAATCTTGTACAGATGTTCCAGTGTGGTAAAGTGTGAGCTTGTAGTTGCGAAAGAATGATTAGGAATGGTCAAATCTTGAATGAAAACAAAAAGGAGTACCAATTCATACATTACTGGAGTTTGTACAGTTGTTGTATTCGTCAACAAAAAAAAAAACCTTACCGATCGGATATCACCTGGATAGCAAAAGGCGCGGAGAAAAAGCTAAAGATTCCTTTCAATCCCGACCCCTTAGAAAACACCATCCACACCAACCAGCTATCACAGTGTCTGTTCTTAGTAATGGAAGATTGCTGAGCATCTACAGTGAAAGAAAACACTTTGGGATAGCAAACTTTAACGTGATACGTAGATAAGTAACGGCAGCACACCAAGCGCCCACCTCACGTACGACCCCATTTTTCTCAATAAACGACTATAATTTTTTTTTTTTTTACTTTTACCTAAGAGGGTAGATGTTGTTTATTGGTCAGTGACAAGTAAATACACAAACGGAGGTCAGTAACGCAGGACACAATAAATGTGAGAAAATTGTAACCATGTACTCCGGCTGGAATGTACACAACATATGAATTGACGTCAGAATGGCACGTGTGGAGAACAAGATGACTTTCAGACACACTCTACACATACATACCTGCACACATACAATTTAATTTGGGTCTATTTGGGCTGCTTTTTTTAATATATATAGGATTTATTGAAGACCAGTTAACTTTTTTCTCCGGTTCAAGCCATTTTTCTAGTTTGTAGGTGGATTTAAGCATTGAAATGGCGAAAAATTTGAAAAAGCAAAACAAATATTAAAAAACAGAAAAGTTTCATTAAAAACAAATACTGAACGCTGAACTGTCTTCTTCTTCTTCTTCTTTTTCTTCTTCTTCTTCTTCTTCTATGTGCCCTGTTTCTTCAGGATGTAGGCGATCATGGTTCTCCACGTCTCCCTATCCCTTGTGGCTCTTAGTATGTTTGCTCCTGTTACACCTCGCAACCCCCGTTCCGTCATCCACCTGATCAGGCCCTGCAAATATGTTATCCGCTGCCTTCCTCTGTCTCTTTTTCCTTCTATCTGGCCAGTAAGTATCAGGTTCTCCAAGCTCTCCTTCAGTTGTCTCTTCCTGATGCTCAGTATTAATTTCCTTTTTGTTGCCATTCTTTCCAACACCTCATCGTTGCTTGCATGCTCAGTCCACGATATCCGTAGCATATAAATCCACTAAATCGCTGAAAAAACAGCATAGTATGAATAAAAAGGCCCCAAACTTAAAAATGAATATCAATTAACCTCTATGGAAGTGAATGCTAACAATTTTCTCTAAGATGAAGAAAAAGGCAACAGAAATGTGATTTTACTGAAGAATACTGGGAGTATATGATTTTTTTACACAGCTTATATGTCCAAAAGTATGAGACACACTCTCTCGTAATTGTTCTAGCGAGACAATTTTGCTAACCATCACATTACGTCAAATTGCCCAAATACTGAGGATATATGGACGGCGAACGAGTGCAAAGGGGAAATCTTGTGGAAAATGAAAACAAATAAAAAGATACATACTATCAGAAAGAGGATGTGCGTTGTGGTGCAGTAAACATCGGCTCGGAACGAGAAATCGGAGAGCCGAGTTCGAATTCCAGATAAATTCGTTGCATTCACTTACGCGCAAATACCTTGGGAAAGGTATTAATCCGTCTCTTCCCTCCAGTTATGGGTTAGATAACAGAACAGACTGGGTTTTATAGCCTTGGCTGGCAAACAGTCTACTGCTGAAAACAATGGCAACCTACTGCGGGATAATCTTCTGCCCAGTCAGTCATGTCTCCTTCGAGACATGATCGCCCAAGCGTGTATCACGTATGGCACTTAACTGACTGACTATCAGAAAGAGAGTTTTAATTTTAAGGACAGAATAGTGATAAATAAATAACTGCCTAATTAACATAGCTAATGAATAGACTGTATAAATGTCCAAGTATTAAAGGTAAAGCAGCTCTCTGTGTGCGAGTCAAATGTCTACCGCTTGACTGATAAAATACGAAGAAAAACCAACTTCATAACAGCTATATAATAAGAAAATAGGGTTTGAAGAACACGGTACACAGACGACATATTGAAAGCAAAGGGAACAGAAAAAAACAGCGCGTAACCTACTTAAGAAGCTTGAGCAAATTACAAAACAAAGGATGGGAAATGATAGTAAAAAAAAAAAAGTTGCAAAGAACAGGAATTTTTAAAGATTGTCCATGCCCTGAAGGGATACGATACATACAAGAAAAAATGCATGAGTTTTTAACCTTTTATTTTTCTTTCTCTAGTGTTCATTTTCAATTGTTTGCACAGATGGCACTTTCTGATTTAAATTTGCCCTTAGTCGATGGAGCAGAGTTAATACAACGGAGTTAATCTGCTACGTTTACATTTTACTACCTTTTCTGAACTCGAGTAAACGGTAGTGTGATGTAGCGGAAGCAGTCATACGAATAGAAGCTATGGATTTTGCAGATTTGTGCTTTATTCAAGGACTATATGTGGGTGTTTAAAATTGATCTAAAATTAAATATATAGGTAAAAAATATACATATATAATATTATGACCTAATCGACTTAGGGTTAAATCTTACTGCCATCTTAGAATCATAGCACCACCATCAATAACTTTCATGAACATTTCTATCTACATACTTTATAGTACCTCAACTCCAAGATGGAATTACTGTTAAGAATCACTGGTTTAATATCTTTAGCCATTGTCTAAAATTGTCTGAAAATAGTTTGAGGAAATTGACATTCAACATCCAGTGTTGATTATTGTATCTGTACTGTCGCGACTAAGATCTAAATATTTTTGTTTCGTCCCAATAACATTCATATTTATTTATTTATTTATTTATTTATTTATATTTTTAAACATTCGCCTATTATTTTACATGGTCACTATCTTTATATTAAACTAGCAGTATAGCCAAGCGTTGCTCGGGTGTAATGAAAGCTTTAAAACTAATCTATGGTCCTGGAGCTCAGACTCTTTGGACGTTGGCACGAAAGACTAAAAGCAATAGTTGTTTCCAGTAAAAGCGAAACCGTAGACTGAAAGGAAAATGGAATGGATGTAAGTGAAACTTTGATTTCCTGGCATAGATATCAAATAAGTTTTTTCGTCGTAAACTGAATTTTGAAGGCTAAATAAGTTCTCTGAATAAATGGTTTCATGGCTGAGACTAAGAAATACAATTATACCTACTTAGAGACAAACCCGAAGCAAAAACCCAAATAAAAGGGCTGAAAAAAATAGACATACAGGTAGATAAACAGACACACACACAAATATCTTACCTTTTATATCTATCTATCTATCTATCTATCTATCTATCTATCTATATATATATATATATATATATATATATATATATATATATATTATCGATTTTCTGCACTATTGTAAGAACTGCAACCTTGAAACTTCTGAATATCGTTTCTTATGTCTTTGTCTAGTGTATCAAATTTGATTTCAATCGGACCACTCCTTCTATAACCCGATTTTTTCGATAATCGATTTTCGATATTTATCGGGGGTAACCTCGACACAAAACCTAGCTAAGAACACTTGCAGACGCTTATAGTACAACTATGTAAAATTTCAAGAAAATCGGTTTAGCCGTTTCGGAGTCTATAGGTAACGGACACACACACACTCACACATACACACATACACACACACAGACAAAGTTCCATTTATAAATATGTTTAGATTGTATTTTTATGCTCAGTCATTGCATTTCTCTACCTTAACTCAGATCTGGCAAACCTAGTAACTGCTCATGTATAGCTTAACTTAAGAGCTAGTAATGTTTATTGTTGCTTTTCATCTATGTACCGTGTGACTTCTGGAGGGAAGAGACGGATTAATATCTTTCCCAAGGGTATTGTATTTAAACTTATGTACTTATTTGACGTCGACAACTTCAATTCGTAGTTCGCATCTTTGGCTTTTTCTTTTGCTGAAAACCATACATTTTGTCTTGTTACAATTAATGCTTAGCCCTTATAGTGGGGTATCCGTTCTAGTGGGGAGTAGTTGTATGTTGTTGCAGATTAACGGAATTTGGCCTCGTTGTAAATAGCCCACTATAAGTCATAAAAAGATTATAAATCAAGAAAAGCAAATTGAGTTTAGAAATAACATTTTATATATACACATATCAATTGAGGATTTTACAATTAAAGTAATTCTTTAAATATGGGTCCAACGGCCGTTAAAATGTTCATGACAATAAAATGCTGAAAAGAGAATTTGTTCGTATGTATATGGGAGCGTTGTAAATAAGGAATGTCTTTGGTGTATCTGCTCCTTTTGGTCGGTAAGTAGTTTAGAGACCTCGACGAATAAGATGATAGGGAAGCGAGGCGAGCATAGTAATTCGCTTGACTTCGGTCAAGGGAGATACTAATTATACTCGTCTCTCTAGAGTCTGTCTGTCTGTCTGTCTGTCTGTCTGTCTGGCGATGCTTTCTGTATCGGCTTTTTATTTCGACTTTTTGGATCGCAGCAGATCATTTGGGAATTCACATCCGTATTTGATTCTGGGCTTCCCATTGGCCGATAAATAAATTTCGCGTAGGCTCGCGAACTGGAATTTGATATCTAATTAACTTTTAGTTTTCAACTGAAACATCTGCGCAGAGCCGGGATGCACACCGACGAGTTTTGGTCATTTGCTTTTTGGTCGTGAGAGTGCAAACACCCGGTCCCTCGCTTTGCTCGGTATCACCACAACCTTACTTTCCTTTGCAACCTTGTCCAGGTAATTCTGTAGTTTTCGTTCAACACAGTGTCATCTACGTATTAAAGGTAGTTTAGATTTACTTAGCACTAATGCCTTTGATAAAGTGGAGAATTAATATCTTCTTTTAATCTTCCGCCGTTGGGTAAATAGGAGAACAAACTGGGCTATCCAGCCTTGGTTGCCAACCAGTCTAGAAGACGGATAAACTTATTATAAAAGTATTGAAGCACAAGATTCAAACTTTTAAGTTTTCTGAGAGGAAATACTTTTATTATTACGTTCATGCTTTATAGATGTCTTTGTGTATCATTTTCTTACAACGGTTTGTTTGATGCCCTGAGATGAAGTCTTATTATAAGTCTGCTTGTTTCACCTCAAAAGTTGTTCGTGGCCTTTAGATGAATTATCTTATTATGTTTGCTTGTTTCTCCATTAGTCAACATGTTACGTAGTAGGTACTTTACGCCCTGTTAGTAACTCAAATAAATAATCGACCATTCCGTCCGTTTTTATTGCAAGGAATGACGAAAGTATATATATATATATATATATATATATATATATATATATATATATATATATATATAGTGGCAATGTTTATACCCAAGAGTGTTGCTTTTTTCAGTAGTTTTACTGATAAAATGTATTTTGTCAAATAGGTGTTTTTCTCGTAAAGTTCTGGGTATCGGGGTAAACACAGAGCGTTGATAGTTTTAGTGCAAAGAATTACTTTAGCCGCTAAGACGTGAGGAGTTACATGATGTTGAGGAATCATGAACGGAAACAATAATTATGAGCGGGAAGAGAAAAGGGTAATCAGAAAGACAGTAAATAGCGTTTGTAGATTAAAGTTGGCTGGAAAGCATAGAGCCGGAAGCGTGTTCCACAAGCAAGAAATGCGAGAAAAAAAATGTCAGCATAGAATTTACGGTTACATCTAGCCAGCTGACCTGTAAATTGATGAAACCTCGAGGCCTGTCCAGTTCTGCACTTAAATTTCAACGGTCTAGGTACTGACAGCAAACTGCCTGCATACGGAAAGGTAACGAATTCAACAGATATACAAAGATAGAAAGGGGCCTAAGACAAGGATGTGTCTTTTCACCGGATCTATTCAACTTGTACAGCGAGACTATTTTGAGGACCCTAGATGTTATGCCAGGATTTGTCATCAGAGTCCACAATTTGAACAACATAATACATGATGATACAGTGCTGATAGCAGACACGGAAAGGAAACTACAAGACCTCCTACAGAAGGTAGCTGATGAGAGTAACAAAAAAGGACTACAAATAAATTGTAAGAAAACTGAATGTATGATCATCAGCAAAAAGAGAAACCCAAAAATGTCAAATACAGGAGGGGGATACTAAAATCAAGCAGGTACAAAAATTTAAATACCTGGGAAGTGTTCTAACAGAAGACGTAAAGTGTGAATTGGCATGGCGAAAGACGCGTTCCAGAAGCTGAGGAAAGTATTAGGAGACAGGAAACTTTCACTAGAAACAAAGAAGAGAGTACTGGATTGCTATGTGATGTCAGTTCTTCAATATGTGAATGCTGGACAATATCATTAAAGATGAAGAAAAAATTTGAAGCAACTAAAATGTGATTCTACAGAAAGATGCTGCGGATATCATGGACCAAGCATGTGAGCAATGATGAGGTTTTGGAAATGATGGAAACGAAAAGGAAATTAATACTGAGCATCAGAAAGAGACAGTTAAAATTCCTGGGACATGCAATGAGGAAGGAGGGCTTTGAGAACTTGATACTAACAGGCCAGATAGAGGGGAAAAGAGACAGAGGAAAGCAGCAGATAAGATATTTGAAGGGCCTGAGCAGGTGGATGACAGAACGGAGGATGCGTGATGTTACAGGAGAAAGCGTGCTAAGAGCCACTAAGGATAGAGAGACGTGGAAAGCCATGATCGCCTACGTTCTGAAAGGACAAGGCACATAGAAGAAGTCAGCATAGCGAAGAGCTAAAATTAAAAATTAAAATGCAACGTCAATTGTCAACTTCCGTTTTCTTGAATCATGTTCTTTTATTATACTATTTATTTTTTATCGTTTCACCCCAAGCAAGGCGGTACCGTCACTGATGCGCAGGGGGCTACATAAAAGAGTAAAAGGTTTGGCAGGAGGAGAATGAAGAGAAAGATGAATCAGTTGCAGGGGGTGTCAGAGAAAGGGCAAGAGAGGATGTGAACACAGGAGTGAAGACAGTTGCGAAGGTATAGAGAAAGGAAAAGAACAAGATATACGGGGAGACGTAAAAAGGACTGCAATCAAGTAGACAAGAGATGGGAATTGATATTGCATTTATATTTCTGGAGGTTGTAACCGTCAGTAAAGAAAGTATATGGAAGGGAGTTCCACAGACGGGAAATGCGAGAAAAGAAGCTGATGGAGTGTAATTGTCGCCTGCATTTGATTGATTTAGCTGTACACTAAATTCTTTTCATTCTCTTCCACTTACGTCTCAGTGGTATTATCGCCTTGCTTCTGGTGAAATTATTACAAAGAAAAAGTACACTCAAATTAACCGAATATTCGAAATTACCAATCGTTTATTCGTATTTCTTTTTCATTTCATCTTTTTTCTTCTTTTGTATTCTCCCTTTACGGCGACCTTTACTTCTCTCACTTCTTTCTCGTTAATATTGTACAGGTTTCTTGTCCGGAAAGTTTAACTGATTCCATTTAAGAAGTGCCGGCGATTCGGGAGATATTAGAATCAAGAGAAGTGTAAAGACAATATAAAAGAACAAGCAGGATAAGATATAGAAGACTATCAGAATAGCCCGGCGTTGCTCGGGTGTAATGAAAGCTTTAAAACTAATCCATGGTCCTGGAGCTCAGACTCTTTGGACGTTGGCACGAAAGACTAAAAAGCAATAGTTGTTTCCAGTTAAAGCGAAACCGTAGACTGAAAGAAAAATGAATGGATGTAAGTCTAATTTTTATTTCCTGGTATCGATATCAAATAAGTTTTTTTCGTCGTAAACTGAATTTTGAAGGCTAAATAAGTCCTCTGAGTAAATGGTTTCATGGCTGAGACTAAGAACTACAATTATACTACTTAAAGTCAAACCCGAAGAAAAATTAAAATAAAAGGGCTGAAAAAAATACAGACATACAGGCAGATAAACAGACACACACACACACACAAACATCTTGCCTTTTATATATATATATATATATATATATATATTATCGATTTTCTGCACTATTGTAAGAACTGCAACCTTGAAATTTCTGAAGATTGTTTCATATGTCTTGTCTATGAGTGTATCAAATTTGATTAAAATCGGACCACTCCTTCTATAACCCGATTTTTTCGATTATCGATTTTCGATATTTATCGGGAGTACCTCGACACAAAACATAGCTACGAACACTCGCAGACGCTTATGATACAACTGTGTAAAGTTTCAAGAAAATCGGTTTGGCCGTTTCGGAGTCTATAAGTAACGAACACACACACACAGTTTCATTTATAAATAAATTTAGATTTGTACATTTTCCGGTCAGGAAGCCTAACTGTAGTCAGATTCTAGGTAAAAAAATCATAACAGTCCTGCATAGAAGTAAGCAAATTAATAATAATACTTGTCGCTATTATTTAAAAATGACTAAGAGGTCATTACCATCGCTTCCCACGCTTAAGTTATTTTCTTTTGTATACGTTGGTAGCAGGTACTGTGAAGAGTTATATACACACATAGGAGCGCGAGTACTAACACACAAATACATTTATGGCAAAAGGTTTTGATCCTTTCTCTCCTCAGCCGGTGTAAGCTGTTTCTATGTGAACGATCCTCAAGCAAGGATCCCAAGTCGTTCAGCCATTCCTGCTGCGAGCAACGCTCTTTTGGTTGACTCTCCCTTGGGGACGAAATTTGCCCAACCCTCGTCTTATGTCGACATACTATTGAGATTGATTTCTTTTTTTTCTTTTATTATTTTTATTTTTAATGTTCTCTTCGAGTTAGTGCATGTGACACAGTAGATTCAATTGTCTATAATGTCGATTTCTTTATTTGATAGAATTTGGGGATTGAGTTACGAATATTAAGTTTGAAATTTCGAATTAATCATATTTTCAGCTATTTCACATATTTATATAGTCTAGTAACTTTTTTCTTTTGCCTTTTCACTATTTAATGGGGGCGGGGGTGAAAAACGGTATCGCCCAGAATATGTTAAAATTCATAAAATTACGTGGGCAATAAGGGAAGCTAACAATACTCGTAAATTTTAATTATCTAATGAATCATAATTCGAAGGCTAATAATTGAATAAATCCTAGCGAGTTGCACAACTATAAAATATTTGTGGAATCTCCCAATTGTATCCATAAAAACTTGTGCTTAAAAAATTAAGCAAAATATTGCAGTTTCTATTTGACATGGTTTTCTATTTCCCTGAAGCAGATGCTAAACACACGAGAGTGTTATCACCACTTCTTTCTTTCTTTCTTTCTTTCTTTCTTTCTTTCTTATTATTTATGCTTTCTTTTTTGGACTAAAACCAAGCAGCGTCTCCGACATAAATATATATATATATATATATATATGTGTGTGTGTGTGTGTGTGTGTGTGTGTGTGTGTGTGTGTGTGTGTGTGTATGTATGCGTGTGCGTGTGTTTAGTGCAAAGAATTTATCATTCTAACTGAGCAGGTTCATGCCAACTTCAAAGTTTCGTGAGGACATCTTCACTCATCAGGCCTGTGCTTTTGCTGCAAACACCCACTCTGATAAGTGAAGACAAAGGTTTTACTGCCTTGCATGAAGTGAATCTAAATTTTTTGTATTTACAACTGGTTTCTAAAAAACCGGAAAATAGTTATGAGAGAAAGTGAAAGAGAGAGCTGAAGAAAGTAATCAACAGTCGCAAGGCGAAAGAAACATGTTTTCTAGTTGAATATCAAGAGATAGTGATCGACAGATCGGAAGGCAAATGGCGGTGAAAAATCGTACAAAAGGCAAATGAAAGTAAAAAAAAAATTTTTTAAAAAGTAACAAAAGAGTAAAAAGTGCAATGGCGATGAAAAGACGTAAAAAAGACGAATGGCGGTGAAAAAGCGTAAAAAGGGCAAACGGCAGCGAAAAAGCGTAAAAATACTGAAACATAGGGAAGATCAACTGGTTACACTCGCATGGTTTTGACCTTTTCAGTTTCATGAGAAAAGATTGAAACCATGGTAGAGTAACTGGGTGATCTTCATATAAAATGGGAGAGAATGGCAAACCCGGAAAGATGAAAAGGATAATCCAAAAGATTTTTTCTTTTCTTTTTTTTTCCCAATCTTCTTTCACTTTTTTCTTTTCTCTTTTTTTTTTTTTTTTTTGTTCTCAATTGGAGTAGATAGACTTAACTATCGTCCGGTTCACACTCCACCCACGTCTATTGAACAAGTGAAGAGGCTCATACCTTGTTTCCAGTTTAGGATGTGGTTCCCGGCTTTCTTTTTTTCCTATCATTCTACTCTTAAGTAGCCCCATGCGCATCAGTGGCGTCACTGCCTTGCTTGGGGTGATATGATTAAAAATAAAAAATAAATAAATAAATAAATAGAAAATAGATGATGCTGTATAAAATATTTATGCATTCCTTTCATTTTCCGTGTATGAAGGTAACTTATGTTAGTGCACCTAATATTGGGAGGAAAAAGAGAAAATTAAAAATACAGACAAATTGAAAGAGCTGAGCAGGGATATGAGAGAATGGATAATCTGGATTTTCAACACATTTGAAATTGCGACGAGTTAAATAATAAATGTCCAAATTCTATAACAGGCATAACGCTTATGGCTTTTGATCTTAATTAATTACACTTTCCTTTTATACTAACGTTCACCTAATAAAAAGCACAAAAGTTACTCAATTTAAAACATGACTGAGTGAGGTGTAGGATATAAATTTATAAACAATGGAAACAAGAATTTACTATGAATATGGAAGAACGAAAACTGGTTCTCAAACAATGAAGAACAATCTCGAGTTGAAAAGAGCGTAGAAAATCTATTTTTTAAGAAACTGAAAACAACGCTGATACCACGCTACCCCAGTATTTAAGTCATCACAGCAAATCACACAATAGACAAAATTCAGCCCAAACCTTTGGCACAAGACGAATCAGAGATTTTCCGAGACAACCATCATCATTTCATCACATAAATAGACTAACAAGGGGGAAATAACACAGCCAAACCTCAAATGTACATTAACAATTCCGGACAAAACCAGTACCACTACAAGAAAAAAAAATACAACCACAAAGAAAATAAATATAATAATAGAGCAGCAAATACAGAGTTGATTTTCTAAGCGCCGCTTAGGTGTGGCACAAGACCGAAAGTATGGGGTACCCAGTGAGGATCGAACTCAGTTGTAATAGGTTCTAGCGAGACCAGCTTTCTGGCCATTACACCACGTGGATGGTGCCCGAACAACAAATAGAGAGTACAAATTCAGAGAAAATTGACCATACAATCGGAACAAGCCGAGGAAATAAGAAGTAAATATGATAATATGGAGGGTAGATAACGATTGTACCTAGACTTGAAGAAAATAAGATTTAATGTCCTGGAAAGCACCCACACGGAAGTCTATCCTTGGACCTACTCTGTCCCTAATTTTTATAATTTTTTTAACTGGGTATTTATACTGATGACATGAATATTTACTCCTATTTTAATAGTAAGTGTGATCAACAGCGGGGATTCTACAAGGAAGCAGAAGGGACTAAGCCCTCCCCTCCCTCAGAATTTTAGCTGGCCCCTCGGTTGGCCACCCCACTTTTATAAGCTTCAAAAATTTATGAAACTGATCAGTTTCTGATTTAGATAAGATTTGATCTTCAGCAGTTTTCTCTCTGCGTTTTCTTTTTCATTTAGCTTTTCAAGGACACATACAGAGACCAGCTTGAAAGAAAAACAAACAAAATAAAACACCCAGATAGAAACAGATATGTTGTTAGGGAGGGAAAGAGACTTAATAGCCATATTTTTATATCTGAAGAAAGTTGTTGATTAGCAATTAGGTCCCATCCTTTCACTGTGAAACCAATAAAATGTAAACACAAATTCTACTTCCTCGGCTTCTTTTCTAGCACTTGTAGAATTCCCTTCCGTTTACTTACTTCCCCGACAGCTACAATCTCCAGGAGTTTAAGCGTAAAGTCAATAGTCATCTCCTATCTTGCTAACTTGCATCCTCTCTCTCATGCCCATTTCTCCGTTCACTCCACTCTCAGTACCTTCTCTTACCCACTTACTGACACACCCTGTAATCTGTCACCCTTTCTCATAACTTTCCTCCTATGTAACCCCCTGCGCACCAGTGGCAGTAGACTGCCTTGCTTGGGTCGATATGATTATTAAAAAAAAACTAAAAAAAACATAGGTAGTCAGTGATCTTTGGTCAAATGAAAGAACTGGTCGGTATTTATACTGCTTGCGTTTACTCCCTCAGATAAATATCCGCTTCCAAGTGTCCCCAATGCTTTCAGAGTTTCACAATCGCTAACGATGATTAGTTCAATAAGGCCAAACTGACAGCTGATCTCAAAAATTACCTACAATCTGCTGTGAAGTGGGAAAAGCAATGGCTTGTTGATTTGAACGGCTTTCAAACGAAACTGCTTTCTATCAATCATCTCAGAGATCAATTTCTGCCTTTCATCAGCATGGCTGATGCTAACCTTCAGAAGGACACCTTCTCAGGATAATTTTAGAAATATTATATTGAATCCATTGCTGCTAGAAAAGTTGGTTCTCAGTGTCATGCTAAACAATTTTTATCTCCAGAATCTATTATTTATAAGACTATCACCCGTCATTGCTTTGAATGCCACTGCAACATCTGGTCTGGTATCCCTGCTATATATTTAGAAAATATTGATAAAAATCCAAAGAAAAATCGGTAATTTTATTGGTTATGACTTTGCATCTAGGATTCGATCACTTTCCACCGCCGTAATGTAGCTTCACTGAGTCTTTTTCATAGATCTATCTATCGCCCGGTTCACACTCCACCCACATCTATTGAACAGGCTAAGAGGCTCATCCCTTGTTCCCTGTTTAGGATGTGGTTTTCGGCTTTCACTTTTCCAATCTTTTCACTATTACGTAGCCCCCTGCATGTCAGTGGCGTTACCGCCTTGCTCGGGGTGATACGATTAAAAAAATAAATAAATACTTTCATGGTAATTGTTCTAAAGAACTTTCCACTACACTTTATTAATTTAAGCACAGTAATAAATTGGTGGCAAGGTCTCTTCATTTTACATTATAACTGACTAGATGTAATTGTAAGCTCTATGCTAACTGTTTCTTCTCTCGCACTTCTCGCTTGTGGAACTCTCTTCCTCCTAGCCAACTTTGATCTTCAAAAATGTTTAATGAAATGTCAGTCGTTATCTTCTGTCTTTTAAGTTCTTATTCTTTTATTGTTCTCTCTCTTTAATGGTTCTTTTTCTCATATTCACTGACACTCAATAAACCCTTAGGTCGTAGTGGCTTTATTGCCTTGCTGGGGTGAAATGATTTTTAAAATGTCTCTTCCAAAAGTAATAGTTCTTGGAAGAAGATTTTGCGTGGAACATCGTTCTTACCAATATTGGGAATGAGGATGACGACGTAAATATCCTGTTCAAGACAATTAGTTGCCTCACTTTAACCAGTTGGGCATGTCCCCTAAATGTTCATGCTATGTGAATCTATTGTTCATGAGTAGTATTAGTAGGGTAGCATCATAGCCGGATGTCAAGAGAGTTGTTTCTTTTTATTGTTTGATAGATGAGATAACCAAGGTGACTTGGAAGCCACATCTAAATAATTGGGAGACCGTCTGTGTTTTAAGAACAGCAAACGTTTTTTAAGTGTGTATGAAATAGAAACTGGCAATTTCAACAGTATAAGTTATTAACTTTCAAAATAGAATTGGGTGGAGTTATACATTAGATATTGCGATCAGAAGTTTTTTCCCTTTTTTTTTATTCCAAATTTTCTTACATTAATTATAGACTAGCATAAGAGCTGCACTTCGTGCGGACTTTAAAGCTAGCTCCTGTGGAGGGGAAATTGAGCGCCCGGACCAAAACTAAACAGATTTCTGGCACTGCTTAAAAAACATCAATGATAGAAAAAACTTTGAATTCCTCAATTTGCTCCATAGATCTAAAAGAAAAAAAAACTCACTTTAACTCTGATTTGGGTTATAAGTTCAATTTCGACCAATAGACTAATTTTGTCCGAAAGACCGATTTGGGTGAAATTTCAATTCAGATCGAAAATCAAGTTCTTCAAATCACAAACTCTGCGGAACTTGAAAACCTCACGTCACAAAATCTTTCACTTTAACTCTGATTCTATCGTATTTTGAAGAAATAAAATTGATTTCCTCAATTCACAAATGTTTGGAAATATTTTAAACTGAATTTAAAACAAAAATATTTAGTTTTTATGTTACTTTAAACTCAATATAATATAAAAAATTTTAAATTATTCCGTTATGTTAAATTTTTTTTAAATAGTGATATTGCAACAGGTTCTAATAACAAAATAAGGTAAATAATACCTCGATCCGTTCATATCGAAAGAAGCCTTCGTTATTTTTATTGTTCCAGCCTCATTCAAATACCAGATGAAGGGTAGATTTTCAATCCTGGTGTTACCCTGATTCCAAAAAGGTATAATATGTCTATGTAGATTGAGTATGGCCCGAGAAATTGCAACTGTGTTTGGAAGAAAAGTTAGCAATAATCACCTTTAAAGACGAAAGCAGACTACTATACAAGAAAAATGAAATAATTGGAAGATGCAAACACTCAAATAAATACTTACTTTGCCACTTAAATGCTAATACAAACAAAACAAATAAATACAATATAAAACGTAATTTTAACAAACACAATTAACCACACTTAACAATTTGCCTTCACAAATACCAAATGAAAATCAATTAGAAAAGAATAACTACAATATCAATAACGAAGACCCAGTTTCCGCCAACAAAAAAACACATGTAAAACTAACATATACATACTAACACAATATAATGCGCATATACACAGGAGCAGATATACACACAAAATTGTATACACAATCCATGTGATAATCTCAATAATAATAAAAATAAAAAGAAATAATCAGAAAAAATGAAAGACAACAAAACAAACCCGCACACAAAGAAGGGCAAAAAATACAATCAACCAATCACCAAAAAATACAACAATTTACCTTAAAAACATACAGACTATCCAGACTCATGCGAGTATATGTGCGAATGTGTCGGTATACGCATGTAAATACATTCACAGGTTCAAACACACACACACACATGCACACCCATGCAGTCATTCAACCGTCACCCTTAAAACCAAACAATCAACGCACCACAAAATAATAAGTCACCGAAAATCCAGCACACCAGAAAACCAGAAGATAACGAAAAAAAGTAGAAGAAACAAAAGGAAATAAAGAATATTTAGATAACATGACATTCAACAAGCGAAAAAATTACACACTTACAGACTTACATACAAAAGTCTCAAATAATACCAGTTCAACAACAGTATATAAACACACAAATATTTAAAAATATCAGCGGAAAAACTGGACAAGTCTTCATGAGTGAACTTATTATACGTACAGGAAGCTTCGAAATCAGCATGACGGAAGTGACAACGATCAGTTAAGGTATAATTTTTGTACAATAATTTTATTAATACTCTATTTCCATCTGTGTTATCGACCACGTTATTGCAAAGTCTAGTTGCCTTAAATGCTTTTCTACCAGTAAACCACTGAAAGTCAGCTGTCTGAACTTAAAACAGTCTACCAACTTAACACTGTGATACTGCAAAACAGGCTAATCTGCAGGTGATTATATGTATATGTATATATAGGTAAAAAGTGAAATTGTCAGAAACGTTTGAACAAAACTTGATGTATAGAGAAAATAAGATTTAGAAAACACCTACCGTTTACATATATTTATATGTAAAACCTTCAAATTTAAATATAAATTTTAAAGTGTTACTTTTTAAAAAATTTTTAATATTTTATCTCCATGCAGTTCTTGTTTAGTTAAAGCAGTAACCTAACTTTATAAGATTTAATTTCCATGAACATCGAAAGAACTTAAATTCAAAACTATTAAACGGTAATTTTGTAATATGCACCTGGTAATTGCATAACGCATGAGACTCCGAGTCGTGTCATAAATGTATGACAATATATATATATATATTTACTAATATATATATATATATATATATATATATATATATATATATATATATATATATCGAAATCCAGTTGAATTCGTAGCTTTCACTTACGCACAAGTACCCTTGGGAAATATATTAATCCATCACTTCCCTCCAGTTATAGGTTAAATGTTAGAACAGATTGGGTTCTATAGCCTTGGCTGGCAACCAGTCTACTGCAGAAAGCAGTGGCAACCTACTGTGGGATAGCCTTCTGCCCAGTCAGTCATGTCTCTTTCGAGACATGATTGCCCAAAGTGTACATCACGTATGCCACTTCACTGTCATATATATACTAGCAGTATAGCCCGGCGTTGCTCGAGTGTTATGAAAGCTTTAAAACTAATCCATGGTCCTGGAACTCAGACTCTTTGGACGTTTGCACGAAAGACTAAAAAGCAATAGTTCTTTTCCAATTAAAGCGAAACCGTAGACTGAAAGAAAAATGAATGGATGTAAGTCAAATTTTGATTTCCTGGTATCGATATCAAATAAGTATTTTTCGTCGTAAGCTGAATTTTGAAGGCTAAATAAGTCCTCTGAATAAATGGTAACATGGCTGAGATTAAGAACTACAATTATACCTACTTAGAGCCAAACCCGGAACAAAAACTAAAATAAAAGGGCTGAAAATAATGCAGACATACAGGCAGATAAACAGACACACACACAAACATCTTGCCTTATGTATATATATATATATATTATCGATTTTCTTCATTATTGTAAGAACTGCAACCTTGAAACTTCTGAATATCGTTTCTTATGTCTTTGTCTATGAGTGTATCAAATTTGATTAAAATCGGACCACTCTTTCTATAACCCGATTTTTTCGATTATCAATTTTCGATATTTATCGGGGGTACCTTGACACAAAACCTAGCTAAGAACATTGGCAGACGCTCATAGTAAAACTGTGTAAATTTTCAAGAAAATCGGTTCAGCCGTTTCGGAATCTATAGGTAACGGACACACACACACAGAGGCACATACACACACACAGACAAAATTTCATTTATAAATAAGTTTAGATATATTATTTTAATATAAACATTCGTTTATATTTCTAAATATAAATACAAATTTTACACAAAATATCTTACACATTCATATGTTTAAACTGAAAGCAAAAGATTTCATTCTCGTAGAACTGGTAAGAAAGCGACTATTTTACGCTCTCAGCTCCCACAACACACCCAAACTTGACTTCAGAAAATGTTTACAAACTTCTCGAATGATACAACGCAACCTCACTGGGTGTCATGTTTATCAAGTGAAAACATGAAGCTAATTCTTTCAGCGTTTAGAAATCAAACTGTTGTCAGTTCAAGTTACGCAAGAACAGGTGCGATGCATTCTGATTATCGGCTGCTCCAACGAGTGTCAAACACAAAGTGTATCTTGTTTATTATTATATAATTAAAACTCGGCGCAGTTCTTCTCTTTGTCATAGACAATAGACATTCTCTTCATATATATATATATATATATATATATATATATATATATGTGCGTGTGTGTGTGTGTGTGTGTGTGTGTGTGTGTGTGTGTATATATATATATATGTATATATATATATATATATATACAGAAAGAGAAAGAGAGAGAGTGACAGACACAAAGAGAAAGAAATTTGAAGTGGGTAAGTGAATAGGAAAATGGAAAAACTTCTCAGAGAAGTTTTATTTTCAGAGAAGAAAATTCAAATTAATAAAACTTAGAAGAATATATATATATATATATATATATATATATATATATATATATATATATATCAGTCAGTAAAGTGCCATACGTGATACACGCTTTGGGCGATCACATCTCGAAAGAGACATGACTGATTGGGCAGCAGATTATCCAGCAGTAGGTTGCTTTTACTTTCTGCAGTAGACTGGTTGCCAGCAAAGGTTACAGAGCCCAATCTGTTCAGTTATTTAGCCCATAACTGGAGGGAAGAGACCGATTAATATCTTTCCCAAGGGTATTTGCTCGTGAGTGAATGCAAGGAATTCAACCTCGGCTCCTCGATTTGTCATTCCGAGTCGGTATCCGCTGTGCCACAACGCACATCCGTTTTACCATATATATATAATGATCAAAATATAGTTTTAAGGTTTGCTATATTTATAGATAAAAGCGCTCAAAGCACATGTAAATCAAAAAGTGGACACCGATTTCAACACCAAGCGGCCACAGCCTGTCTTCATGGCAAAGATATAAATAATAATTAATATGTGTGTGTCTGTGTTTGTGTGTCTGAGCTTGCGTGTGGGTGTGTGAACAGAATAAGTAAAGAATGTGTAGAAAAAATGTTTCTAATCTAATGATTCACTTTAATAAGCTTCCACAGAGATTTTTTAAAGACATCTTATAAAAAATCTGAAAAAGCTTGTTGAAGTGAAACATGTTAGATAAAAAACACTTTTTTCCTACTTGTTCTTTACTTAGTCTGTTTATCATGTCGGATTCCAGTCCATGTATTCAACTCATATATATATATATATATATATGTGTGTGTGTGTGTGTGTGTGTGTGTGTGTGTGTGTGTGTGAATAATTAGTGAGTAATCTTTCTTTTAAACATATTTCGTTAAAAACGACCGACAAAGAAGATTTTATAAACTTTTTATTTAATTTTTCCCGTATTCTTACGTTTCCTTTTTGCTGAAGATAAGGAATTTAAAAAAAGTTCACTAATTATTAACTTTTTGAGTGCTTTCAGCCAATTCACTGGCCATTCTCAAAGATGTTATGTTTCTATTTTATCTTTATGATTTAACTGTAACGTATTTTATATTTTGTGCCTTTAGAAAGGAAGCGTTCTTTATACACACACACACACACACACACACACACACACACACACATATATATATATATATATATATATATATTTCTTCAATCGTATGAGTGGTGCAGATTCTATGCCTTCCGGAGAATACATTTCTTTATAAAGATTCCTTAAATACGCAGCCTGTAAAGTAATGTATACAGTTTAAAATAAAAATGAACGTCTATTTTAAATGCGAGTATCCTCTATGATAATGTTTAAAGTAATAAAAATATCGGATCAAGTATATATATATATATATATATATATATATATATATATATATATATATTATGTTTATGTTAGAATTAGGATCAAATAATTATTATAATTTTAAAGTATATTGTAGTTAAGAAAAGTAACATAACATTTCAGCCCCTTCAGTCATGAAATATTTTAAAAAATTCAACTTGCTGTTGAAAATTATTTACCTATTTAAGTATTGTGTGGCCCTACTACGTACCTTACTCAGACAAAATAATTTTCTTTAAAATTTCATTGAATACAATGTTTCATTTATAACTTATACTCCAACATATTTAAAAAAATATATATATAATAAAAATTATTTTACTAAAAAATGATCCACACAATATTTAATTGTTGTTCTTAATACAATAAAACTAAATATACCATAATTATTTTATCCTAATTCTGACATAAACATTCCAGCCCCTTTATTCTGAGATAGTAGTAAAAAAAAAATCTATTGATCAATAAAAAAAAAACAATAAAATCCAACCTCCTGTTAAAAATTATTGTCTACCGATTTAAAAAAAAATCTAACGTCTCACTATGTATCTTATGCAGACAAAATTAAAAAGTGACATGTTTAGATCTAAGCCATGCTCTTCCCTTTCATATCCCAAATATTAAAACGCCATGGTTACATAATTCTCATTTTTTATTGAACAATATTGACACACCTAAAGTATTTTCTCCAACTACCACTCCCTAATTTTCCAAATAACCATGAATTCATCTTATATTTTAAAAATAAATAATTTCCCCATTTATTTTAACATATCATCTGAAGAACAGTATTGTTCTGAACCATGAAAATTTTTGTGTACTGATATTGTGCTTTTATAAACCATTGTAATAACAAAATTACAATATTAAGCTCTTCTCTGTATCGAGCAAGCACTCTTTATAAAAGTAAATGTTTGAACAATGGGTTTTTAATCTACGTGTTATTCCACTTTCTTGTAATATATATATATATATATATATATATATATATATATATATATATATATATATATTGTAATTTTGTTAATACATTGGTTTCGAGCACTCTTTATAAAAGTAAATATTTGAACAATGGGTTTTTAATCTACGTGTTCTTCCACTAGGATGTGAGTTGTGGTGCATTGGATATCGACTCGGAACGAGAAATTGGGGAGCCGAGTTCGAATTCCAGCCGAATTCATTGCATTCACTTACGCGCAAATACCCTTGGGAAAGGTATTAATCCGTCTATTCCTTCCAGTTATGGGTTAAATAACAGGACAGATTGGGGTATATAGCCTTGGTCGGCAACCAGTCTACCGCAGAAAGCAATGGTAACCTACTGCGGGATAATCTTCTGCCCAGTCAGTCATGTCTCTTTCGATACATGATCGCCCAAGCGTGTATCACGTATGGCACTTAACTGACTGACTGTTCTTTCACTTTCTTGTAATATATATATATATGTGTGTGTGTGTGTGTGTGTGTGTGTGTGTGTGTGTGTGTGTGTGTGTGACTTGATGAATATTAATAAATCTACATATGGATATATATACATGTATAAAAATATTATTTAGATGTTAATAACAAAGTGTTCAATAAAGTATAAACAGAGCTATTAATTACATGATCATAAATATACATGTTATCCTACGTCGGTGACACGGCTCTAAGTTTCATTCATTACGCAATCATCAGGTGCATCTAATTCGCACGATGTTCGTGGACATTAAATCTTACAATGTAAGGGTACTACTTTTTAATTTATCAAGAGCATAATAAAAGTAGACAAAAATTACATGAAGATGAAAAAAATTAAATTTAAATATTTTAAGTTATTAAAATACAGGTGGCTAATTAAAATGTGGCTAATTCATAATTATTAATAATAAATAATATTTGCAGGGAAAAGAAAGAAAGAAACAAACAAACAAACAAACGCATAAAGGAAACAGTATTAATCTGACTCTAAGTATTTAAATAAGTATTTTCCCATGGCAGCATGTGCTCATTACTTCACTTTTTTGTTAAGTAGATTGGGTTGTTTATAGGATTTAAGATGACAAGTTTTTCTAGAAGACGTAAGTTATATTTATCTCCTTCTCCATTCTAAGAATTGGATTTAGCGACGATATTCTAGGTAATAACTGGGTTTTTGCAGTTGGTTTTTAATTGCCAATAATATATATATATATATATATATATATATATATATATATATATATATTATTGGCAATTAAAAACCAAGTGGGCGGTAACAGTTATGTTTGAAATCATTCTAGATTCTAGTGATTAGAAATAATTCTTTATATATATATATCCGGAGAAACTTTCACAACATATATATATATATATATATATATATATATATATGCCACTCGTGGTAGAAACCTAGGTCGTGTAAAAATTCGCTTACGAATGTAAAATATTCAAATTTCTACAATATAATTGTACTGAACACTTTTACTACAAATGTGCACTGGTCTAATCTTATTATGACCAAAATTAAGCAATATATATATATATATATATATATATATATATATATATATATATATATATGAAATGATTTTTTAACATTATTTTTTATTGATACTCGTATTTAAGTAGATATTCTGTTTTTAATTAAACAGTATTATATATTTATATCTGCTGGCCTGAATATTTACGATAAATTTTTATTACGAAAATGTGTGTCATTCGGCAAATATATATATATATATATATATATATATATATATATATATATATATATATAATAGAATTATTTTTAATAAGTCATATTTTACTGTAACGATGTTTGAAGCAACATGTGTGTGTACGTGTGTGTGTGTGTGTACGCGCGCGCAAGTTTTGTTAAAAATGACAAACAAGGTGCTTTCGTTAAGTTTTTACATAATTTTCTATGTGTTCTTACATTTTTTTCAGTAGATAAATTATATATAATTACATTGGACATACTACAACATGTTTAACATAAAGACTCACGTTACATCTCTGTGACCATAGCTCTATTAGGTCTCATTTAAATACATATGGAGATCTAGCAAACTCTGCCCTTAACATACTCGTCGATAATACAAATGTAATAGCATCATCGACACGTAAAATCTCCAAGTAATGGAAACATTTTAATAAAAATACTTTATTAATTAAAAACGTGTGGAGTTAGGAAGCAAGAGAAAACCGAAAAGAAATCCGTTAAAATAAAACAAAAAAAAATACAAATTTAGAGGGGAGGCAAAGATGAAAGGGAATGTGATATAAACATATACATGATTGTTGGCTGGATAGTGAAAGGATGAAGGAAAATTTCAACAAGTGGAAGGGAAATATTTAAATTTTGTGATTTTTTTTTTTTTATAAGCGTTTCACCCCGAGCAAGGCATGACACTGCCACTACTGTGCAGGGGGCTACGTAGAGTGGAGAAAAGCTGATTAAAAATAGGAAATAACAGAGGGTGGGTGATAGGCGGGTGAGGATACCGAGAATGAGGGTTGGGTAGATGAGAGTGTTGTGAGAATAGTTGGGAGTTAGTGTGATAGGAGGTATCTATTGACCCTACATTTAAACACCTGGAGATTGTAACTGTCGGGGAAGCAGACTTGTGGAAGGGAGTTCCACAGGCGGGAAGCGCGAGAAAAGAAGCTGTTGGAGTAGAATTTACGGTTACATCTCATTTGTTTAACTGTAAAAGGGTGGGACCTAGTTGCTAATCTAGTATCTCGTGTAAATTCGTGCTTAGGCGGCACCAGTGATCTAAGCTCATCGGAGCAGAAGCCATGAAAGTACTTGTAGAAGAGGCACAGGGAAGCTACATCACGCCGGTGTGAGAGCGGCTGCAGCCGGTCTGCCAAGTCAGTATCAACCACGTTACAGATCCTCCTTTGTATTTTGTCAAGAAGCCCAAGGAGAGCATCAGGGGCACCCGACCAGATATGGCAGCAATATTCAATACACGGGCGGATGGTAGATTTATATATGTGCAGAATAGTTTCAGGTGGGAAAAATTTCCGGGCCCTGTACAGGGAGCCGACTTTCATAGCAGCAGATTTGGCAATGGATTCAATATAGTCATTCCATTTGAGGTCCGCCGAGAGTGTAAGGCCAAGGAGGCGTAGTATTTTATTCTCTGGGAGGCTAGCCTGTCCCATGCTAATGGAAGGTTAAAATTCTTATTTTGAGGAGAGATAGATAAAAATAAAAATAAAGCTACAGTACAAACCAATGTTTGCTCATTTCTTATTTCTTCGGACAGGAAAGACTGGAATGTGATAAGAGGGGTAATAAAAGTACAGGTAAACGGTAAGAAAGAGCTACTGAATGAGGTAATGGATAATATTGTCAACACCTGTAGAAATTCCCTTGTGTGAACCGGGCGATAGTTTAGTCTATCTACTCCAATTGAAAAAATAAATAAATAAAAAATAAGAAAAAGAAAAGTGAAAAGATTGGAAAAGAGAAAGCCGGAAGCCACACTCTAAACAGGGAACAAGGGATGAGCCTTTACACCTGTACAATAGACGTGAGTGGAGTGTGAACTGGACGATAGTTTAGTCTATCTACTCCAATTGAAAAAAAAATAAGAAAAAGAATGATTCAAACAGCACATACATTTGTCACTCAATCAATAGATCATCGGGTCCTGGGAATCACCATAAACTACATCTAACAGCAAGGCTTCTGATCAGGAGCTTTTGAGGAACGAGGAACCACTTCTTAATTCTCGTTGCTTCCAGGTTTTTTCTGACCCAAAGAGCAGCACCTATTAGGGTCCCAACTATGGGAAAATAGTGAATCCCCAAACTGGTGTCAAAATTCTAATAACGTATAAAAAATATTTTTATAGTAAACATTTCCAGCAGTAGATTTTAATAGAGAAAAAAATTACTAATATCCCAAGGAAATTATTTTTTTTAATCATATCACCCCGAGCAAGGCGGTAACGCTACTGATGTGCAGGGGGCTACGTAAGAGTGAAAAGATTGGAAAAAAGAAAGCCGGAAACCACATCCTGAACAGGGAACAAGGGATGAGCCTCTACACCTGTACAATAGACGTGGGTGGAGTGTGAACCGGGCGATAGATTAGTCTATATACTCCAATTAAGAAAAAAAAATGAAAAAGAAAAAAAAGTGAAAAGATTGGAAAAGAGAAAGCCAGAAACCACATCCTGAACAGCTAGTACGATAAGGAAGAAATGCGAAGATACAGGCAAAGGACAAGAGAAGATCCAAGTGATGAGATAATGAATGGTATCAATTGTTAACATCTGAAATTTTGATGGTTTTAGCTAATGGGATAAGGAAGAGAATTAGAAGATGCAGTCACAGGTTGACAGAGAGCAATAGCATGTGATAATGGATAATCTTATTTGTCAAGACCTGTGGAATTTCCACGGGTCCAGTTATGGGTAAAAAGAGAGAGAATCCGTGGATACTCGCACAGGTTGAGAGCAAATTCATGAGAAAATGGATAATCATAACACCTGCGGAATTGTGGTTTGTTAATAATAATAATAAAAATAATAATAGTAGCAATAATAATAATATCCGTTTAAATATTATTTTTATTTTATGTTTATACTTTATATTTTATTTAATTTACCTTGTCATATTTATTTTTACCTTTTTGATATTTGGTAGGAAAATTTGTTTTCGTAAGCTCTTAGAACTCGAATGTTTTCGCAGCAAATGGAATCCCGAATATTTTCCCAGTCTTTTCGCAAGGAGAAGTGAAAAACCATGTAAAATATCAAAATCAAAAGAGAGAAAATTATATATATATATATCGAAAGAGAGAGAGAGAAGTGGGAGAACGAAAGAAAGAAAACTTTTATGGCTGGTTTTCTCTATATATTTCGGCTTTCAAGTCTCTCTCTCTCTCTCTCTCTCTCTCTCTCTCTCTCTCTCTCATTCCTTCTAATGCCAATTCAAATTCCTACCGACATGACCATGTTCAAATTCCCATAAAACTAAATGTTTTTTTTTTACAACAAATGAAACACAAAAATTTGGATTTTACGAAAATCCGATATCTTTTCACGTAAGTAGTGGTTGATAACACTTACTGGCTATCAAGTGAAAACGAGCCTTTTTATATCTCCAGCGCCCAATTCTGTTTTCTGTATGATTTTAATAAAACTGCCGCTGAAATAATTACAATTTTCTTTTTGATTTTCCTATTTGCACCATTTTTTTTCAAGACTCAATAATGGCAACCTGTAATTGTTTTCGTTTAATATTATCGAATAAATGATTATCGTTGATGATCAGATCGAACTCGTTGAAAGAATCTGACCAAAATGTAACCAATAAACAAAGAAAAGATGATGTGATATCCATCTACATATGGCAGTGAATGCTTGACAATCTCTCCAGGAATGAGGAGAAAACTAGAGGCAGAAAAGTGTCTTTCCAGAACGATCGTGAAAGTTCCATAGACAGAATAAATAACCCCGAAACGACAGAGCCAAGTTTTGAACAGTTTCTATTGCTACAGACCAATGATTCTCAACCGCCTAGCCGCGACTACATAGTAGAGTAAGATTAGATGAGCACCGTGTGTGTGAAAAAGAGCACCATGACGCAATTTACTCCGACAGAAAGTTGGAAACGGCATGCTTGCTATTCACGCTGGAAGTTCTAATACGAACATTTCAGAGTATTTGGGTGTCAATTTGAAGGTACAGAGGATTCGGAAATGCCTCTATTAATGTTCCCACTTGGGGGTCAGACTCAACAAGGATGATTACATAAAGTGCCTTGAAGAGGTATTGCTGCTCTGGGTCAAGAGGGTAGCCGCTGCAGAACGCTGGAAACAGGACTCTGCACCATACCAAATATGCAGGAGAACACTTTCATGGCTTTCAGACAATTTCTACAACCACATCAATCATATCTGGCCACCTAATTTTCCAGACTGCCACCCGCCTTGATTATTATGCGTGGGGCGCATTTGAGCAAGAGACCAACAAAACTCCCTGTAAAACCAAACATTAACTGAAGGCAAGAATTATGGCAGCATTCACCATATTAAACAAGGAGATCATGCAGTAGAATTGAAGCAGATTCCGAAATCTTCTAGAAGCCGTGGTTGAATTGATTTGCGATTGTATTGAAAAAATTTACTCTTTAGTATTTGAAGATATTTTTGTGTAATTTTGGGAAACATCTCTGTTAAAATGAAATGTCAATGTTATTTTCCTTTTTGCGTAAAATGGACGACAATTCATCTATCGCAATCTGTATGAGTGTGGGGGACAAGTAATGATACGACGTTGCTATTACATGAATAAGTATTAAACATTTCTTCCTATAATTGTTCTCACTCCTCTTCGATTATGCTATTTTAAATATGTTGTTTTAATATTCATTTTTTAAAAAGTATTTGTATTTTTTAAGGGTTCAAAATAAAACATTCGACGGTATCTTTTGGTACATGTTGGATTTCAATACAATAGAAATATCCCACATTATCTGAAAGGCTTTATCAATTTTATTGCAATTTCCTACTTCTTTATTTATGTGAATTGGGCATCTCAAACTTAAATAACATCAAAAACAAGAAGAGAGAAAAACTACGCACAACGGAAAAAGAAATGAGTGTCTGCTTATTCCACATTCGACCAAATATTGAAGATATTGCGAAAAAAAAAACACTAGACACATGTTTCATCCTAAATAAACTGCACAGACAATTGAATAGAAACATTGGAAGAAAGTAAGTTTATATTTGTGTATCTATTTTTTTTAATACTAGCAGTATAGCACAGCGTTGCTCGGGTGTAATGAATGCTTTAAAACTAATCCATGGTCCTGGAGCTCAGACTCTTTGGGCGTTGGCACGAAAGACTAAAAAGCAATAGTTGTTTCCATTTAAAGCGAAACTGTAAACTGAAAGAAAAATGAATGGATGTAAGTCAAATTTTGATTTCCTGGTATCGATATCAAATAAGTTTTTTTCGTCGTTACTTTTTATATATATATATATATATAGTTAGGTTTTTGAATATGCCCAGCGTCTGTAATATATAATTTTTTTTTCTTTCTTTTCTTTTCTTTTTCCCTCCCTTCCTTCCTTATCTCTCTTATCTCCCACCTTTTTTCCGTGTTGCTTAACCTTACATCAATTCAACACGGCCGTCTGTTAATTTTTAAGTTACAATTCTCTTTCCTTTTTTGGCGAACCCAGACGATGTCAATTTTTTCCTTTCCTGTTTATTTGTTTTTAATTTGTTTTATCTTTTTCTTTTTTTTCTTTTTCTTTTTTATTTTAGTTTTAAATTTCTTTGCAAATCTATTTAAAAAGGAAAATTAGACTGATTTTTCTTTCAGTTTCTGAAAGGATTTTTCTGTTGCTGAGGTGATGTGTTATCCCCCGTGGGGATTTTCATATCGAAATGGTCATTCAACATCATTGAATTAATCCTTTTTTAATTTATATATATATATATATATATATATATATATATATATATATTATCGATTTTCTGCACTATTGTAAGAACTGCAACATTGAAACTTCTGAATATATATATATGCCGGGCTATACTGCTAGTACTTCATACTTTCTTCTTGATTTCCATTATGAGCTTGTCTAAAAGTTCTTTCAATTTCCTACCTCGTTTTACCATATTGTCAAGTATTGTTTTAACGTTATCGAATTTTCAGTAATATCTGATGGTTTACATTTTAGATAAAATGACAAAAAAAACTCCTTTATATTTTACTATTCTTCTCAGTAATATGACTGATTTTTCTGCTACCGTCTGAATGATTTATCCCTTCTTCGTCTTTCTCATTATTTTAGTCATTATCCAAATATATTCAAGACAATTCGACGCATTCCAATAGTGCCGTAGTTCTTCTGGATGTGGACGATCATAGCTCTCGGCTATTTCCTATAACTTACAGCTCTTAGCAATGTTTGCATCCTTACTATACTTCACAGTTCCTGTTCTGTCATCCATTTACACAAACTCGTTACATAAGTTTCTCTATGATTCACGCTACCCTTCTTGACTTCAGTATGTCCAGTGCGTATCAAATTCTCCAAGCTTACTTTCCTATTTATGCGTCCTAGAAATTTAACTTGTCTCATTCTAATTTTAATTACGGGTTAAATTTCTGTATTTGTTTTTGACGTCTTCAGTTAGTAGATCGCTTATCGGGATGTCCCTCTTATTTACGACCATACATTCTGTCTTCCTATAAAAAAAAATGAGAATGAATTTGAAAAATGGAAATGAAACAAGAAGTAAAAAAAAGAAAGATGGATAAAGAGAAAGAAAAAAAAGAAACAAGAAGGGGGGGGGGAAAACAAAAAATAAGAAAGATAGATAAAGTGAATGAAAGAAGAGCTATAATTACCTTTACACCATACTGATTTCAGAATGGGTGTGTTGGAATCACATGTGTCAGCCATGTTGGAAGTATCTAAACGAAGGGAACGTTATCAGCCAGATATTTAGGGTTATAAATCGATTTCATGTACCACTAAATTTTGACATCTTTATACCACGTATTGACGCTTTTGAATCGTGAAAGCAGCGGGAATTAAACCCACAAATCTTTTCTTCCTTTTTCCTTTGCTCACTAAAGAAATTTGTCACTTCCCTTACTTATTCGTTTAACTTCAGACCTGATGCATATAGACTTATATGAGTACGGTTATGTGTCATGCTTCTGTTTTCATTTTCTCTGTGTGCATGTGTGTGTGGTTTTTTCCAGCATTTTACAGACACAGATAAACACGTGTGTGTGTGTGTGTGTGTGTGTGTGTGTGTGTGTGTGTGTGTGTGTGTGTGTGTGTGTGTGTGTGTGTGCCGTTTTCTCCCGTTGTTTATTTGTTTCTTTCTGTTTAAATCCGAGCGTCTTTCCCGTCAACTCTCTCGTTTTTTCTCTTTCATTTTTTTCTTTCTTTATGTTTGTATCCATGTGTCGTTTATTCCCAAAGTCTTTTCTTTCCCTTTCTCTCTCCCCCTCTCTCTCCCCCCCTCTCTCTCTCTCTCTTATTTTCTTGCTTTTACACTCTTTCTCTTTATCACTTCTTTGCTCACACTTATGTTTACGTATAAGACCGTGTTTCCTTCCCACTTTCCCTTTCTTCTTTCCCTCCTTTCTTTCTTTCTTTCTTTCTTAATCACTATATGTGTATGTATGCTTATCTACTTCAATTTCATTCCTCTCTCTCTCTCTCTCTTTCTCTCTCTCTCTCTCTCTCTCTCTCTCTCTCTCTCTCTCTCTCGCGTGTACATACTAAAATGTTCTCAGCCCAACAAAAATCGGACAAAACCAAAATTCTAATGTGTACTCTGTTTTTGTGAGTGGGTTATGTTTAGGTCATTTCAGTTTCCAACCCGTCGTATATATATATATATATATATATATATATATATAGTCATCTGCAGACAAATCTGTCTCGCTGTATCACAGTTCATCAGTACGATTAGACATCCGATTGCTTCTAACCAGGATCGAAACCTGACCAAATTGACATCAGTCAGCGATTCTACCTCTGAACTATGGGAGCTATATATATATATATATATATATATATATATATATATATATATATATTTATATTTCATTTTTAAAAGAGTTATTACGCGACCTAGGTTTCTACCATGTTGTGTCTTCAGGCTGAAGACACCACATGGCAGAAACCTAGGTCGCGTAATAACTCGTTTACAAATGAAAAATATTCAAAACTTCTACCATTGTATCGAACACTTTTTAATACAACTGTGTACTGGTCTAATTTAATGACCAATATGTCCAAAATTTAAGTAATTATGTTTATATATATATATATATATATATATATATATATATATATATATATATATATATATATATATATATTCAAATACTTTAATCCAAGCAGAAAATGCAGGAAGGTAAATTCCAAAAACCCGCTCCTAATTAATATTAAAATTTTATTTTAATATTAAAAAATGATACAGGAAGAGAGCTCCATGTAATAAAATATTACAGAGCAAATATAAATTAAATAGGATTTATTCAAAGATGTTGTATGTAATTAATATGTATATATATATATATATATATATATATATATATACGTAGATGTTTGCTTTGTATTTACAGTACAATATCCGTGCAAATGATATTAATACGAATAAGACAAACATCATAAAGACAGAAGAACAAATAGTAGAAAAGAGGAGAGCAAAAGTTGTTAGAGCCACAGAGAGAACATTCCAAATATAATCGTCAATGACACTCCCTATACCAGACTGCTATTAGTCTTTATTTTTATACCTACCTTGGTCGAAAGAACATTCCATCTTCAGAGCACTAGAGGGGTGTTAACTGCTCTACAACATATATATATATGTGTGTGTGTGTGTGTGTGTGTGTGTTTTGTGAGAATATTTTCCGTCTTATAGCTTTGTTTAATTTGTATATATTCCTTTCTTTCTCTTATTTCTACCACATTACAGAAACCAAATCACTTGAGGACTTTCAATACCAGCAACAAATCGAATGGGTAGCACATGTAACTCGATGAGAGGAAAATTATACAATCAAGATGTGACATTCCACTCTATTCCAAAACAATACTAAAAAAGAGCAGCTAGACTTTGGAAACTTTTCTCTTGAACCAATTTTTCAGGAAAATAGATCCCATAATTTTCAGTCAGTCAGTTAAGTGCCATACGTGATACACGCTTAGGCGATCATGTCTCGAAAGAGACATGACTGACTGGGCAGAATATTATCCCACAGTAGGTTACCATTGCTTTCTGCGGTGGACTGGTTGCCAGGCAAGGCTATAATCTGTCCTATTATTTAATTCATAACTGGAGAGAAGAGACAGATTATTACCTTTTTCAATGCGAGGAATTCAACTGGAATTCGAACTCGATTTTTTGTTCCGAGTCGATATCCACTGCACCACAACGCACATCCACACCAAATAGCAAGTCTAAATGCTTGGTGAATGAATGCTGAATGCTTCCTTATAAGGAAACGGCTAATATTAAATTACCGTTAACATTCTAAATAAGCGTGTCTTCTATTAACTTTTGATTCTCTTTACCGTTATCTCTCTATAAATGATTTTGCCATTTTTCTGTTCACACCCACACACACCCACACACACACACACATACACACACATATATATATATATATTTGCCTGTTCACTTTTTTTACATTATCAAATTTATTGGTTTCCATTACTCAAGACTTTTAAAATACACTGATTCTTTTTTCGAGGTTATATCTTACGATCATAGAAAATATTTATATATCGGAAATTAAAATAAATATCAATATCTCTCTCTCTCTCTCTCTCTATATATATATATATATATATATATATATATATATATATTAATCGTTTTACTGGGTGTATCAAAAATAATATTACTAACATTGAGGGCGTGTTCCTCACAGCAAAACAATGAAAAAAATCCACATAAAAAAATGTATGTCCGCAAATTCTTCGTTTTTTAGTTAAGTTTAAGATTCACGGTAAACGATGTTAAATATACAATTAAAGATATATTCCAAAAATACTTTTAAAGAATATAGGTTCTTAACACCAAAACAAGTTAAAATGAAAACATATGTCCAAAAATACATCGTTGTACCTCAACACAGCACTTCGTAACAAATGTTCAAAATGTCGAGTGGTTTTGCATGCCCCCATGACATGTTGATGAAATGACCCTGTATTTTTGATAATAAAAAAATTGCATAAGGTAACCCCACAAATTTAAATCGAAAGGACTGACGTCGAAAGAAATTGCAGGTTATGAAACCGATCCTCCTGTATCTATCCATCTTTCATGGCAGATGTCAGTCAGTGCACCTACAATTCCAGCCCTTACATTATTCGTTAATTGATGCTAGTGTCTAACATGTATTTTTTCACGGGGATTCCGATCCACCCACAAATGTTGGGTTGTGTAAATTTGTCAATCCATCTCTTCCAAATGTTGCCTTTCCATAAACAAGATTGAAGAGACAAACAACAGATTAGCAGTTTGTGCAATAAACCATCGGCAAAAACCCTCTCACAGTGATTGATCAGAAAGCGTACGACCCTGCACACGTTGCAAATGATATGGATACAGAAGTTACTCTTTGAGTACTCTCCAAGCGGTACTATTAAATGTACGACATGCTAGAGCCACTTGACGTGTACTGATGCCTAGATCGTCTCCAGCAGCCTATAGAATGTATTTTTATGCTCAGGCGTACTATCGGATCTCGATCTATCCTCGATCCATAGTTTGTGGTGTCACGGATCCTATTTTAACAACACGACGATAAACAGTAGCAAAGGTTAGAGAACTCAGCTACTTTCGGTCTAGAAACGCAATCAGATACAGCTCTGCAACCCGGTGTCCAATACTATAAGCGCGACCATGTGTAAAAACCATATCTGCCTGCTCACAATATGAATCCTGTCATTGTTAAACGCTGCTACATGCTCGCTACTACACACGTGAAACGTTAAAGTCACGCTAGTAACAAATGCACACGGGTGACTAATGTAAGCTAGACTACATGGCAAGCAATCGCCATCTACTTAAACTTTCGTTGAACTTAATAACCCAAAAACGAAGGTTTTGCGGATACGTTTAGATATAGACTTTTCCTATTCATTTTTGTGTAAGGAACCCGCCTTCAAAGTTTGTAAATGTAAAAGTATTTTTGATACACCATAGTGTATCGAGGCAGCAAATAATTTTCTAAACATATACTGTTAAATATAAGAGACAATGAATGTCTATTATGCTTAATCATGAGCCGTTCTAAACGTCGTATTTTGGCTTTAATTTCAGTTAAAAATAAAGACAAAAATTATCCAACATTTGGAATAATTTTTTATTAAGTTGGTTCTAAGCTTTCGGCTCACATTAGCCATCTTCAGATAGGTTATAAGGATGGTGACACAATAATATCCACCATCAGCGACGATATTATCTTGTGTTGACATAAAACTCCGCTAAGCAGCGGTAATAGTTCCCAAAAATAACAAACGCAGTTCTCAAATTTGCAATGCGGTTCTATGACGTCACACCGCGTCTTAGTCAACAATACAATAATCAGATCTTAGTCAACAATACAATAATCCTCACTCATACACACAGTAAAAAGAAACTTCAGATATTGGAGGCCATCTACATTAAATCCAAACAACCCACACTTAATAAAACCACATTTAAATCTGGTCATAACACATTACATTGCATTTGAATATACGGTTCTGTTGTCATTTCGCGTTTGCTTTTGTTTTTGTTTTTGTTTTTTTGTTGTTTTTTTTTCTTAGTGCAGGACAGTTCTGTTATCAATCATTATTTTTTATATTGTGAATGTAAATAGGAAAACAAAAACACACAAGACCTATTATATTGCATTTTGCCCTATTATATCGCAAATACCCACTCTTATATACCAACTAACTAAAACGCTTAGCCATTTAATTTCACCATGCATACCTAACAAATACAGCATTAAATCATCTCTTGAACTTATACAGATATTAAAAACGGAAAAACCTAATAATGAAACCAAAAAAAAAACTACTTTTAATCTGTACCACCGAAGTCCCATTCTATGATCACAGAAATATTATATACGTGCAACGGGACGGTGTTTCAATGGGCTCAGTTCTGGGTCCAACCTTCAGCAATTTCTACATGACCAACCTCGAAAATAATATATTTAACCCCACTAAAAAAACGCTTAATCTACGTACGATATATAGATGGTTTTATTATATTACTTCAGAACATAAAAGAAATAATAGAACTCAATTTTTTTAAAAATTCTGTCCTAAAGTTCACATACAAACTTAACAAAGATAACAAAATCCCTTTCCTTGACGCTTTAATAAACACAAACAATAGCACATTTACTACCTCCCCATATAAAAACCAAATAGCAAAAACTCTTGCACTCTCAACTATAAGAGTGAATGCACTTACTACTAAAATTTATCAGTTGTACATAATTTAATTTACCGAGCACAAATCAACTCCTCCACAAAAAGATATTTTACTATGAACTAAAAAATATTAAACAAACTCTCATTAATAATGACTTCCCAAACTACATTGTAAATGAACACATAAGACGATATTTCAAAACCCTCAAAACACATTAAACAGAATATGGTATTTCTACAAAAGACCCAAAGCATATCAAACTCTTTTAACAGTTTTTCATGATTTAACACGTGCATGAACATGACATTACAGCATAAAAATTTCATTTTTGATAATTTTCACGTTCTAATGAACGCCAAGCAATTTGTCAACCGTTACATTTGAAGCAAGAAGAAAATTTACAGTAATTTTTAGCAACACAGTTTTGCAGTTATTTTTTTTACCACAATTCCCGCCCTTAAATATGATCTTGGAATGAGATTGAAAGTACTTGGGAACATCGAGAAATGAATAATAAAATCATCTGTTAAATTTACAGAACATTTCTCACATCTTTCCATTATAATACGCGAAAGATTATGCATGAATTATAAACAGATTTTATTAAAAAATAAGCAAACACAATGTCTGCAGTTTATTTAATCTGAAATACCTGAAGGGGGGTTTGCTTCCTAAATGCACAAATATATATATATATATATATATATATATATATATATATATATATATATATATATATTAATGCAGGTTTCATTGAATAATATAGACAAGTTTTGTCTATTAATTTTGTGTAGGATCCGTTCATACCGTCTGATATACTTGATGGTGATGTTGAAAGACAACAAAAAATCACAGTATTTGTTGAATTTTTTATCGGGTCTAAGCTTTCGGCTCATATAAGCCATTATCAAAGAGTAAATATTAACACACAGTAAACATAGAACATTATATATATATATATAATTCCCTCTTTTATATACGTTTCATTAAAAACGACTAACAAGGTACTGTAGTTAAGTTTTATTTAAATTTCCTTCTTTTTTAGTCGTAAATTATATAGAAATTGTGCATATGCCTTGTATGACCGGGCGCATCGTTTATACTTTTAACAATTACGAAGAATAAATTTTATTTTTGTTTTAACAAATGTATGGATTGTTTCATGTATGTATCTAGAGTTATAGGAACGTTTTATTTTCCCAACTCGGTCAGCACATTGTGGCCGTGTTCATAGTTGATATTATGGGAGTGTTGGATTTTCCTTTTATTAATAATGTTTCTATTAATTTTAGTTTTTTTTAACAAAATTTATCCGCAACATACTCGTTGATAATACAAATATAATAACTTCATCCGTATGTAAAAGAAAATTATTAAAGCAGATGAAAAGTTAGATAAAAAATTAACCACAGTAACTTGTTTTTAATGAAGCTTATTATATATGTGTGTATGTGTGTGTGTGTGTGTGTGTTTGTGTGTGTGTGGGTGTGTGTGTGTGTGCTTCTACTATTTATCTTTCTGTCTGTCTGTCTGTCTGTCTATTTTATCTGTACTTAAACATTTCGTAAAGCACTTAATGTATTGTAATTTATTTCTAAGCACTCCAACTCAAATCCGCAGGACCCAAATAATTCGGCTATCATTTTAAATGTATTTCGCGGGAAATGACTGTTTTTAATTGAGCTGAACCTTTCTTTCACGAAATCAGCAATCAGCTTGAACTATGACACGGTCACTGCGAAAGGAAATTCAAAATTTTAAATATATGTTCCAATACCGTTTAATTTGTTTCTGAATAGGAAAAAAAAAAAGAAATGACTCAGAGGAAAAGATTCAGCTTGATAGGAAATTGCGTTGTGTTTAATTAAAAGAAACTTTATTGATGAGATATCCGGCGTGGGTGAAGATTGAACTCGAGTCCTTGGACCTGATAGTGGTAAAAGTCAGTAAGAAATGAATTGGTATGCACCTACAGATATAACTATTCTGAAATAAACGTGTCAAATGAAAGTATGAATAATTTTGATGTAATTCATATTACCACTCTACCAAGTTAACCAGATCAAATAGTACCGGTTTTTGATAGTTAATTTCTTGCAGTACAGATACAGTTGAAACAAACGACAGATGTAAACATGTCTTATAACTTCGCTGGAACAACTCGAAAAACATGATGTATAGAAAATATCTAGTTTATATCTAGTTTATATCTAGTTTATTCTTCGTAACAACAAAAAGAAATAAAGAGAACGCGCCTTTAATTAAAAGAATATATAATAAAGTGTAAACGATCCACTGTTGTTTGGAGCTGTAAGAAAATGTGTTGATTGTAAGCTTAATCACAGATGGATATTGTACCACACTTCTTCGTCTATCCTCGTATGTTCTTAGGGATGGCCTGTTCATTTAAGTAATGTTCACTATTTTTTTACCTGTCTCCCATTCATTATAGACTACGACGAAATAACAGTTTCACTTTGATTTTGAGTAATCACTAATCAGAAATCACAACGAAAAGACACTTAACATAGATCTATCTAATCTAAACTTATTTATGAATGGAACTTTGTCTGTCTGTATGTCTGTGTGTGTGTGTGTGTGTGTCCGTTACCTATAGACTCCGAAACGGCAAAACCGATTTTCTTGAAAACTTACACAGTTGTACTATAAGCGTCTGCCAATGTTCTTAGCTAGGTTTTGTGTCGAGGTATCCCCGATAAATATCGAAAATCGATAATCGAAAAAATCGGGTTATAGAAGGAGTGGTCCGATTTTAATCAAATTTGACACACTCATAGACAAAGACATAAGAAACGATATTCAGAATTTTCAAGGTTGCAGTTCTTACAATAGTGCAGAAAATCGATAATATATATATATATATATATATATATATATATATATATATATATATATATATAAGGCAAGATGTTTGTGTGTGTGTGTCTGTTTCTCTGCTGTATGCCTGTATTTTTTCAAGCCCTTTTTTTGTTTTTGCTTCGGGTTTGGCTCTAAGTAGATATAATTGTAGTTCTTAGTCTCAGCTATGATACCATTTACTCAGAGGACTTATTTATCCTTCACAATTTAGTTTACGACGAAAAAACGTATTTCATATCGATACCAGCAAATCAAAATTTGACTTACATCCATTCATTTTATAGTATATATATATATATATATATATATATATATATATATATATATATCCAAATGAATAAGAAACGAAGAAAATATTTGTAACGTTCAAAACATTAATTTAAAACATTGCTCAATATAAAAATAGAGCAATGTATAGTTATTATAAATTATACTTTAGAACATGTAGAAACTAGAATCTACTACAAAATTGTACATTTTGTTTCGACATTGAAATACAATGATGAGATATTGTTCTTTCAATGTCGAAACAACATGTACAATTGTGTAGTAGATCACTGCTCCTCCTCGGATTAACTCTCACATCAGACCTTAAGTGGAATAACTATATAGGAATCCATAGCTAAATCTGCTGCTAAGAAAGTCGGTTCTCTGTGTTGGGCCAGGAAGTTTTTCCCGTCCGAAACAATCCTGCACATATACAAATCTACCATCCGCCCGTGCATTGAATATTGCTGCCATATCTGGTCGGGTGCTCCTGCTATCCACCTAGGGGTCCTTGACTAAGTCCAACGGAGAATCTCTAATGTGATCGATCCTGACTTGGCTGCTAGGATATAGTCGCTTTCTTACTGACGCAATATGGATTCCCTGTGTCTCTTTTACAAATACTTTTACGGTTTCTGTTCCGATGAACTTAGCTCACCGGTACCAACTATATATGAATTTCCTCGAGCCACAAGATTAGCAACTAGATCTCACCCTTTTACTGTGAAACCGATAAATTGTAAACGCAGATTCTACTTCATCAACTTCTTTTCTCGCACTTCCCGCCCGACAGCTACAATCTTCAAGAATTAAAATGTAAAGTCAATAGTCACTTCCTGTCTCAATAACTTACATCCTCTCTCTCTCTCTCTCTCTCTCATGCTTTTTTCTCCGTCCACCCCACCCATCAGTATTCTCTTCCTTCTCATACTCTCTTCCTGACACTCTCTGTAGCCTGTCACTCTTTCTCAAAACATTCCTCCTAGTTAACCCCCCTGCACAACAGTGGCAGTAAAATGCCTTGCTTGGGGCCACACGATTAGATATATAGAAAAATGATTGTAGTCTGTACATATACTAAAGTATAATATATAATAAATATACATCCCTACACACACACACACACACGCAAACACACACACACACACACATATATATATATATATATTGTGTTGAGTTATAATAATATTTGGTGCCAAAATTCTTGCTATTTTCAGTAGTTTCAGTGATAAAAAGTTATTTTTGCAAGCAGTTTTTTTCCTCGTAAAGTGCTCGGTATCAGGATAGAGATAGAGCGTTGATAGTTTTAGAGCAAAGAATTTGTCACTTTAACTGAGCAGGTTCATGCCGATTTCGACGTTTTGTGAGGATACCTCACTCATTTGGGCTGGATTTATTTCTCCCCTCCCTTTCTCTCTCTCTCTCTCTCTCTCTCTCTCTATATATATATATATATATATATATATTGTAGTTATATATATAATAGTCACACATTACCTTGTCAGCCATTATCAAGGGTCAATTTTATTTTTATTTTTAACTAAATGTAAGGATTGTTTTATGTATGTATCTAGTGTTATAGGAACGTTTTATTTTCCAAACACCGTCAGCACATTATGACCGTGTTCATATTTAAAATTATGGAGCGTTGGCAATTTCCTTTCATTAATTATTCTTCTACTATCTTTCATTCAATGGAGTAAAATACTCCATATGGCATTTTGCCTGATGTAAGATTATTTAGCGTAAACATTTTTACTCAAGCTTTCGGTGTAAGCGTTTTTTCGAACTGCCTAATGTTGAAACTTTTAGAGAATTTCAAACTTCTGTGCTTGTCTTAAAATAGGTTGGGTCATTTTGACTATGACTTAACTCAGTGAAACACCTTAAATTATTTAGCATTTCTATTGAACACCTGGAGGTTGGTCCTCTGAGAAAATTCAAGTATCTCCATAACGAGATGTGTGTGTGTGTGTCTGTGCGCGTGTCTTTGCACGCACTTGTGGATACTTGTGTGTGCGTGTGTGTAAGTGCGTGTGTGTGCGCGCGTGCATATCCATGTGTGTATGCCTGTAATGATGAATCTTTCATCCAATGGACTAAATCTGTTCTTGTCTGCGTGTGTATGTTTGTTTATGTTCCCTTACGTGTGTGTGTGTGTGTGTGTGTGTGTGTGTGTGTGTGTGTGTGTGTGTGTGTTTATGTACATTTGTTTAGTGTCTGAACTAGTGTGTGTGTGTGTGTGTGTGTGTGTGTGTGTGTGTGTGTGTGTGTGTGTGTGTGTGTGTATTTCTGGTCATCATCTGAGAAAGATTTTACTGGAAAATTCATTTTTTGTTGTTTTTCCAAGTTCGAAACTACTCGTCCTTTTCTTTCCTATTCATCGTACATTAACTAACTAACACGGATTGTTTCCTTGTCATAAAATAATATAATTCTGGACAAATTCAGAAAGTAAGCAAAATGTTTATCTGGTAATGATTGGAGTTTCTTTCAAAGCCTTTTCTTTTTAGTAGTTTGAAAATCATCTACGATCTTGATTACTTAATTATTTCCACTTCTAGTTACATGTGCTACCCACATGTTGCTGTTGAAATTATTTAAGTGATGTGGTTTTTGTTATATGGTGAAGCTTCTTGTGATTTTATAGCGCCAATTTATAAGTGCTGCATAGGTAAATAATCGAGCTTGACGCTATATGAGAGTTGAGGTCTGAAAAGGCTCTTTAAGAGTGTTCATATTTGAATATATCCATGGTCTTGTGTCCGACAAAAACTAACCTCAGTAAATCGTATTGACAATCAGCTTACGTTTTCAACTTTTGCTTTTTCCCAAGCCCGTTTTCGTTCAGGGTCTAAGGAACTGAACTACGATCTTTGGGTTTATAACTTAAGCCATCTAGTTATTACCAGCCAAAAAAAATATGGTGTGCTTCAATTCTATATTATTTCTCACCATTGAAAAACGTACAAGGAAAAAGTAAAAAAACAAAAACCGATGACGACTGGGAATTGCGTTGCTTTCATGAAAATACCATTCACTTAGTCTTCGTTCTTTTCTTAAGTATTTAACGAATCGTTCTTGGTTTTTCGAACTATTTTTAATTGTAATCCCACCCTACAAGGTGGGGCTGATTATGTAAATCGCTTTATTTTCTGTACCTAATGATTTTCGGGAACTTTTTTCTATTGAAGTACTCACAATAAGGCCAACGCCCGGCAATAAAAACATAATAAAAAATTCCGCTCACAACATTACTCATGCTCCCAATCCACACGAATAAAAAAGAAAAGCACAAAATATGGATATAATTATTTCGTGGAAGCTTTATTATAAAGGAAAATACATAAGGTTGTGCGGGTAGCGTAGCTGTTATCGGTGCAAAAAGTAGAAAGGGCAGGCAGAGTTCAAATTAGCATTAAGCATTTTGTAATCATGTTCATACTGTTTAAGAGGACAAATATAAATTAAAAACCATTAAGAAACTAATATCTCCGTAATCTTTCCCAATAGGTCATCGTATTTCATAGATAATAAAAAAGAAAGACACGTTCACTTGCGTTCTGAAAATATGGTATCATTTTTAAGAAAATAATAATGCTTCTGTTTTTATGTGATGAATTACTATTAATTTGATATAATTGTTCTTTAAATATTTGTTACTATTTTTAAAAAGAAGCAGTTCGTTTTTACAGTCTACGACAGTTAAGTACCAGGAATGGATCGGACATACATATATAAATACATAGACAGATACATGGATATGAACTTAATTAGGAAAATATTGGTTTTATAGATAGATAGATAGATAGATAGATAGATAGATAGATAGATAGATAGATAGATTAAATGAGAATGATACGTATAAATATTTCATAACTTCATTTTGGTTGTTAGCTCGGTGTAACCGTTTTAAAAATTACGTCACTTTGGATCAATTTCTATTCCCAGCGCTGAAAAATACTTGTTAGGAAGTATCCAAGAAAACGATACTGACAACCTTCAATTCTTCATACTACCTGAAATGCTAGAAAGTACTAGATATTAAAACAAAACTATTATGGACATCAAATAGCTTGTCAAATATTTTCATTGAAAAAATACACAAATTCAAATAGATAATTTCGGTTGAATTTTGCAAAACTTGTTTGTTTAAAGTGGAAACAGATAGGCATGGCCAGGATCCCTAATAGGTTAAGAGACAGATGTAATCTATGTTTAACAGAAAAAATTAAAATTTTCTCGAAAGAGACATGACTGACTGGACAGAAGATTATCCCGCAGTAGGTTGCCATTGCTATCTGCGGCAGACTGGTTGCGAGACGAGGCCATAGAACCCAATCTGTCCTGTTATTTTACCCATACCTGGAAGGAAAAGACTGATTATTACCTTTCCCAAGGGTATTTGTGCATAAGTGAATGCAAGGAATTTCAACTGGAATTCGAACTCGGCAGCCCGATTTTTCGTTCCGAGTCGATATCCACAACATAGATTGCAATAAATATTTAACTTATTCTTCCATTTAGTCCCAATAAGGGTTTTTTTTTTATTTGGCCAAGCAGTTACCTTCCCCTCCTACTTACCACTACTAACCCAATGGTCAAGCCACATATCTCCAAATACCACTGAAGAAATTACTACTAAGATTCCGGAAAAAAAAAGAATTTTCCAAAAATAAAGAGAATCTTGTTCTTGAAAGATTTTTTTATAAGATGTTATAAGATGTTGTTCTTGAAAGATTTTTTTTTATCATTGTTAACTATCTGATAAAACGTTCTTTCAATTTCAAAACAAAATGTAAAATTTTGTAGTAGTTTGTAGTTTTTCCCACGACCTAACGTAATAATAAATATTTATTGCTCTATTTTTATATTGGGCACCGTTTAAAATTTGTTTCGAACGTTGCAATTATTTTCTTCATTCTTATTCATTTGGATATATATATATATATATATATATATATGTGTGTGTGTGTGTGTGTGTGTGTGTGTGTGTGTGTGTGTGTGTGTGCACGCGCACGCGCGTGGGAGCACGTGTGTATTTTTATTTTAATCTTGTAATCACAAATATGTTTCTTGCTATGGTGATTAAAAAAGCAAGAACGTTATTGTAAGATATTATTTTAATGTACTGTAAGATATTTTCATTATTTTATTTTTATTTTTATAATCCCAAGTACTTTCAATATTGTCAAAAATCATCTTTAAGGGTTGATCGTTAAGACGTAATTAAGGAAGTTGTCCGTTATAAAAAGTTTTAAGTTATAAATATCTTATGGTTTTGAGCATACATGTAGGAAAGCGACGCCGATTTGAAAATTATATGGTATAAGAGGAGTAACTCAGTTTTTAATATCAATTAATATTGAAATTTACAAGCTTTAAACTGTTGTATTTTTCTTAAAAAATGACCACTTAAATATCTTAAAAACTTACTATTTTATTCATTTTAGAACATTGTTGCTATATTCATAACTAAATTTGTTTAGTGTCGGTCTTAATTTTTATAAAGTTTGCTTCGATAAATTTATGTCTTTGTTTATTATTTTCATGGTCGAGTATGTATGCATTGTATTAATATTTCTCTAAATTGTTAAATGTGGACATGAATGTTCATTTAAATATTATGCTATCGATAACAAATCGGACATATGAAATGTAAGCCTTCTAGATAGCGTTGTTATTGTGCGACTATTATATGAATTTACATTTTGTCAGAGATACAATCTCCTAAAGGACTTTTAAATTGTTATACAATGTTTTTTTTTAAGTGCTAGTAGGTGGAGAGATGTTATTAATTATTAATTATATCTGGATAATTAGTTTGGTTGTATTAAATTTAGTATAGTATATGTTGGGACGCCCGCGCCTATTCGGCCATAATGGACTATTCCATTACTATGTAAAGTAATGGTGGCATCTACGTAGGAGTGTGTGCCGAGCAGCCGATCGACAAGTCAGTCGTGGACTTCCGGTGACGACCCGGAAGTACTCATTGCTCATACTACGTCTTACGACGGTTGGGACGATTAACCTTTATTCTTGTATTGCATACTAATAACCTTTGTAAATACTATTTTCACGGAATACAACAATTAACCTATTCCTGTTGTTGAGTTATTTATTCTTACTCACGACACAACAGTGTAGTGACGAAGATTGTCGACACAACAGTGGCGACGAAGATTGACGAACAGACGTGGAAGAGAACATACATAGAAGAAGAACTCAAACATCGAAAGTATTCGGAAGAAAAATACAAACTTGTGCCACAGCAGAACAGTGGTAACGAGAGTTGTTTTTTAGTAAGCGAACGGGGAAAATTTTTTTCTCTCGTGGAGCACAGGAAAATTTGTAACTACGACGAAAAAAAAATGCAAAAGTACGCGGTAAAGTCGTATACACAGCGAAGAAATTGCACGTTACATTTTGCAATTTTTCTGTTGTTGCGAAAAACTTTTGGGTTGAAATTTGTGACCCTACCCTCTGTGAAAAGAGAAAATATATAATTGAGTTTTGTTCTCTGGAAAAAGGAAAAATGGAACAATTTCAAGCTTCCATGTTGGAACTGATAAAATATCAGATGCAACAACAAAGAGAAAGCGAAGAAAGATTTCGTAAACTACAAATAGGAAATACAAGAAAGAAACGACGAAAAGCAAAAAGAAAGCGAAGAAAAATTCCGCAAACAACAATTGGAATTGCAAGAAAAAATGTTACAGATGCAGTTGGGATAGTGAGAAAAAACAACAAAAATTTTCAGGAAGAACAACAAAAATTGCAGGAAGAAAATGCAAAAAAGAGCATAGAAATGCAAGAGCTCTTACGGGAAGCAATTCTCGAAAAAAATAAAAACTCGGACGATAGTACTTTTTCGCAAAATACTATCTGGTCAACCATCGAAAGTTTTACGGACGAGGATAAAACGTTCGAGAGGTATTATCATCGGTACCCGGATTTCTATGAAATTGATTGTAAGTCCTGATCTTCTGATAAAAAGATTAGACTGCTCATCAGAAAACTAGGGACATATGAACACAATAAGTTCACAGACTTTATTCTACCAAGAAAAACAAGGGACCTGGAATTTAACGAAGCAGTAGGTCCGCTGAAGGAATTATTTAGTCCAAGGCTGTCCTTGTTTCACAAAAAGTGGAAGTGCTTAAATTTACAAAAAAACGGGGACAAAAACTATACAACGTTCACCTCGGTTGTCAACAAAAACTGTGATGATTTTAGGCTTTCGGAACTATCAGCAGATAATTTTAAATGCCTAATTTTTGTGCAAGGCCTAGTGTCGGGGAAAGACAGTGAAATGAGGAGAATTTTAACAAAGCTGGAAAGCGAGCAGGATATCTCACTCCAAAAGTTGGCGGATTTTTGTCAAAAATGCGTAAGCATAAAGGAAGACGCCAAGAAAATTCAGGAATCTGCAGTAGTAAGCGTTAAAAAAGTAAAACGGAAGTCACGTTTTCGGTCTCTGTCTCCGAGACAAAAGAATCACTCGCCTATGGTGGGTGGGACAAAGTTTGAAAAAAGACCCCCTCCAAAAGCTTGTTATGGCTGGGGCGAATGGCATTGGTTATAGCGACTGCCCGTTTAGACGTAAAACTTGCAGAAACTGTAACAGGCAAGGTCATAAAAAGGGCCAAATGTAGATTTAGAACTAAAACGCAAGTAAAAATAGCAAGATCGGATGAGCAAAATCACGGCATTAGGAAATTTTTAGAGGTAAAAATACTCAAACAGACAGTAAAAATGCAGCTCGATAGTGGATCTGACATAAGTATAATAAACACAAAAACGTGGCGAAAGCTGAATAAACCAATCTTGTGGAAGGCGAATAAAGTTGCGAAAACAGTTACAGGATAGAAAATCAAATTCGAGGGTGAACTGATTCTCAATGTCAACTTTAATAACCAAACTAAAAATTAAAGAAAAATGTTCGTCATGAATGGAACAAACAATTTGTTTGGGACAGATTGGATTAATGAGTTTGATTTGTGGGATCTGCCCATAAGTGCTTATTGCAAGAATATAAAAGACACGACTGACGATATAAAAGTATTGAAGGCGGAGTTAAAGAAAGATTTCCCCGAAGTATTTGCAGAAGTATTAGGCAGGTGTACTAAAACGGCTGCAAGAATTAAATTAAAAGAAGACGTGACACATGTATTCAAGAAAAAAAGAATTACGCCGAACAAAGCCGCGCCGTCAGCACTGTCGCCGGCCGAACTAATGTTCGCGAGAAAGGTGCGATCGGTTTTCGACAAATTAATCCCGACGAAGAAAGTGGATACACCCATCGTGAGCACACAAAAAAGAAGATTCTTGATAAATGAAAAAGTTTATTTCAGGAATTACAAAAATAATACTGCTTCCTGGATGCTAGGGAAAATAAAAGAACGCGTAGGAAACATGCTTTATATGGTTCAAGGGCCAAAATTTGTACACAAAAGGCATGTGAATCAAATAAAGAAAAGACTTTCGGAGGAAACAACTGTCGCGTCTCAAAGGTGGGGCGAAAATGTGGAAGATCTGTATGACACATTTCAGCTACAGATGCCTCAGGGGCAAGAAGTAAATAGTAGAAAATTCCACCAGGAAAAAGGAAAGCGACGCACCAGTTAACAGTGGATCCGAAAAGGAAAAAGTATGACTGACAGCAAAAGTCTTGGGAGGGGGTGGGGGGGACGCCCGCGCCTATTCGGCTATAATGGACTATTCCATTACTATGTAAAGTAATGGTGGCATCTACGTAGGAGAGTGTGCCGAGCAGCCGATCGTCAGTCGTAGACTTCCGGTGACGACCTGGAAGTACCCATTGCTCATACTACGTCTTACGACTTTATTCTTGTATTGGATACTAATAACCTTTGTAAATACTATTTTCACGGAATACAGCAATTAACCTATTCCTGTTGTTGAGTTATTTATTCTTACTCACGACACAACAGTGTGGCGACGAAGATTGTCGACACAACAGTATATGACTTGTTTGTTTTTTGTTTTTTTTACTGGGATCTGTGAGGTTATATTAGTACTTATGAGGCCTCTTTCAGGATTTTTCACCTTGTTTGTAGTTAGAATGCATTTGATTATGATATAAAAGGTTGGTATGATTAGGGATATTTGAGAACGTATTATGATCTTTTTGGTTTATGTTAATATTTCTAATAGTTTATCTAATTTGTTCATCAATGTTGTAATTAGGAAGGTCATTATTAATGAGAGTTTGTTTATTTTTTTTAATTCAGGGCAGAAAATCTTTTTTTGTAGATGAGTTAATTTTTGCACGGTTTATTAAATTTTGTATAATCGCTATTTTGTAGTAGCTAGGACATTTGCTCTTATAGTTGAGAGTGCACGAGTTTATGCTTGTTAGGTTTTATATGTGGAGGTAGTCAATATATTACTATTATTATTATTGGTGTCCATCAGTATATCAAAGAAATTTTATTATTATTAAATTCATATATGAATTTAATGACAGTTTTTGCGAGAGTTTTTTGTAGTTTAGGTATTTTATTTATGATTTTGTCTAAGATGAGAATTTTATATACATATCTTAGATAGTTTGAGTTTTCTAGGCATTAAATGTTTTATTTTCAAGTTTACTTTTGTGTAAAAGTTAATAAATATGTTGGACCCAGAACTGAAACCAATGGAAACACTACCGCGTTGTACGTATGTATTATTTTGGTGGTCATAGAAATGGAACTTAGTGGTAAAAGTACATCAAGTGAGGTTATGGTTTTATCATTGGGTTTTGGGGTTTTTAAGATTTGGATTAGTTCAAGGGCTGATTTGATAAACTGTATATACTCGGTATGTATGGTGTAATGAGATGGTTAATGATTTTAGCTGATAAACATGAGTGAGAATTTCAGATTTTAAGACAAAGAGAAAAGCTATGTTTGTGTGTTGCAATGGTTCCATAAATATGGTTTGCAATCACCGGTTATTTTGAGACGTTTAAAATTGTTGGATGTGAGTGATTAGTTTGTTGATATTCAATTTCAGCTGGTTAATAGTATTCCGGTGAACTTTTAAAAATTTGGTGTGGGCACCAAGTATTAGTTGTATTTTTTAATAATAGTCTGATTTATTTAGTACTACGAAGATGTTTCTTTTATCAGATTTTCGTGCTATTATATCAATATGAATACGTAAATCCTTGGCAGAATTTTTTAATGGTTTTGTTAAGAGCTTAGATTAATTTTTTTTTTTTTTTTGTGTATATCTTTAATAACCCCGACATTGAGTAGGTCTCAAAGTCCTGGTTCTGTTTTTATCAGCTGCTAGTCTTGAAGATTCTGCATGTTTTGATATTACGTCACGATTTTCGTTTATTTATCTAATCTATTGTATTTTCCGTAGAGATGACAATTGGGTTTTATATTAAAAAATTCTTTTTGATGGTCAGATAATTAGAAATGTGGATAAATTTGTAATCATAAAAATGAAAATGATGAAAAAAAATACAGCGCCTTTATTGCTGTTTTAATTATCATACTAAGAAACCTATTCGTGACTACGAAAGGATAAAAATAAAAATAGACATAATATATCTAATTTATTTAATCAAACATGCTTAAATGAAGATATGCTGCATAAAGATAAATATATATATATATATATATATATATATTATGATAAAAATCTTCATCTTGATTTCCTGTATTTTCCTTCTCATTCCTGGAATGTCTATCTCTTCATTTAGGGTCCTGGAGTTAAACGTTTATTTGGTTAGCGTTATCCACCTTATAATTAGAGATACAAAACTTAGAGTAATTACGAAGGAGGCTACCGTATCAGCAGATATATAATATTGATTCTACTATGCTTGGAATTTCGTGAATGAGTTCGGGGCTGTCTTGTAGTTTCCACTGAGTCATTCCGATGCTATAACGAAGTCTATTGTTACGGCTGTACTTTTTGACACTTTAATCCAGATAGGTTTTATTTTTATACATACTAATGGTTGATGTTGCTGTTTGCTAAAACAAACAGTAGAATTAATTCTAGTTCTTTTAAAACAAAAGTAGATCCCAAGGTCTACATCTGCTACGCCAATATGAGGTATACGTTCTAATTTTTCAGAAGCTGAACGCCATCTTGAAGAGATCAAACTTGACTTCATGTTTTTTTGTCTGAATCAATTTATACCCATGCAAGAATATCTAATCCTTGTATACTCGCTTTAAATCACGAAACAAGACCTTCTAAAACATCATAGCCATGTACTGGAAACCTACATTAGGAGTAGATAGGTTCCAATCGCCAGATCCTTTATAGATGTAATCCGTTGCTCCTTACTATTAAAAATGGTCCTAAAATCATCTCATCATCGTGGGATAAGGTTAAACTCTGTGCAATGGATTTTATCTCTAACTCTACGTTAGGCAACAAGAATAATTCCCAATCCATGTCTCGGGTAGTTTTCAGTCTCATCTAAAGCTTTGACTCTACGAAGTTTACTGAATTGAATAAAACAACTGTGGTTGTTCTTAAGAACCTTATTCTAGTGCTATCTCAAATCTTAACAAAGTTGTTTAAGCGCTACCTAATGGAGAAACGTTTACAAAGTTTATAGAAGGCGTCAGTTCTCATTTCCTTTACAGTGTTGTCATATCAACTTCTTTTGTGTCATAAGCAAACTTTTTCATTCGGATACAAAAATAATGCTATTGATCACCGCAACAGAAACAACTACCTGAGTGACAAACAGTATGGATTTCACTCCTGTAGTTCCACTGGTGATGTTTTATCATTATATGCAGAATTAGTGAAGCCATCGCAAATAACTTCATCACGAGAGCAATTGTTCGAGGTATCACAAAGGCTTTTAACAAGTTGTGTCGTACTAAACAAACAGTCCAGCTTCGGCATATCAAGAAGAATCTTCTCAATCTTCTCTCTCTCTCTCTCTCTCTCTCTCTCTCTCTCAAGATAACGCTAACCAAATAAACGTTTAACTCCAGGACTCTCTCTCTCTCTCTCTCTCTCTCTCTCTCTCTCTCTCTCTCTCTCTCTCTCAAGATAACGCTAACCAAATAAACGTTTAACTCCAGGACTCTCTCTCTCTCTCTCTCTCTCTCTCTCTCAAAATAACGCTAACCAAATAACCCTAACCAAATAAATGTTTAACTCCAGGACTCTCTCTCTCTCTCTCTCTCTCTCTCTCTCTCTCTCTCTCTCTATCTATCTCTATCTATCTATCTATCTATCTATCTCAAGAAAACGCTAACCAAATAACCCTAACCAAATAAATGTTTAACTCTAAGACCCTCTCTCTCTCTCTCTCTCTCTCTCTCTCTCTCTCTCTCTCTGGTGTGTCCTTAAATATTAGTTTAATGGTCAGTTTTCTGAATCCCATGACATCAATACATGCGTCTTCCAATGCTCTTTATTTGTTCCTACTCTCATTCTGCTTTATATCAACGCTGTCTAGAAATATTCTCAAATCCTTAGTAAACATCTATTCAAATGGTATCACAGTTTATGAGAGGATCTCAAAAAAAAAAGATGACCAGAAGTTCATATCCCCACACTAGCACTAACAACCCAATAGGGAAAACTAGCTTCTAACTTTGAATACAGCCAAAACCAAACTATTAACATTTCATCATCGCCTAACAACCAAAATTTAATCAAGTTCTGATAAACGATTTTACTCTCAATATGACCCCTTGCCTTGAACAGATATTGGAAATAATCGTCGTCGTCCTGCGGCCTCGGCCGAGATAGGAACTCACTACATCTCTCCAGTATTCTCTGTACATTTGGAACTCTGGCGCAGTTTATAGCGATATTCATAATCTTGTCAAATAACTGAATACTTGATGCTTCGACAGGGCTACCAAGGGTGTTTTTATTGTAACACCAACACTGGATGGGTTTCCTCCAGGCTCCATCCTGTTATTTAACCCATAACTGGAGGGAAGTGACGTATTAATACCTTTCCCAAGGGTATCAGTGCTTAAGTGAATGCAGGGTACTCAACTGGAATTCGAACTCGATTTCTATTTCCAAGCACCACAACGCACATCCGTCACTGAACGCTTACAGCGCCTGGTATTTCCAAGCGGTCATCCATCTAAGTACTGACCAGGTTCACGTTGCTTAACTTCGGTGATCGAACGAGAACCGGTGTAATCAACGTGATATGGCCGTAATAATATTGAAAATAATATTCACCCCAAACCTCAAGTATAATTCTTATTAGTCTATAGGAGGTGTCAGAGATATACCTCGTTTTAAACAATGCGAGTAAACGCTCATTTCCGTTGCAATGTTATCATATCAACCTCATTAATGCCATCAGTAAAGTCGAATACAACAATAACGTTAGTGTTCACCCCAAAAAAAACCAACCTTCCGTATGAAAAATAGTATGGATTTTGCTCCTGTAGGTTCACTGCTGTTGTTTTATTATAACATACAGAATTAGTAAATGTTTGAATCGCTCTTATTTCTTACGAATTCCATTTGAAAAAAGGCGTTTTACTTTAAAAAAAAAAAATTCCCAATAACCAGTACTTTGTAAAACTGACGCTCGCATGGATGCTCCTCTGAACACTACAATCTTAAAGTCTGGGCTCACTGGTTATCTATTCTCCATATCCCGTAATCTTTACATGCTACTTTCTCCTCTTACGTTCATCTCACACTATATTCACTAACCCACTATATTGAGTGGCTCTTGGGACTTATATAGGGTGAACTTTAGCTAAAATAATAAGATTTAAATGCTCGTTATCATAAGTATTTCATTGTAGAACAAGAACAGCGACTTCTCTCAAGCTAGGAAAGCTCATCAAAAGAGATTCAGTTTTAATCATATACCTAAATCCTTTATTAAACGATTTTACAGAACGGCATATTGTTCGTTTATGCTGTTTTGTATAGTTTTAAATAGTCTTAATGAATAAACCAGATTTATTATTAATTGTTGGCTGAGTTATTTCTGTTGCTTTTATCGCAACATTCATTTCCGATCAGTTGGAAAGAGAGCTCGAATCTCGTCGGAAGCTAATTCTTTTAACTCTGCTAACCTAACAGTAACAGAATGGGAAAAACAAAACCAACGCATTCCTTTAAGAAGGCATGCATCCACAACTCTTATCAAGGGTTGCACTCTGCTGTTGATACCGTGTAATCTAGCACAATATTGGAGAGATGTTAATCCATGCCATATCAACCCTTCTTGCTTCGAAAATGCCATAAAGGAACAAATATTCAATGAACACGATGTCTTAGGTCAAGGAAGAATCTGACTTGGATTTGTGTGTGTGTGTGTGTGTGTGTGTGTGTGTGTGTGTGTGTGTGTGTGTGTGTGTGTGTGTGTGTGTGTGTAAATGAAGAACAAAAGAATAACTAAAGTTTACCAAAGCCTTTCGTCCTCTTAGAGACTTAATTAAGGTAAATGTGAGGATTTTGTTTTGCAATATGTAATTTATAAACAAAACTAAAAATATCATTGTTCTGAATTTTTACGCTCAAATTTTTGAGCGCTCAAAATTATTCTTATGGCTAACTGTGAAAGAAGAGGCGAACTAAACATGATGCTATGTTAAGCTAAGTAATTTAATGCTTAATAAACGATCCTATATTATCATTGTATAATGTTGAATTGTACATTTTCTCCTTTGTTTTCATATATTTATTTACTTATATTTATTGGTCCTGGGCAGGACGGTAAACTGCATCCAGCAGCAAGGCCTCTGATTGGGAGGTTGTGAGGAGCATGGAACCACCTCTTTTGTTGCTGTTGTTCCCAGGTCCATCCTGACTCGGAGTGGTAGCACCTGATAGGGTCCCAACTATGGATAAATAGTCAACCCCCCAAACTTGGGTCAAAACACAATAAAAGTATAAAAATACACTCTTATAGACATATATATGTATAAAAGGCAACCTGTGAGTCTGTGTGTAACTGTTCCCTATGCACGCCTACATTTTTTAAGCTACGCCATTCACACTTTCTATGGACCCATTTTTTTAATCATATCACCCCGAGCAAGGCGGTAACGCTACTGATACGCAGGGGGCTACGTAAGAGTGAAAAGATTGAAAAAGAGAAAGCCGGAAACCACATCCTAAACAGGGAACAAGGGATGAGCCCGTTCACCTGTTCAATAGACGTGGGTGGAGTGTGAACCGGGCGATAGTTTAGTCTATCTACTCCAATTGAAAAAATTACAAAAAAAAAGAAAAGATTGGAAAAGAGAATGCCGGAAACCACATCCTAAACAGGGAACAAGGGATGAGCCCCTTCACCTGTTCAATAGACGTGGGTGGAGTTTTGAACCGGGCGATAGCTTGGTCTCTCTACTCAAATAAAAAATAGGGTTGGTGACTTGCTAAGTTTTAACTTAAAGTTCAGTCAAAAAAATTTCTGCTAAAAAACAAAACCAATCCTTCAATTAAGCATGAAAAGTTTAAAATTAAGCATAAATTAGGCAAAAACGAAAACAAAATGGCTTACTTTTTACAATATTCAAGACAGTTGATTCCATCCGAAAACACACATCGTTTCTGCCAGTGAGTTGAAAAAAAATCTTTTTAACTTTTTGGCCAGTGAATGGTGGGGCATGGGTGAGTCAATTAAATAGCCAGGGTGACCTATACACCAAGGTAACTAAAATACAGCTGGCAAAGAAAGAAAGAAAGAAAGAAAGAAAGAGACTGACTGACAGACCAGGGAAAAAAATAAAATAAAGACAAAGAATCCACCATTCAAAGAAATTTCTGCTAAAAAACAAAACCAATCGTTCAATTAGGCATGAAAAGTTTAAAATTAAGCAAATTATCTACAGGGAAGCCAAGTCGACACATACTTTTTGAGTCTAAGTTCAGTAATTTTCCCTTTCGCACTTTTTGGCCAATGGAGCCGATTGTTTACATTTGCTCCGTAAAACATCTAAGATGGTTGCTAAATTACGTCACAGAAATCAAATCACACGTGTCAAACGCGACTAAAATATTTTTTATTGAAAAACAAAATGAGCTTTTATATGTAATTTTTATTCCGACGTTTTAAAAATTCATTTGGTTAACAAAAAAATGTATGTATTTTCCCCGTAATTTTGAAAAAAAAAGAAATAGTTAAAACAAAAATGTGCCAATGGTTAATTTAATTATTTAATTCTTTTATTTTCAGATTTAATATTTCATACTTCAGAAAATAAAATTAAAAAAATAAAGCTTTTTTTTTACTAAATATTTCATGCAGAAAATCAACTGTCTGTAATTCGTGTGGCATTAATGTAACTTTTTCCTCTAAAATTAAATGTCTACATTTTTAAATATTCTTATAAAAAATTTCTGAACTGAGAGCGTAATAGTTTTTATATTTCGAATTTCAGTAAAACAAAATAATTTTTATTTTTATGTTATATTCATTTAGTCAACAAAAAATGTAAATATTTTTCCCCGTAATTTTGAAACAAAAACAAACGCAATGTTGTTTACAATGTCACACAAAACATCAAATCACGTTTACGCAAAACAAAAGAAAACAGATTTTTAATGGATTTTTTGAAAAACTTTGAATCAACAGTTTTTTATATAATTATTTTTTATATAACCGATTTTTAAAGGAATTTATCCATTTAATATTATAAACCTTATTGCATCACGAGAATTGATGTTTGTGTGAGTCTTGTAAACATTGCGTTCCAAGTAATTTAGCACTTTATACTCCATTCGAATACTACAGCAACATGCATTCAATGCCTTCTTCTTAATGCTGAAAATGGTTACTAACAGCCTCAGCTCTCCTTTCCAACATTCAATAAATTATTTCTATCTACTCCTTCATTGGCATCTTCTCCTACTAATAAATGTTTTGAATTGCACGGGCAACGCCGGGCTATGATGCTAGTATATACATAAAATAGATTTTTATAGAAAAATATACGTTTTTGAAGGAAAAATATTGCTAACAATACATTTTTGAAGAAAAGATTATTACAATAACACATTTTTTAAGGAAAAAATAATTCTCAGCAAAACATTTTTGAATACAAAACTAGAAGTCATTACAAGGTTTTCTAAGATAAAAAGAATAAAAATAAAAATAAAAATTCATTAAAATCTAACTATATCAACCTTCTCACTATAACCGAACATTAAAAAAATACCTTAAAACCCAAATTTTTTGGCATTGCATAACCCACAGTGGTTGATATGCCATTAAACAAAACTTAAAAGACTTATATTTATATTAATGTAATTATTATTTTAATTTAATTTGATAAATTAATTATGTATTTATTTATTTTACATAATAGAAAATCTTAATTTAACCGTCTTTTAACTTTAAAAAATATGGCCATATATATTGACTTGGGAAAGAAGATATTTCATTTCGAAAAGGAGATATTTGAAAAATCTGAAGTGCAGGTTAACATTTTGGCAAAACTTGATACCACCAGTCTCAAGAAATTTCCGTTTAAGTAAGTTATTTACTCCTTTAATTAGTGTGGCATTCTTTTGATCGATGTTTGCATCTGAGTGTGTGTCGGTGCGTGAGAGAGAGAGAGAGAGCGTGTGAAGAAAGTGACTTTAGATGGATGTCTCTCTGGTAATCTATTTTTCGTTCAAATCTTCCATGTCTTAAATTCCATGTAGAAATTAAGGTCACAATTTTCAAACATGTCATTTTCCTCCTGAGATTTCTAAAAAATATAATTTAAAACAAAGCGTTTTACTCGTAAAATCCCACTAACAGAATAAAGCATAAAGATAGGCTTTTATAAATTTAATTATTTATATTACATAATTTAGAAGAAAACTAATACAGATTATAACGTCAAAATATGATTGATTGATTCTTTTTTTACGACTTATCAACACTTTGCAGGTTATTTAAAGCCAGAATATAATTTAATTTGTAAGATTGTAAGAGTGTGAGCTAATTGAGAATTGCCAGAGAAGTGGTTGAAAGCGCTTGGAAAAGTATTTACAGAATACTTTTACACTCCTAATCTCCATCAAAAAAAGAAACATGTTAGAGGGCTTGAAAAATTAAATAAAAAATGAATCAGATCTTCCTTGTCGATCGTTTTCAATGTTTTTCGTTGTTTGTTCTTGATTTCGTCGTACAGTAGAGTCAATTATGAAAAAGAGAACCATGACGCAGTTAACTCTGTTAGAAATTTGGAAACATGGTGTACTGCTTGGCATTAACACCTGAAGCTCCAAAACGAACATTTCAAAGTGATTTTGAGTCAACCTGAGGACAATGCAGAGCATTAAGAAACAATCTAATGGTGATTGCGAATGTGAAATAGCTCGGACAACTCATTTTAATCGTTCTCTGGAATTTGTTGATGAGGGTCTCAGACTCAACAGGAGACCTACATCAAGTGCCTTGAGGAGGTAGCGCTGCCCTTGGTCAAGAAGGTGGTTGATGGAAGACCCTGTATTTGGCAACAGGACTCTATACCATGCCACACATGTAGGAAAACCCAGGGCTTTCCGACAATTTCTACAACCATATCACCCCTTACATCACTCCCCACAAAGCAATTCCTTTGATTATTATTTGGTGGGGTTGCAGTTGAGCGAGAGATTAAAAAAAAAAAACTCCTTGTAACATCAAAGATGAACTGAAGACAAGGATTATAGCAACATTCACCAACTTAAGGAGACCGTTCAGAAGAGTTGCAGCAGATTTACAATGTCGTCTCAAAGTCGTCGATGAAGCCAGTGCCGATTTTATTGAATAAACTTACTCTTTAGTATTTCAAGATATTTTGTGTAATTTTGCTAAATATATTTGTTAAAACGAGATGTCAACCTTATTTTCATTTTTGCGTAATTTGGACGACAATTTATCACTCGCACTATATATATATTAATGGCAACGATAATCATTGTACATATTTTTTATTTAGTGGGGTGTGGGAGTACATTACGTTTTTATGGAAAACACTATAGTTTTGACTACTCCTACTACAGTCTTCCTCAGTCTAAATAGTGTTTTTTTGAATTCGTCTAAATTTAAAATCCATGAGACATTAATGACTTCAATGCAAAATTCATCAAGCCCCTGGTTGTATCATCTGATAAATATTATTAAAGCCTCTTCTTCATTTATTTCACACACAGGTCTGTCTCTCACTCCAGTCAGTTGAAGTCAACATTTCTTACATTTTTCCGTTTAGTGAAGTAAGAGAGTACAAATGTTTTCTATATTGTCCATTGTTTCCAAACGCTTTCGGATTCTTCTTTAGCCATTTACAAGGATTTTTTTTTTATTATTTCTCATGATGTTTTGACTGTTTAAGGCGTATTTTATGTTTGGGTTGTTCTGGATGCTAGTAGGAACGTTTATTCCGAATTTTTGCATGTTGAGCGAAGTTGTAAAGCGAGTGAGCATCTTCCTAAAAAAATTTCAACAGCCCATTCCCACTGTGAATAAGGTTAGGTTGACAGTGTGTATAAATATATAGAGGGAATTTATGACTTATGAGATTTGATAGTACCTTCCAAATGTTAATGAAGCTTATATATGTCGACAGCATGAAAAGGTGTTACAATTTGACGAAGGAACCCCTTTTCTGCTACTCCTTATTTTTATTATTCCCGCCAAATGGCGTGATAGATATCGTGCAACATAGCCCCCGGTTGTTTCACCTTTCCCACTGATTTTGGTTGAATCCACAGATAGGAAACTTTTCAAGGCTCCCTTTTTATCTCATCAGTGAGCCAGAATTTCGCTATCGGTCAGAAGCAAGTTTCCTGAATAAAAAATTCATTTAACAATTATTTTTCCATCCACTCAATCTTTTCTAGCAATAACTCGACACTTGAATTTCAAAGCATTCTTGCAAGAATTTTGCCTGTAATCAAAGACAAAACAAGACAGCCTTCAGCTGAGCAGTTTCATTGCTTTTGCTTAGAACTGATAATTTTTTCGTTGAAGACGTTTTTCAACATCATGAGAAGTTAATATAGTATCACAACATCAACAAGCATGTAGCAGCAACTATTTAGGAAAAACGAAATATAATAGTATATAACAGAGACAGTCGCTCCTGCCACCCCACCCCCATTAGTATGGATCAGGTTAGTCTCCCTGAAAGTAAAACACTGCGCCTCCTCGGATTAACTCTCACAATAGACCTCAAGTGGAATGTCTACATAGAATCCATTGCTAAATCCGCTGCTTAGAAAGTCGGTTCTCTGTGTAGGGCCAGGAAGTTTTTCCCGTCCGAAACAATCCTGCACATATACAAATCTACCATCCGCCCGGGCATTGAATATTGCTGCCATATCTGGTCGGGTGCTCCTGCTATCCACCTAGAGGTCCTTGACAAAATTCAACGGAGAATCTGCAATGTGATCGATCCCGACTTGGCAACTCGGATACAGTCACTCTCTCACCGGCACAGTGTGGCTTCCTTGCGTCTCTTCTACAAATACTTTCACGGTTTCTGCTCCGATGAACTCAGCTCACCGGTGCCCTCTGTACTCGAATTCACTCGAGCCACAAGATTGGCAACTAGGTTCAACCCTTTTACTGTGAAACCAATAAGATGTAAACACAAATTCTACTCCATCAGCTTCTTTTTTCACACTTCCCACATGCTTCCCTGACAGCTATAATCACCAAGAATTTAAATGTAAAGTCAATAGTTATCTCTCCCCCTCTCTCTTTCTCTCTCTCTCTCTCTCTCTGATTTTTTTTTTTAATCATCTCACCCCAAGCAAGGCATTCCACTGCCACTATTGCGCACGGGGCTACATAGGGGAAGGTAAAGAGAAGGAGTGGTTAGACATAGGGAATGTCAGGAGGAAGGTGACAGATGAGTAAGGATACCGAGGATGAGGGTTGGGCAGATGGGAAGAGTGTTTGATAGAATGGGAGCAGGTTAGTGTGTTAGGAGGTGTCTATTGACCTTACATTTACACTCCTGGAGATTGTATCCGTTGGGGAAGCAATCGTGTGGAAGAGAATTCCACAGTCGGGAAGTACGAGGAAAGAAACTGTTGGAGTAGAAGTTGCGCTTGTATTATAACGGTGCTCTCATCTCATTTCTGCAGTATTCTCATCCCTCTCCTACCCGCTTTCTGACACCCATTTTATTCTATGACTCCTTCTCATAACTTTCCTCCTACAGTGGCAACAACAGTGGAAGTATAATGCCTTGCTTGGGGCGATGCAATTATAAAAAAAAAAAGTATAGTCCATTCTTATTCTTCTTCTTCTTCTTCTGTGTCGTGACCCCTCAGGACGTAGACGACCATGACTTTCTACAAATTTCTGTCCGTTTTAGCTCTTTATATTGTTATTTCTGCAATACTCTCTGCACCCATACTCAAGCACGCTAAGTAGATTACGCGTTGTTTTTCTCTCTCCGTTTTATCCTTCTTGTGCCCTGGAAATATCAACTATCTCTTCCTGGTGTCAAATATGTTCAATTTTTGTTTTCATTTTCTTTAAAGCTTCGACGTTATTCACATGTTCGGTCCATGGTATCCTCAACATTCTTCTGTATAACATTTCTGTCGCTTCAAGTCTATTCTTCCTCTTTGGGGAGATTGTCAAGCATTCACTGCCATACAGGAGGCCAGATATGATGTAACAGTTCAATACACTTTTCTTAATCTCTCACGAATTTTTTCTGTTTCTTAACACTTTGCTTAGCTTTTGGAATGCATCTTTTGCTATCCACATGCGCCTTCGGATTTCAGTGTCGCACTTTCCGTCCTTAATTGAAATAATTTACTCGTGCGACTAGACTGGCAAGAAGGTCCCACCCATTTACAGTTAGATCAATCAAATGCAGCCGACAATTCTACTCCATCAGCTTCTTTTTTTTCTTTTTTTTCTTTTTTTTTTTTTTTTTTTGCACTTCCCATCTGTGAAACTCCCTTCCGTATACTTGCTTTCCTGACGGCTACAACCTCCAGGAATTTAAATGCAATATCAATCCCCCTCTTTTATACACTTAACTCCAATCCTTTCTACATAACCTAGTCTATCTTGTTCTTTTCCTTTCTCTCTACCTTCGCAACTGTCTTCACACCTGTGTTCCCATCCTTCTCTTGCCCCTTTTTCTTACACCCCCTGTGACTGGTCCGTCTTTCTCTTCACTCTCCACCTGCCTAAAATTTTACTCTCTTATGTAGCCCCCTGTGCCTTGCTTTGGGTGAAATGATTAAAAAATACTTTTCAAATATTATGTCGCTTCAAATCTCTTCTTTCTCTTTGGGGAGATTGTCAAGCATTCACTGCCATACAGGAGGACAGATATGATGTAACAGTTCAATTTACTATTCTTAGTCTCTCACGAATTTTTTCTGTTTCTTAATACTTTGCTTAGCTTTTGGAATGCAGCTTTTGCTTTTGTACTTGTCTGATTCTGGTAGTTCTAATTTATAATTTGCACTTTGGGCTCATCCTTTTGCGAAAGCCCATGTATTTTCTCTTCTTGCAGTTTATGTTTAGTCCTTTCTTCTCGCTTTCCTTCTCTAGTTTCTGTGGAAGTTTTCGTACTTTTCTTTCTCTGTGTTGCTATAAACACTGTATCTTCTGCATATTGTTAAAATTCCAATAATAAATCATGATAGGACTTTTAATCCTCTCAGAATCGCCTTGCTGTATAGATTGAATAAAACGAATGTGAAGACACATCCTTGTCCTACGCCTCTTTCTATTGGTTGAGCTATTTTTCTATTCGTGTGTAGGCGTTTTGCTGCTAGTATAGGTTGTTTAATATTCTAATATTCTTCTCAAATGTTATATATCACCGCTAGCTGTCTGGATCTGGATAAACAACGATGATGATCGTCTTGACAAACAACGACAAAGAAAAACACGTATATATAAAAATATAAACTTTTTTTTTATTCTTCGTCAGTGACGGTTCTTTAGAGTAGGAGAGAATCACGCACACGAAGAAGTTGTCGGGAAGTTGTTAACCAGCGGAAGTTCACTGTTCTGTGTGTGTGTGTGTGTGTGTGTGTGTGTGTGTGTGTGTGTGTGTGTGTGTGTGTGTGTGTGTGTGTGTTTTCTTCCTTTTCTTCCCTCTTCTGTTTTCGGTTAGAAACCCTAGACTTACATAACCCAAAATTTCTATGTATTTTTGCTTTTTCGAGTCGTCGCTTAATTGATACCACCTATGACCATATACATCCCTCAATCATTCTCGCCGGCTATCGTCTATCCTGACGTGCGTTGTGGTGCAGTGGGTATCGGCTCGGAACGAGAAATAGATAGAGCCGAATTCGAATTCCATTGAATTTCTTACGCACAAATACCCTTGGGAAATGTATGAATCTGTCTCTTCCATCCAGTTATGGATTAAATAACAGGACAGATTGGATTCTATAGCCTGGGCTGGCAACCAGTCTACCGCAGAAAGTAATAGCAACCTACTGTTGGAAAATTTTCTGCCCAGTCAGTCATGTCTCTTTCGAGACGTGATCGCCTAAGCGTGTATCACGCATGGCACTTAACTGACTGATCGTCTTTCAAGCCGTTTGCCATCCGTGTTTTCTTTTTTATGTCAATCATATCTTTTCCGGATATTGCCTTTCAAGCCCTTGTTGTCGCCTGTGTTTTCTGCCTTTGATGTCAATCATATCTTTGTCGGCAATTGCCTTTCAAGCTATTGTTGTCGTCTGTGTTTATTGCCTTTGATATCGGAGTCGTTATGGAAGGCATGAATCCATCTCATCTTCCTCCCCGGATAAGGATTAATAGCAGAAAAGACTGAACTCTAGCTTTTGTTGACAAGCGACCTAGGAGAAGGTAAGTCTGAATTCTAAATCAATTGAGCGTGACCTCCAACCTGTAAAAACCTATTTGCTACGGAAATCACACCTGCAATATATAGCGTGTTCAGGCTATGGTCCTATATTCCAAAGGTGAGTCTAGGGGATCAGCAGCGCCTAGTGATACTTATACTTTTCAGATAATCTATATGGTTAGCTTCAACAATGACTGTAACAGCCACAGATCATATTACACTAATATTCAACACGATGAGTAATTTCCTGCTTAATTACCGGATTATAATTGTAACCAACGTTGTGCGGTAGAGGTTCACCAAATGTGGCTAAAAGCAAGCGTTATCAAGTAGTCCTTATCTCTTCTCCATATGATGTTTTAACGGTACTAGTAACAGAATAATCACTAAACTATTTCCATTGATGTGGCATGCCAGTGACATTGCCTTTGATAAGGTATCTAGCGATTGGTCACATCGCAACGCGGTATGAATTCATGCCATTCACCAGCACATAAAGTGAACTCAAGCAACCCCAGCTAGAATTCGAACACTGTTCGCTGATTCTGTTTTCGCTAACAAAAAGCATTTCGTCATTTCTCACCTCCCATTGACATTTTACGGGTAAAAAAGAAAAAAAAAGACAAAGCCTGTACATTTTCGTCTCAGATCAGCGTTAATCAGTTGGCCAATTGAAGCCGGAAGTTTATGACAGACTCCGATGACGTTGCAGACAATTCGCCGCCAGTATTCGCCATGGTCTGCTGGCCAGGCTGCCGGCCGTGGCACCAAAGATGCTAGACGTTTTGACGTCTTGCAATACGATATTCTCGCGTGCGTTTTCGCTCTCAACCCTAACCCTTTCGATATGCACTTTTTTTTCTTTTTTTTTAAAAAAAGATTCGTTTAGGATTTAATTCTGCTGTGATAAAAATCTATTCAAGAAAGATGAAACGCACCTTAATGTGAGCTCAAAGAATTTAAATGGCTATATATATATATATATATATATATATATATATATTAATCATATCACCCCGAGCAAGGCGGTAACGCCACTGATGGGCCGGGGGCTACGTAAGAGTGAAAAGATTAGAAGAGAGAAAGCCGGAAACCACATCCTAAACAGGGAACAAGGGATGGTCCTCTACACCTGTTCAATAGACGTGGGTGGAGTGTGAACCGGGCGATAGTTTAGTCTGTCTACTCCAATTATATATATATATATATATATATATATATATATATATATATATTAAACTCTGAGTATGTAATTGAATGACAAAACGGAAAAAAGCGCATAAATTAGATAATTAGAAACAATAGTAATAAAAATACATGTTAAACAAAAATGATAGTTGGATGAAATCAATGCAAATCTTAACCTTTATGCCCGTGAACATAACAGTATGTCAAAAGGATGGTATTCCCTTGACACCTCCACTAATTTTCGAAAACTAATTTTTAAACTAAAATTTTAAAGATAAAAGTTTTCTCAAAACTTTTATTTTAGTTTTAACTGAAAGGCAAATAATTAAATTTACAATTTCCAGTAAGCAATATACTCTGGTGTATTTCAAACAGAAATTATACTGAATGGAATATAAAATTTTGAGATTTTTTAAAATTTTTAAATTTTCCGGACATTTTTGAGTGATCGACACATTTGTATACAAAAGTTAATTCTCGGTTTTAAAAATCTTGTAAAAATAAAATATACATCTGTGACACATTAGTTTTAGAAAATTAGCAAATTTAATGATAAATTAACTTGATTTACACAAGTATTACTTATTTTTAGCATGAAGTTTAGAATAAAACTATTTCTTAATCAGAGAGTTCAACTTTTTTACCTGTCCACTGTATTTGAAATGTGTTGACAGATCGCCAGATGAAAGATAAGTTTATGGCGATCAAAAGTGATATAATTGTACTTTTATTTTTTCCTGTAAGAAGAAACCCTGAAACATATGACCTTTTAATGTACACATAGGAATTAACATACAAAATAAAGATCTTCAAATGCACAAAAAAAAAGATGAAAACTATTTAAAAAATTACTATATGGCTATATGATTTGCATTAAACTTTTCAATTTTTGATTAGGAAATATAATCTTCACTTTATAACCTACCAACCAAACGTCGAGAAGTCTTGGAAATATTTTAAAAATATTTTTGAAACTTATAACTTATTATAATAAAAAAAAATGAGAGCAATTCTTTTAAAATTTCATTATTAATCAAAGACTTTTTCTTCTGACTGTAATGTCTGAAATTTATATTACTTATTAAAGGAATTAAAAGCTTATATAGTTAAATGATAATTTTTATTTTACTATTTGGAGCAAATTTTCGGTAAAAGGGGCTAAATAGTTTTTAAAAAAATAATACATAATTTACATTTCCTAATGAATCTGCGTTTAACTAATAAAATCAATTTTGCCTACAAAATTTAATTTTTTTAAAATTTCATGAATTTACGTGAAGTGGGGATAACAGATGTTAAAAAAATTATTTCTTCGAATATGTCTTTAAAAAAAGGATTCTAAAAATAATATCATTCATTTGTGAATAAGTCCTGAAAATTTCAGTAAAATTTGACAATTATTTGATTTTTGCAAGAATTTCCAAATTAATACGTTTGTCACTGAAAAAATATGAGTCATATAATATTTTTCTCTCGGAACGATTTGGCTCCCTGTTAACGAAAGCAAAAATATTTTACCGAAATTTCAAACGTGTTAGAAAGGATTAAGAAATTTTTTAAAACAATTAAAAAATACTTTGATCTTTCCTCTTAATAATAACATAAACATTTCAGTGGGAGAAGTTCGTTTTTATTAAGTCTGGGACCTTTATTCTTCATAGTATACTGTTTTTTCAGCGATTTAGTAGTGGTACCTAATGTAGTGGCGCAGTGGATATCGGCTCGGAACGAGAAATCGGGGAACCGAGTTCGAATTCCAGTTGAATTCCTTGCATTTACTTACGCGCAAATACCCTTGGGAAAGCTATTAATCCGTCTCTTCTCTCCAGTTATGAATGAAATAATAGGACAGATTGGGTTCTATAGCCTTGGTCGGCAACCAGTCTACCCCAGAAAGCAATGGCAATCTACTGCGGGATAATCTTCTGCCCAGTCAGTCATGTCTCTTTCGAAACATAATCGCCCAAAGCGTGTATCGCGTATGACACTTAACTGACTGACCTAATGTATACACTTTTGATTCTCGCGATATTTACTTACAAGATTATAAAAACATGTGAATCAAGTAAAATGCGATATTTATTATTTACCTTTTATAAAGATTTATTATGTACCATTTTATAAAAATTAAATTTGAAAAAATCTTTTTATGCAAAAATTTATAAAAAGTTATAAAATCATTAAAATATAATAAAACAACTGTAATGCAATACTTATTATTTACCATTTTTATAAGAAACTAATTTATATCATTTTATTAACATCTATGAAAACATGTTTTAATTGTTCAATGTTTTTTGTAATCGTCATCTCGGGTTAAAGATTGTGGTGCAGTGGATATCGGCTCGGAACGAGAAATCGGGGAACCGAGTTCGAATTCCAGTTGTAATTCATTGCATTCACTTACGTGCAAATACCCTTGGGAAAGGTATTAATCCGTGTCTTCCTTCCACTTATGGGTTAAATAACAGGACATTGGGTACTATAGCCCTGGCTGGCAACCAGTCTACCGCAGAAAGCTATGGCAACCCACTGCGGGATAATCTTCTGCCCAGTCAGTCATGTCTCTTTCGAGACATGATCGCGCAAGCGTGTTTCACGTATGGCACTTACCTGACTGAATCAGAAATCTATTGGTTTCGAGTTTCCCTTAAGAAAAGGAATTCTCCATTCATATCCTAAATTTCATGCATATATATGTAGAAAGAGAGAGAGAGAGAAATACTAAGCTTAACTTAGTTTAGCACAAGGCCACATTAATAGAGCACTCAGTAGAGCTTGGTCTTACTGCTATAGTATTGTTGTGTGAGACGAGTTTGATAACTGCAATTTTAGATAAAACTTTTTACAGTGAGATTAACCCTGTACAAGGCCCGGAAGCCAGTCAAGGTATCGTGCTATAGAGTAAGAGCCATAGTTTATGCAGGTAGGTGGGGGATTTAACGGTTAACCCTAAACTGGAACAGGTTAAGATTGTGGTGATCGTGAAAACATTCTCTTTGGGGTCGGTTCCACATAGCAGTGGTTCGTGGGGGAGAAGCTACTCGACTGGAACTTACTTCTCAGCCATGGAATACAGAGGGAATGAGAGTGATTCGCTAAAATGTGCGTAGCATGGCGGTTCCTAGCCGTTAAGATTACAAATGGTGGCACTAAGGAATGTAGTTCGTCTGAGCAATGGAAGTAGCGATAGAGCAGTGAAAGACTTGCTACACCTCGTCTGTGAGGAAAGGGTTGCATGATGTAACAAATATTTCGAACCCATAAAAACGCGGAAATCTATTGCTATCGTGACCGGAAAGTGAGGAGTGAACAGCTCTTACCCAAATGTGACAATAGTACTCCATTATATTATAGGCCTGATCTGGTTTTTGAAATGGTAGAAGACAGCACGAGAAATAAGGTACTTGCACGGAACCGACCTTTATTCCTGCATCATTGGTGATAGATTGTATGTACAAGTTGTACTTGAAGTCTAGTTTGAGTTTGAGATCTAACAGTTGGTCAAGGCACGGGGATTTTTCTGAAGGAACATCCATTTATCGTGACTGTTCAGGGTAGGATCGGCGATGATGTAATATAACTGATTTGATTTTGGAAGTATTGTATCTAACCAGCTAGTCACCTACTGAGGTTCTTAGAACTAAATCGGAGAGATCAGCTGCTAATCTCTAGTCATCACGAGTTTTAGAGCCACATCTCTTTGTGAGCCAGGGTGCAAACAACAAAGATGATGATCACTTCAAAGATAATGGCAGAAATAAGTCTTAGGGGTATCAATGTTTTCTTAATAACTTTTGTTAGTAATTAGAATGAATAAATCAGATGTGCGTGGTGATGTAATGGATATCGACTCGGAATAAGAAATCTGTGATCCGAGTTCAAATTCCAGTTGAATTTGTTTCATTCACTCGAGCAAAAGGTATTAATCCAACTCTACTCCCTCCAGCTATGAGTTGAATAGCAGGAAAGATTGGCTTCTATAGACTTGGTTGGCAACCTGTCTACTGCCGAAAGTAATGGCAACCTACTGCGGGAAAATCTTCTGTTTAGTCAGTCAAGTCTCTTTCAAGACATGATCGCCCAAGCGCGTAATACTTAACTGACTGAATGAGAACATCTAAATTTGAATTTCAACTCGAGACGAGTTTCCCTAACTAAATAAGTAACGCATTGTCCACGTTAAACAGGACACCAAGTATACTATATGCATGTTTTATTTTCGAGTGCTGCTAATTAATTAAAGGTCTCTGAATGTAAAAACGATTTGAGCCTCGCTAGTAAAAACATCTTATAAAAAATAAATTAAATTCCGTTTATTTTAATTACATTTAACAAATTGAATTCCTTTAATTTTTTTTACATGGATTTTGACAAATTATTATCCTTTAATCATTCTAAATAATGAGTTTGATCCTCACTGGGTGCTCCGCACTTCCGGCCTAGTATCCCATCTAAGCTACGCTTAGAAAATCATTTTTGGGTACTTTGATGTGGTGTACTAGCTAGTAAGCTTTGCTCGCTAGAACAGTTGCAATTGAAAGGTGAGTTCGATTCTTACTGGGTGCCTCAGTACTTTCGGCCTTATGCCACATTTAAGCTGCACTTAGAAATTCTACTCTCGTTTTTAGGGTACCTCGATGTGGTGTAATGGTTAGCAAGCTTGTCCAGCTAGAATTCTTACAATTGAGTAGTGATTTTGATCCTCACTAGGTGCCCCATACATTCAACTTTGTGCGAAGTCTAATCTGAGCTAAAAACATCACTTGCCTCGCTAGAGCAATTCTGAGTAGTTAGTTCCTTCCTTAGCTGCTCCATACTGCCAGATTTGAACCACACCAGGTTCAATAGCATAGTAGACTTTCATTCTAGTCTTAGAAGGGCTTCTCTCAATTAGAACTGTGCAAAAAGAGAGTAGAGATCCATCCCATTATCTTTGCTATTCTTCTTCTTCTTCTTCTTCTTCTTCTTCTTCTTCTTCTTCTTTGTTCCTTGTCCTTTCAGGGCGTAGGCTATCATGGCTTTCCACGTTTCCCTATCCTTCGTGGCTCTTAGCACGCTTTCTCCTGTTACAGCACACAACCCCCGTTCTGTCATCCACCTGCTCAGGCCTTTCAAATATGTTACCCGTTGCTTTTCCCTGTCTCTTTTTCCTTCTATCTGGCCTGTTAGTATCAAGTTCTCCAAGCCTTCCTTCCTCATTGTATGTTCAAGGAACTTTAGCTGTCTCTTCCTGATACTCAATATTAATTTCCTTTTCGTTTCCATCCTTTCCAAAGCCTCATCATTACTCACATGCTCGGTCCATGATATCCGCAGTATCCTTCTGTGGAACCAAATTTCAGTTGCTTCAACTTTTTCCTTCATCTTTGATGATATTGTCTAGCATTCACTGCCATCATAGAAGAACTGTCATCCCATAGCAATCTAGTACTCTCTTCTTTGTTTCTAGTGAAAGTTTCCTGTCTTTTAATACTTTACTCAGCTTTTGGAATGCGTCCTTCGCCATGCCAATTTGCCTTTCGGATCTCTGCATCGCACTTTCCGTCTTCTGTTAGAACATTTCCCAGGTATTTAAATTTTTGTACCTGCTTGATTTTAGTGTCCCCCACCTTTATTTGGCCTTTTGGGCTGCTCTTTTAGCTAGTGACTATGTATTCGGTTTTCCTGCAGTTTATTTGTAGTCCCTTTTTGTTACTCTCTTCAGCTAACTTCTGTAGGAGGTACTGTAGTTTCCTTTCCGTGCCTGCAATCAGCACTGCGTACCTTATGTTGTTCAAATTATGGCCTCCGATAACATATCCTGGTATAACATCTAGAGTCCTCAAAATAGTCTCGCTGTACAAGTTGAATAGATCCGGTGAAAAGACACATTCTTGTCTTACGCTCCTTTTTATCTTTGTATATCTGCTGAATTCGTTACCTGTCCGTATGCGGACAGTTTGCTGCCAGTAGAGATTCTTGATTACTCTTATGTTTTTCCCAAATATGTCGAGGCTGCTGAACATCCCCATTAATTCTTTGTGGCGTATTTTGTCGAACGCCTTTGCATAATCAATAAAGCATAGGTACAAGTCTTTCTTCATTTGTAATGTCCTTTCGGAGAGCATCCTATTCATAAATATGGCGTTCCTTGTTCTAGTGTCTTTGACGAACCGGCACTGTTCTTGTCCTATCTCTGGCCTGATTCTGCTCCTTGTTCTATTCATCAGGATTCGGACGATCAGTTTTGCAATGTGGCTCATTAAATTGATTGTTCAGTGGAGTTCGCACTCGTTTGCACCTAGCTTCTTAGACAGTGCTATGAAAATCGACTTGCTTAGGTCGTCCGGTTTTTCACCATTATTATAAATTTCATTTATTATTTCTGTAATTTTCGCTATGATGAATTCTTCCAGGGGAATTAGTAGCTCTATTACAATGCCCTCTGGTTTAGCTGCTTTGTTTGTATTCAGTTTGGTCATTGAAGCTTCCACTTCGGACTTTAATATTTCCGATCCATTCTCATCTTTGTGTATTATAGGTTGCTCTCTCTTGTCGTGGAAAAAATCGTTTATATATTCTTCCCATCGATGGAGTATTTCCTCTTTCTCTAATATTATCGTTTATCCTTGGATTTTAAACTTCCCTGTTGAGGAGCAGGTTTTTGTCCAGTCAGTTCTCTTATTACTTTATGCATGTCTGCTTTATTAGTCCTGCCCAGTCTTTGCCATTAACATGTGGTACTTCACAGTTAATTAAATAAAATAATTCTGTAGAGAGCCATGAGCGCCTGTGTCTTGAAACTACATAGCAATAATATATATATATATATATATATATATATATATATATATATATATGGTGATGATCACCCACGTATACTGTCTTAATATGTATAGGAAAGAATATTAATAAAAAGTTTAGAATTTAAAAATGTACTTTTTTAAACAGTATTTGTTTATTTTTATTATATTTTATATTTCAGACCGTCCTCGGTCCTTCATCAGAAACAAGTGATTTTTAAATTTGAATTAGAAACGTATTTCACGATAGCGTCCGAATATTTTTTTGTTTACATCACGTGGTGTCGATAAACCAATCAACATGCGGCACGTCCGTTTGTTCATTTTCGGTAAACCAATCAACTACGGACGTGCCGCATGTTGATTGGTTTATCGACACCACGTGATGTAAACAAAAAAATATTCGGACGCTATCGTGAAATACGTTTCTAATTCAAATTTAAAAATCACTTGTTTCTGATGAAGGACCGAGGACGGTCTGAAATATAAAATATAATAAAAATAAACAAATACTGTTTAAAAAAGTACATTTTTAAATTCTAAACTTTTTATTAATATTCTTTCCTATACATATTAAGACAGTATACGTGGGTGATCATCACTATATATATATAGATATATATATATATTATTGCTATGTAGTTTCAAGTAATATACTATTACATGAAAGTGGAAGAACACGTATATTAAAACCCACTGTTCAAACATTTACTTTTATAAAGAGTGCTCAATACAGAATAGAGCTTAATATTGTAATTTTGTTATTACAATGGTTTATAAAAGCATATCATTACACAAAATTTTCTTGTTTCAGAACAGTACTGTTGTTCTTCAAGTGATATGTTAAAATAAATGAACATATCACCTGAAGAACAGTATTGTTCTGAAACATGAAAATTTTTGTTTAGTAATATTATGCTTTTATAAACCGTTTTAATAACAAAATTTCAATATATATATATATATATATATATATATATATATATATATATAAAGTGCGTTTTGTTTGTACTATTTTCTTTTACCTTGTGCTCTGTGGCAATGTACGTTGGATTGTTATTCTTGTTGTATTACTATGACAATTCAATGCTAGTTTTACACGTTGTGAAAGGTAACTCGACAGCTCGTGAAGTGTACAACAATACTGAGGCGCCGTATATATAGTGTTCACGCTCCATGTCACTTCATTCCACTGCTGCCGTCATGGTTGTTTCCTGCTCAAGTCAATTAAGTGCCATACGTGATACACGCTTGGGCGATCATGTCTCGAAAGAGACATAACTGACTGGGCAGAAGATTATCCCGCAGTAGGTTGCCATTGCTTTCTACAGTAGACTGGTTGCCGGCCAAGGCTATAGAACCCATTCTGTCCTGCTATTTAACCCATAACTGGAAGGAAGAGACGGATTAATACCTTTCCCAAGGTAAGTGAATACGATGGATTCGCGTAAGTGAATACGATGGATTCAACTGGAATTCGAACTCGGCTCCCCGGTTTCTCGTTCCGAGCCGATATCCACCGTATTACAGCGTACAACCTGCTACCTGACCGATTCTCTGCTGATTTGCCCTAACTCTTGGGTGGCTACGAAAACAAATCTTTTTCCTTTCTTTGGTTTATTACTTCAATTTTCTTTCTCGTTCCGTGGATTCCGTGGTGTGGATGATACAAAGTTTAGTTGTTGATTCTTAAAACATGCCATACCCAATCAGAATACACCAGACATAGAGATAGATAGCAAGCGAAAGAGAGAGAAAGCGCACAATAACCCTTGACGCCTTCAACTAAACATCGAATCAAATCTCTCACTAACCATACACTGGAATCATCACCATTCTACTATATTCTGTCACATTGTTTTTTTTAATTTGATTTCATAATGCTTCTTCAATATGGCAGTGAATGCTCGACAATATCATCAAAGATGAAGGTAAACTTGAAGCAATTGAAATGTGGTTCTACAGAAGGATACTGCTAATATCATGGATTGAGCATGTGAGCAATGTTGGAAAGGATAGAAACGAAAAGGAAATTAATACTGAGCATCAGAAAGAGACAGCTAAAGTTCATGGGACATGCAATGAGGAAGGGGGCTTGGAGAACTTGATACTAACAGGCCAGATAGGGGGAAAAGCAGTGGATAACACATTTGATCAGATGGATGACAGAATGAGGCTTGTGTGGTGTTACAGGAGAAAGCGTGCTAAGAGCCACCAGGGATAGGAAGACATGGAAAGCCATAATCGCCTAAGTTCTGAAAGGACAGAGCACATAGAAGAAGAATGTTTCAATCTTATATCCTCCAGCCGACATCAGAAATTGAGAACCTTTTTTCTAAGAGAGGATACGTACACGCTTTCAGAATACTACGTCTGGTCAGTACTTATGACTATGCGTAAGTACGGTTGTGTACTTCCGATCTATGTACTTACAACGTGTTCAGATCAGACATAAAAAGGGGACATCTTTCATTTGCAGATATGGGAAATAAACCAGATCTGTGTGTACGCTTTCTAGTTTGTGCAAACCGGATGTGTGTATCAATTTTCTGTTTATAACTTACGTGCAAACTGGTCGCATGTGATTTAAATTCAAAATTAAATAGCCAGTGGATTAATATGGTGTTAAATTAATCAACCTAATCTCAGCATTGAACACACTCTTAAAAATTGTTCAAACAGTTACTTTTCATCTCTTTTGTATTTACTGTGTAAAATTGCCGTGAGCTAATTTAACTCCAAGAAAATTTAAGATATTTTAAAAGAAATACTTGCAAACGTTTCCATATTTAACATCACCTTGTTTGGAAAATTTTTCTAAGGAATGAACAAATGCGAAAAATGGATTAGAATAACAAGATTAAGAAAATTTGTTTTTCTTCCCTTGCATTGTGGATTTCCACTTGCCCCTATCCCTTGTCGCTGTTAACATTTTTCCTTTTGGTTTTCTGCATTTTATCAACTTCTGAAAAAATAGGTGAAAAATGAATAATTTGTAAATGATCATATCAGAACGGTTGCAAAAAAATGATGTTTCAAAGATTAATAGCTGGTTCTTAAAACCTGCGAAGGAAAATCAATAAATAAAAAAATAATAAAAAAATTTTTAAATTAAAAAAAATATATTCCCATAATGCTTGTAATAAAGGAACCGGAAAGAGTTTTGGTCATCTGCGCAATTTAATGACATCACTTACAGAAAGGACAAAACTACATTCTTTTTCCAACAAGGCGTTCAGGCATGTTTTATATAACTTCCACGAATGAAGTAATTAAAGCCTTTACTTTGGTCGTTTCACCTCAGCGCAAAGCTGATTTGAGCTCAACAATTTTAACCATTCTTCTCATTACTTACTTCTAACTTACTTCTGAGCCAGAAAAAAAAATGTATAAATTATATGTGAAATGTATAAATTATATGTGAAATGTATAAATCTTATGTGAAATGTATAAATTATATGTGAAATGTATAAATTATATGTGAAATGTATAAATCATATGTGTACATGCACACACTGACAACACGCCAACATGCAACCTTCCATACATGCGAATATTCAATTAGAGAAAAATACCCAAATACCTTTCTTGTTCTTTTCTTCCCTTTATTTTGAGCGAAAGAAATTTTACATTTTCGACTTCGCTTAATCCTTCAACTTTTATTGCTAATTTAATTTCTTTTATAAATTGCTCTGGTCCATAATAATAATTTTGAAAACCTTAATTAATTACTTTAACTATCAATTTTCAACACCCCACAAAGTTTTGAAAAAGATATACGCACTTCAAGGGTGTTTATCATTAACAAATGCTTTGAAAGCACTAATATTTACCGCTCAGATATGTTATATCTTAATAAGGAACTTTCTGCTACATTAAATAAAAAAGGTGACATTTAGTGGATAAACAAAAATTTAGTATTTTTATTCATCAAATGTAACTCTTAAACTGCTTTAAAATCTTTTACATTAGTTAGCTAATCTCCCCTGTCTAAGAAATTGGGTAAAGTTCTAGAACGCAGCGAATGAAGGAGAGACTTGAAGCAACAGAAATGTGTTTTCCTCTTCGATGGAGGCCGAGGATACCATGAACCGAACATGTGAGCAACAACAAGGTTTTTGAAAGGATGCAAACGAAAAGGAAACTTATACTTAACATCATGGACACATAATGAGTAAGGAAGGCTTGGAGAATCTATTACTCACAGGACGAATAGAAGAAAAAACAGGGAAAAACGACGTGAGACATATTTGTTAGGCTTGTGCAAGTGGGTGGCGGAACGGGGTTTGGGAGAGAAACCAAGAGGAAAAATGTTAACAGCGACAAGGGATAGGGGCAAGTGGAAATCCATAATGACCTACGTCCTGAAAGGACACGGCAAATAAAGAAAAAGTCTAGTAACTATGGAATTTCAAATTATTTTGCGAATTTTTAGTTGGTCAAAATAGACGGATACGGAAATCGAGAGAGGTCGGTATGAAGTATTAAAATTTTAATTTCCAGGTTAACTTCTTGACCACAAAAAAATCGACATAGCCCGGTAGGGTTTGATTTACACATTTTGATGAATGCACACTTTCGAAAATAAGTGAACAGGGAAATGGGCATTTTTTAAAAATGTTTTAAATTGAACCCTGTTGGACTGTGACGCTTTCTGAGGCCGAGGAGTCTCAAGAACTCCGGGTCAATCCGAGGTTTCTCCTACAAAGAGGAACAAAGTTTTGAACCTTGTGGTATAGCATATTTTCTTTGTTAAGTTTTCTCGAATGTGTAGGCCGGTAGACGTAATGCACACTGTATAAAATTAAAAATTGAGCGTCTATTTAAAAATAACCGTTTTTAACGATATCTATTAAAAACAATGTTTGAAATTAATTTTAAAAAAGGCAGTGGAATTAAATCTTAATGAAATAACTAGAATTTTAATTTATTACATTTTTTATTTTATTTTTTACTCATTGAACTTTTACACCAGCTCGGTCGACTGGAAGAGTAGAAAGACTACTGTCTGAAAAGGAAGAAATTAACTCAAACAAACTAAGACCCAATTATTACAAGATACAGTCTTATATCTCAGAAGATATTACATGTTTTCTCCAAATGTTCTTATGATAATGAGTATGAACAATTTTCTTATGATAATTTTTTTATGATAATGAGTATGAACAATTGAATTTTTTGAACAATGATAATGAGTATGAACAATAATGAACAATGATAATGAGTATGAACAATGATAATGAGTATGAGCAATAATGAACAATGATAATGAGTATGAACAATGATAATGAGTATGAACAATTTTCTTATGATAATGAGTATGAACAAGTTTCTCCTCTTTATGTGATATATCTATTCAGAATGTATAAAGCGGTTCAGCAAAAATGAAAATATTTGCTCGCACCTGATCATGTAGTAGTTTTCGCTGTGGAACAAGTGATAGCATGGTCCCTCCTTATCCTTCAGCATTTCAGTTTCTTTGCAAATTTTGAATGTTATTCTTGATTGTACTATTGACAGTAGTGCCCATCGTTGTTGAAGTGCTTGGAATGAAAACTTAATAGTATTAAATGCTGCAACACATTTTACCGTTTTTGTTGCTTTTTCTACTGTTATTTCCTTCTTTGTTTTTATTCTAACATTTACAACATTCCTTATGCATCTGTTATATTTTTGAATATTGGTCTCAATCTGAAAGGTCTTCGGCTTTCTCATTCCTACATATCATATCTAGAGAGCAAAGCGACTAAAAAAATTTTATCAAAAAGCAAGGAAAATGGAGAAATTAATCCGAACAGACTAAGACCCAATTATTACAACATACGTTCTCATATATCATGAGATACTACATCTTTTTTTTTTCAAATGTTCTTATGATAATGTGTATGAACAATTTCCTCCGGCTTAAGTGATACGTATATGCAGGATGTAGAGGCTAATGACTCAACGTTCTTTTTCTTTTTTAAATATAGGTAAATATTGCCATGCTATATTCAAGACTAGAGGAGCCTCTACTACAGACAGAAACGGCATCTCTTTGCCTTTCATCTTAGATAGAAGATAGCGGTCTGATGAGGCTGAGTGAGTGTATAACAGTATAAAAATACTTGTGTCGTTCAAATTAGAAATTCACATAGAAATGTTGGTCTAATTTTAAAGATTGGAAACGAGGTGTGATTGTATAGGTTCTCTTTTACTATATCGTAGACATTTTATGATCATCATGATCATTATGGCAACATTTACACACAGACTGACAGCGTAGCAATGGGTTCGTCCCTCGGACCCAAATTATACATGTAGAAAACTAGTACTTTCATAAATTCCCCAAGCCCTCACTATATGTTCTTTATGTCGATGATATTTACAAACTAGCAAAACACACACACTCACTCACACACACACACACACACACGCACACACGCACGCACGCACGCACACTGCAGATGACTATTTACGCTCTCGCACACCGACTGAGCACTATGGAAGAATGGTAGATTTTAAAAATAAAAGACCAGCAGCTATTCATTTATGCATCGTTCATTCAGCGGTAAAATCGCCGACTGATGTTAATTCGGTCGGGTTTCGATCCTAGCTAGAAGCAATCGGATGTCTTACCGTATTGAAGAGCTGTGATATAGCGAAACAGATACGCTTACAGGTGACTATATATATTACTTCAAACCTTATTTTCTTGGATACCTCCGTATTTGAATAAACACTCTGTATTTTATTTTCAACGATGTTTATTTTGTCTACTGGCCTGTGCCACTGAGAAAACTTATTAAAGAAAATATATCCTCTGAGAGGATTGTAACTCACACGTCTCCTTTATAAGGGAAACTACCGTCTAATCCGGCGTGCTTTAACCGTTCGGCTACGAGGAGCTTCACAATCAGGCAAGGTTTTATTTACCTTTAAAGCACGCTAACTCGTTCAGGTTTTCTCTAAAACAATATTTCTATGACAGGAAAAATTTTGCTTAAAAGCATGAAATTTGGCCTTACCATAACGACTGTACGGTAAGGCCAAGTTAGTAAAGCGTACCGGGCGAAATACCTGAGAGATGTAGGCCCGATTCTTATTAAAGAGAGCAAGTTTTTATTAAATACGATTTCTCGAACATCGAGACCGATAGACGAAAATAAATAAATATACCGTTTAATAAATAAACAGAACGTCTACTTCAGTATGAGTATCCACTAAAATAATGTGTTATATGCAATGTAAACTCGCCAGTAGCTGAGAGTGTTCAAATATATCGTTTAATAAATAAACAGAACGTCTACTTCAATATGAGTATCCACTAAAAATAATGTTTCGAGTGATAAATATATATAATGTGTTTATTTTTAATCCGAAATCATTACTTCAAGTGCTATTATAATGTATATTTCCGTTTCAAATGAACATCCCATTTTTGTTTTTTTAGAAGTAAATCTATTAATACTTTAGACATTTCCTTGTTTACGTTTCGGATACGAAGCTGAGACGATATGGGAGCTTTCGATAAAAATAATCTGAAGGCAGAAAAAAAAAAGAAAAGATAGCCTTGCTGGACGATGACGTTTTCCGTGGCTGAAATATATATATATACTACCGGGCATAATTATTAGGCCACCTCAGCTTTTTAAAATTAATAATGTATTTCATACTATTTTTAGTATTTATTGCCATGAGGATAATTCTAAATGAAAATAGAATGGTTCTTTTGTTATTATAACTTTTGCAAAATTTTACAAAGCAAGGAAGCAAAGATAAACTCGTCCGAATAATCCTAAAATTTTCTTCATTCTTTTATTGATGAAACTGCGATATAGATAATTATTAAGTATTTATAAATTCATTTGATGCACATGTTATTCTGCAGTATAAACAAAATAACCATTCTATTTTCATTTACAATTATTCACTTAGAAATAAATATTAAAAGCTAGTATGAAATATATCCTTTTTCTAAAGCACTAGGGTGGCCAAATAACTATTGCCGGTAGTATATATATATTATGGACTCTCCCGTCGATTTCGACGTATGGGTGTCTAACTCAGTTAGACTGCCACACAGAGAATTGTTTAGAGTGGTGAAGTCTTGTGTAGCACCATCCAAACTTTTTGGAACTGCTGATAACAAACAATCGGAGCAGAAGTTTGCCACGGATCGCATGAACAGCAGACCTCAGATATTTAACCCATAACTGGAAGGAAAGGACGGATTAATACCTTTTCCAAGGGTACCAGTGCGTAAGTGAATGCAGCGTATTCGACTGGAAATCGAACTCGGCTCACCGATTTCTCTTTCCGAGCCGATATCCACTGCAACACAACACACATCCGTCAATAATCGCTTACAGCACCTGGTATTTCCAAACGATCAGCCATCTAGTACTGACCAGGCCTCATCGTTGCTTAACTTCGGTGACCGAGCGAGAACCGGTGTATTCAACGTGATATGACCGTAAACGAGATATATATATATATATATATATATATATATATATATCAACTTTACGTATCGCTTTTCTGTGGGGGCACAGAAAGCCGATACGTAAAGTTGAAATGGATTTATAAAAATGAAAAATCTTTCTTGTAGTTTTTAATTTAGTTCTAACACCAAACTAACAGAATAAAATTTGACATTTCAAATAAGCAAAATATTCTTCTGTATTTCAAATGGAATTAAAATTAATTGGAATTAGTTTCTAAGTCTTATGGTGTTTTTGGTCTTCATCAATGATCTTCCGGCAACAACCACTTAGAAGTTTGGTTTTCTGTCGGACCAAAAATTTTTTCCACGTCAGAATACATTTATAAATCTACCATTTGTCCGTGCATTGAATTCTGTTGCCATATCTGGTCGGTTGTTCGTGCTGTTCATCTCGAGGTTCTCGAAAACGTCCAAAGAAGGATCCACAATGTCTTGATATGGGACCTTCAGCTACTTCCTCACAGCAGTGACATGCCTTCTCTCTGTCCATTGCCATGCTCAGCAACATCGCGGCACCCAGCAGAACCCTCTGCTATATTGGCATCTAGATCCCACCCTATTACCGTTGAAATAGTTAAATGTAATCGTTGCTTCTACTCCAACAATTTCTGTTCTCGCACTTTTTACCTGTGGAACTCCCTTCCATTTACTTGCTTCCCTGACACCTACCATCTCCCAATATTTAATTGCAACGTCAATTGTTCTATCTTCTTGAATCCCATCCATCTTTTATCCTTTCTTCAATATTCCCTGTACTCAGTCTTTTCTCTGACTGTAACCCCTGCACATTAGTGTCGGTAGCGCCTTGCTTGGGATGAAATTATTTTGTAAAAATGACTGATTTTAGCCGTATTTATTAATCTCTTTAGAGAATGTAATTCACTTTATTAAAAAATATTTCAAATATAATATATACGTGGACAGGCTCACAGAAATCTTTAACGAAATCTATAACAGCGGTAATATACCAGAGAATCTAAGCAGATCAATTTTTATAGCATTACCTAAGAAGCCAAGTGCCAAGGAATATGAACTCCACTGAACAATCCAGTTTAATGAGCCACATAACAAAACTCATCATCCGGATTCTGATAAACAGAGCGCGTAGGAGAATCGACCCAGAAATAGGACAAGAACAGTGTGGTTTCGTTGAAAATACCGGAATGAAGAATGCAATATTCATGGTCAGAACGCTATCTGAAAGAGCAATAAAAATCAGACCTTTATCTGTGCTTTATAGGCTACACAAAGTACGCTACAAAGACTTGATAGAGATGCTCGATAACCTTGATATTTTCAGAAAAAACGTTAGGATAATCAAGAATCTATATTGGCAGCAAACCGCTTGTGTACGGATAGGAAGTGAACTCAGTGAAAAATAGGAATAAGCATAAGACAAGAATGTGTTTTCTCGCCCGATCTATTCAACCTGTACAGCAAAGCAATTATTAGAGAAATAAAAACCTTACTAGGATTCGTCATTGGTAGCCACAATCTCAATAATATATGATACACGGATGACACGGGGCTGATAGCAGACACGAAAAGGAAAATGCAAGACCGTCTACAGATGGTAGCAAAAGAAAGGGGAAAGTAAGCATAAATCCCAAGAAAACTGAAAAGAAGAATCCAATATGCTAACTACAAGTCGGAAAAACTAAAATAAAACAAATGAAAAAAAATTAAATCCCTAAGTTGTGTTCTGACAGAGGATGGAAAGTGCGATATGGAGATTTAACGATGCATTGGCATGGCCAAGGACGCATTTCAGAAGCTAACCAGAGAACTGTGACTCAAGAAATTCTCACTGAAAACAAAGAAAAGGAGTGTTGGATTGCTATTTGATATCTGTCCTTTTGTATAGAAGGAAATATATTGGATGATCTCATCAAGGATGAAGGAGAGGCTTGAAAAAGTAGAAATGTGATCTTACAAAAGATGCTGGGGATACAATAGACAGAACACGTGTGCAACGATGAGGTGTTGGAAAGGATGCAAGCGAGAAGAAAACTGATACTTAACATCAGGAAGAGACAACTGAGGTTCATGGGACACGTAATGAGGAAGGATGGCCTGGAGAATTTAATACTCAAAGGACAGATAGAAGGAAAATGAGACAGGGGAAACAGCGCGAGACCTACTTGATAGGCTTGAGCAATGGATGACGGAGCGGAGTTTCGAAAAGATACTGAGAGAAAATATATTGAGAGACAGAGCTAAGTGGATGTCCATGATTGAAAGGACACGACGCATGAAAAGAAGACTTCCAAAAAAGATACCCGAGATTTTAAATTTTTTTAAAATATAAAATAAAAACTTTCTTAGGGTTTTTATTTTAGTCTTAATTGCAAGTTAAGAAAATAAATTTGATATCTTCAATAACCAAAATATTTTTAATTTGAACTGATTGAGATTATTTTTTTTAAATTTAAGCTGATTTGAATAATATTTCTTTTTTTTAAATAGCTAAAATCTAAATAAAATATAACCTTCTAAAATTTTATTTGCTGAATATTAAGAGATTTAAAGTTGAATTAATCTGAATTAAAACAAGGATTACTTAGTTTTAGTTTAAAATATCATAGAAAAGTATTTTAACACGAGGTTGTGTGTGTGCTATGTGGTGATAAAACATCTATCGATACTCGAATGTTTTCGAGATTTATTTGATGGGGAAATAAAATTACATGACGAATAGAATATAAACTTTTTTAGATGATTATTTAACTCCCCAATAATCTTAAAACAATAAAACATTTTAATTATCCAAATATTTTATTGAATTTTAGATACTCTGGCTCTACATTCTTATTTACGAATACACTTGATGAAAAAATATTAAAACTACCAATAGATTTCAAATTTACTATCATTACGGCTCTTATTTTCTGATAATGGACAACTGTATTTACAAAATTCCGCACGTTTGTACACAAAAAAATTATTTTTAAAATACCTGGGGTTACTGAATTGTACTAAGCTTTTCTATAAATGATTGGTTAATATATTTTTACCTATTTAATATTAATATCATTTGAAAAATAAGATGTAATATAGAAATTTGAAATATTTAAAAGCTTATAACTAATTCTGATTAATTTTTTTTAATTGGAAACAATTACTGTAATAATTCATTATTTATCGAAAGAAATTTTAATATCATAGTGTAAGTCATATCTTCTTTTTCTAAGTGCCCTGTCCATTCAGGACGTAGGTGATCATGGCTTTCCACGTCTCTCTATCCCTGGTGGCTCTTAGCAAGCCTTCTCCTGCTACACCATGCAACCCTCGTTCCATCATCCACCTGATTAGATCCTTTAAATATGTCATCCGCTGCTTTCCTCTGTCTTTTTCTTTTTCTCTATCTGGCCTGTTAGTATCAGATTCTCCAAGCCCTCTTTCTCATTGCATGTCTCAGGAACTTCAGCTGTTTCTTTCTGATGCTCTGTATTAATTTCCGTTTCGTTACCATCATTTCCAAGGCCTCATCATTGCTCACATGCTAGATCAATGATATTTGCAGCATCCTTCTGTAGAAACCACATTTCAGTTGCTTCAAGTTTTTTATTCATCTTTGATGATATTGTCCAGAATTCACTGCCATATTGAAGAACTGACATCACATAGCAATTCAGTACTCTCTTCTTTGTTTCTAGCGAAATTGTCCTGTTTCTTAATACTTTACTCAGTTTCTGGAATGCTTCTTTCACCATTCCAATTCGCCTTCGGATCTCTGTGTCGCACTTTCCGTCTTCAGTTATAACACTTCCCAGGTATTTAAATTTTTGTACCTGCTTGATTTTAGTATCTCCGACTTGAAAGCACTTAAATGCATTTAAAATTAAATAATCTCTTAGTTTTATTGCATTTTTATTTTACGATTAAGAGCAGACTTTTTCTAAGAGGGCGTCCTGTTCGACCAAAAAAATTGATAATGTAAATTCTCCTTGGATTTGTTCTGATATGTAACAAATTTTAAGCGCTGCAAAAAAGGAATTTCTCAAAATTTAATAAAATTAAAATAGGTGTGGAATAATGGATGTAAGTTTTGGGTTTACCTGTATGCACATTTTTTAGAGAATCGTTGGTGGTACCTAATTGTATATAATTATTTATAATCGTTTCGCCTCAAGCAAGGCAAACTGCTATTGGTGCGCAGAGGGCTACATAAGAGGAGAGTGAAAGGTTACATAATATGAGAAAGATGAACAAGTTACAGGGAGTGACAGAGAGAGGTTAGAGAAGGATGGGAACACCGGTGTGAAGAGAAATGCGTATGAGTAGAGTGAAAAGAGAGAAGAATAAGATACAACGGGTGTGGGGAAGAGGATAAGAGGAGGATGGGGTGATTGCAACTGATATTGCATTTAAATTCTTGGAGATTGTAGCTATCAGGGAATCAAGTATACGGAAAGGAGTTCCACAAGCGGGACGTGCAAGAAAAAAGTTATATATGTGTGTAGTGGGGTGTAACCTTATTTTCAGATGGCTGGTATTAACTTTAAGTGATTTTCAAGGTGAGAAGAGATTTCTCTAAAATTGGAGAATACAATTATTTTTCTAGGGAAAAGTAGCCGAAATGATAAAAAATGGAAAATACAGATCCAGAGATACAGTGAGTGCAGAATTGCTTTTGTCGGGAGAAATAAGCAAATTTATCAAAGCTAGTTAGTCAACATATTGTCAATGGCTTTTGACGATATGTGACACTTGGTCAAAATACGGCCATGAGGATTTCCTGTTTCCTGATTACGATGACAGTTGATAGGAACAGGCAAATAATAACAGAGAGTAAGTTTTCTCCCCTTCCATTGGAAGTCGAAATGGTTAAATGATATTACTTACATGTCCAGATAGTTAGTCATATATAGGGAGGGGGAATAGGAAGCCCATACCTAACTCCGGTTTTGTGTCTTTTTAATAAACTGGTGGTGTAGAAAACAAAATTCAGGGAAATTGGGACCAGCGATGAATTGATGCGGACCAATTGAAATAGCCCACCCCCAAAGATATTGCAAGAGACAGTCAGTCCAAATTCAACGAGCTGCAAGTTGAACAAACCATTGTCCCGTCGAAATAATAGATCACGAATATTAACGTGGTACTAAAATACCAGCAAACGAATATTTTTTCTTCGTCACTTAGCTTTGACTAATATATATGTAAACATCTCGCGACAGACGCTCCTCACGACAAACGCTTCTTGTTTAAATTTTAAAATCATTTGTTTCTGATGAAGGACCGAAGCCGGTCTGAAATATCAAATATATATATATATATAATAATAGAAATAAATAAATACTGTAAAAAAATACATTCTTAAACTTACAACTTTTTAGTTTTTTAGTAGTTTTTCCTATACATATTAAGACAGTATACGTGGATCATAATTATGCTATATATATATATATATATATATATATATATATATATATATATATATTTGAGCAGCATACTTTCATTTAAGCATGTTTTCTTAAAGACGACCGACAAGGAAGATTTTATTAATTGTTTAATTTTTCCAGTATTCTTACATTTTTCCATAATTATTTTAAAATTTTCAAGAGCATTCAGCCACTTCGTTGAACATTTTCAAGGCTATTATTTTACCGGTGTTGTTATTATGCCCCCCTGTTTGACTGTAAGGTAATTATTTAAAGAACTCTCCTTTTCAAAAACACCAAAATTACATTACTGTCAAATATGAGGACATAATAACAACGCCGAAAATATGATCCTTGAAAATGTCCAATGAAGTGGCTGAAAGCGCTTGGAAAGTCAAAAATTATGGAACATTTTCACATCCCTTATCTCCAGCAAAAAGTGACTGTGTAAGATACTGGAAAAATGAAATCAAAAATTAATAAAATCTTCCTTGTCGGTTGTTATAACGAAATATATATATATATATATATATATATATATATATATATATATATAGCTTTGAAAATGTTCAGCGAAGTTGAAAATTATGGAACATTTTTACATTTGTTCAGCAAAAAGAAAACATGTAAGAACACTGGAAAAATTAAATAAAAAATTAATTATATATATATATATATATATATATATATATATATATATATAGCCCAGGTTTCAATCCTGGGTAAAAAAGCAATCGGAGTCTAACCGTACTAATGAGCTGTGATACGGCGAAACAGATCTGTCTACGGATGACAATATATATATATATATATAAATTTAATTATATTAATTATATAATACTATCATATTAAATATATAATTTAATTGTATTACGCTCACTCGATGACTTACGTTGTATTAAGCCCTTTTTTAAAAATTAAATGCCCGAAAATTTTGCATTTTATATCTGTTGGTTCTCTTCATTGTATATATATATAAAGAGAGAGAGATAGAAAAGAAAGAAAGAAAGAAAGAAAGAAAGAAAGAAAGAAAATGTTTGTGTACGCCTTTTCCGAGTTCAAGCAACGCCGACTAAATAAAAAAGTATTAAAATATTAAAAAAGAAAAGAATAATTTATTTCATATTTACATACGCGGTATTTTTTAATCATTGTTTTTCCACTCTGCTGCTTGTAGTTTTAGCTAAATATCTCCACTAATTCGCTAAAAAACAGCACAGTATGAAGAAAAAATGCACCCAAACTAAATAAAAAGAAATAGAATAGATCAAAGGATTTTTTAATTATTTTTTTAATTTTTTTTAATTCTTACTAACACGTTCAAAATTTTGGTATAAATCTTTTTTCTTTCGTTCGTGAGTGACGCAATTTTTACAAATGTTTATTACAGCAAACGTAATATTACGCAAGTTACTTTTTTACCGGTGAAAAACGTTAATTTAGAAATTCCTGCAAAAAATAAAATAATGGTCAGATTTTGATAAAAATTTCTGGACATACATAAATGATTGAAATCGTTTTTGAAATAGTTATTTTTAGAAAATCTTGGTAAAAAAAAGTTTTTTACATTACCCCCACAACAATTGATTTCCTGAAATGTATAGAAATTCGTGAGCTTTCGCCCATATATTTAATACCTTAAATTCAGAAATCATTGGGGATTGCTAATCAACTGATTTTCTTTTTTGTTTTTGTTTTTTTTTTTGTTTTTTGCTTTTTTGTTTTTTCTAAATTAGCTTCTTTTCAGAAAATCTGCTCCGAATTGTGCAAACAAAAATACAAAAAATATGGCATTTTTTCTTTAGATAAATTTTTAATTGGTTTTTAAAACAATGTACATTACGGATATCATAGTCTAAAGAGAGAATTTTTTTCAATGAATAACGAAATTTTACAAGAATTGTTTTCATTTTTATTACTTTTTATTATAATAACTTAAAAGTTCTAAAAATCATTGAAAATTTTCCCCTTCATCGTTCTCGCTAGGTTATTAAGTTTGAAGACTGTATTTACTAATCGAAAATTGAAAAGTTTAATACAAATAATTGAGCCATTCGATTTTTAAAATAAAAAAACTATTTTCTTTTTACGGGTGGCCGTACGTGATATTTATCATTAAAAAGTCACGTGTTTCAAAGGTTGCGCTCCTCACCGGGGTGCGGGGAATATATACTAACATTTTCACCTGGGTACAATTCTTTCATTTCAGTTTTGTATTTCCTGTGCCCTACGTTTCAACATTCAACAAGCTTCGCAAACCATCCCTTCAAAATTTAAAGCAAACTTTGTATTTTAATTCCTAGTTTCTTAATTTTGTTAAAAAAAAAAGTAATTGTGAAATTCACAATTTATGGAGGTACCTTATAAAAATATGAAGAATAAATATTAAAACTAAAATTAAAAATCAATAAATGCCACAACCTTTCATAAATTATTAAGTTACATCTGTCATGTTATATAATTTCATTCAGTTATTAAATTGTAAAATTGTTTTAAAAGAAAGTTGTATAGCATTTCAATTTTTATTTTTCATAAAACATCTTCACACCTAAAACTCTGTAAAGCTAAACTAACTAAAATTCTGTAAAATATTAGATAACTGCTGAAAATATTTAGTATGTAGTTAAAAACCAAAAAAAGCGAAGCGTACGATTGTGCTACATAAAATTATGTCCAATTCATCTTCCAGACATGGCATATTCTGATGGCTTCTGTCTATCATGTCAATTATCGTCTCTGACAACACGATAGTAACCCCTGATAACAAGGCTACTGTAATTAAGAAATGCTTTTATAGTACATTTCAGGCAGTAAACAAGTAATAATTGTTTCAACTCAGATTAAGGTAAGTTTAAAATTGCTAATTTGAATAAGATAATGTGTCAACGAGGTATATTTTAATTTCACAATTTTTTTTTTAAACTGAGAATTGGCTTTTGTCTACAAAATATATCGATCGATCAAAAATTGAAAATTGAATTTTTTTTAAAATCGGAAAACTTTTAGATCCTAATCAATATAATTTTAGTTTGAAATACACCAGAGTATTTTACTTACTGGAATTAGTAAATTTAATCTCTTGGCTTTCAATTAAATCTACAATTAAAGCATCAAGAAAACGTTTTTTTTTTAATTCAATTTCAATTTAAGTATCCAAAATGAGTAAAGGTACCTAGTTTCAACTATAAACTACTATGTGCCAATCTCCCTACAAATAATACTTCCTTTGATTTTGTTTTATTTGTTTTTTGTTTTTTTTGTTTTTTGTTTTTTTTTGTTTTTGTTTTTTTGCTTTTAGCTTCCTTCTCCTCTCGCTTCAATTTTATTGCCATGGCGACCATTTTCTCAATTCATCACCTTTCTTATTTCCTGATACTTTCATTTTCTCTCTTTTTTTTATCTTTCTTTCACTCTCCCTAGGTTTTTCTTTTTTTTTTTTTTTTTTTGTTTTTTCGCTTTCTCTCCTACATACACATTTTTTTAGCTTCCTCTTTTTTTTTTTTTTTGGTTTTACTTTCGTTCTCTCACTTATTTTTTCACTCATTTCTTTCTCTTTTCATCTCTTCCCAATTGCATCAAACCATTTCTGTATCGCAATTGCTTTTACTCCCTCTGCATCGTTCTCTCTCTTTTTCTTCTTGCTATTCTCTTCCTTTTCTTTTTTTTTTATTCACTCTTTCTTTCAACTTTTCTCATCCTCTTTTTGACCGGCTTTTTTTTTTCTCTCATTTCTCGTTCTTTTTTTTATTCTAATGCCCACCATACCTCCTCTCAAGCACTTTTTTACTTTCCTTCTTTCTTACATTTCTCGTTCTTTTCTTTATTCTAATGCCCACCATACCTCCTCTCAAGCACTTTTTTACTTTCCTTCTTTCTCTCATTTCTCGTTCTTTTCTTTCTTCTAATGCCCACCATACCTCCTCTCAAGCACATTTTTACTTTCCTTCTTTCTCTCATTTCTCTCGTGACTATCTTTCCCAGTTTTTTTAAAAAAATTCTTCTCTCTCTCTCTTTCTCTCTCTCTCTCTCTCTCTCTCTCTCTCTCTCTGTCCTTCTACCTACGCTGTCGACCGAACCGTTGTAAATGCCAGGAATATAATAGTCATAGTATATTCTGTAATTCATTAAAATGTCATCCATAATCGATGACAACTTTTTGGACAACCTTACCATTCATACTTCTCACAAGGGGCGGACGCCAAAACTTGTCAGATCGTCGCCACCTCGTTCTATGGATTCTTGGAACTTCGACCCCAATTTATGGACTTGGACAAACGGCGCCGTCATGCCCACAACAATTCAACACAATCCAATCCTGTCAGCTATGGATCGTTTATCGCTTGATGTGACCTACCACAATGTTTTCACCCAGATGACATTCGAGGATTTTTCAAACACGCAAAAGTACTAAACATTTTACTTTGTTAAGTGAGAATAAAATTATAGTGTATTTTTCATTGCGACCAGTTGTTGGTGTCTGAGATTTTAAATGATTTTCAAAGCATCACCTATTCATCTTTATGTACCATGTCCTTTCAGGACGTAGGCGATCATGAACTTCCACTTACCCCTATGCCTTATCGTTCTTAACACTTTTTTCTTAATATCTCTTCCAAACCCTGTTCTGCCGCCCACTTGCTCAAGCCTATCAAGTATGTCTCGCCTTGCTTCCCCCTGTCTATCCGTCCTGTGAGTATTAGATTCTCTAAGCCCTCCTTACTCATTACGTGTCCCAGAAACCTCAGCTCTCTTCCTGACGCTAAATATAAGTTTCTTTTTTGTTTGCATCTCCTCTAAAACCTTGTCGTTTGCTCATATGTTCTGTTCGTGGTATCCTCAGCATCCTTCTGTATAACCACATTTCTGTTTCTCCAAGTATCTCCTTCATCGTTCGGGAGATTGTCCAGCATTTGCTGCTCTACAGGAGGACAGATGTCGACACCTCTTTTCGTTCAGTACTCTTTTTGTCCAGTACTCTTTTCTTTGTTTCCAACGAAATCTTCATTGTGACAATTCAGAGGTCGAGTTAGTGTATTCGTTTCTAAGCTCTAACAACACGTCATTGCCTTAGAGTTCGGATGAACCCAAAATTATGATACGAACCATCAAGAAATAAAGCAATCTCGATTGCCTTAATTTTCTGCGTTTCATACGGCTCTTTTACCTTCATCATATAAAATGCTCAATTAGACCAGAAGGTAAAACTTGATGGCATGACTCAGGCGAGCAGATTTCTAACTGAATCATCAGAAATAAACTTTAAAGTTTTTAAACGATTTTAATTGTAATTTTTTTCATTTTTTTCTTTTTCATAGTTTGCCTTTAAATCTTGACGTTGAATTCATTTTTCTATTTTTTTAATATTCATTCAGTCAGTTAAGTGCCATACGATCATGGCCTGGGCGATCATGGCTCGAAAGAAACATGACTGACTGGGCAGAAGATTATCCCGCAGTAGGTTGCCATTACTTTTTGCTGTAGGCTGGTTGCCAGCCAAGGTTATAGAACCCAATCTGTCCTGCTATTTAACCCATAACTGGAGGGAAGAGATGGATTAATACTTTTCCCAAGGGTATTTGCGCGTTAGTGAATGCAGAGAATTCAACTGGAATTCGAACTGGGCTTCCCGATTTCTCGTTCCGACTCGATATCCACTGCACCACAACAAACATCACATTTTAATGTTAAATCAGTTAAAAATTAACAGAAAATCGGTCTGGAAAAAAAATCAGCATTATTGATATTTATCTTGTTCCCCGCCCCACTAATACGTGGATGTAACACAAGGTCAAGATTTAATGTGGAAACCCCGAAAGCGTGCGAACACGCAAGAGCCAAAAATTGCCTAGTTCCCGCAATCGTTGGTCGCACTGGCCTCGGTGGCGACCACCGATTCACCCATTTGGTGCAATAGGGTTGTTGTATCCTTGGTGCACTGTCTCCCAGGATCGAGCGTCTCTCAGTATAACTTTTCTCAGATGCATTTCTGTCCTCGGACAGATACAACAGAGCCACACTCTGACCGAAGACAAAGACGCAGCTGAGAGATGGTGATACTCATCAGCAAATAAATGTTATGTAAGTCTATGGCATGTCTGCATGTGATTGGGTGTATATTGTGTGTGTGTGTGTGTGTGTGTGTGTGTGTGTGTGTTGCGATTCGGCCAGAAAGGAATAGTAATTAAGATACTAATTCAAATAGTAATTCATCAATTATTCAAATATCTTTAGTTCAAATTTCATAGCTTTAAATCTAGATTTTGAATTCTTTTTTCTCTTCATTACAATATTAAATGATTTTTTTTTAAAAAAAAAGCTGAAAAATGTGCTCAATGAAAAAAAAATCTAATGTGGGTATGTGTGTGTGTGTGTGCCTACGTGTGTTCGTGTGTGTGTCTGTGTGTTTGTCTATGTGTGTAAGTTTAAGTACGTATCTACGTGTGTGTTTGTGTATGTGCGTTTGGGTGGGGGTGGGGAGCGCGTGACTCTTGTCGCGATTCAGCCAGATGAGAAACCGGGAATGAATGATTGAGATAAATCGAGCTAAGACAGATTTGAACTACTAGGACATGTTGGCTTATATTTAAAAGACATTACGTAACTGTCAAAGCACAAGGCAAAATAACAATATCAAAGGCATAAATACCACAGAAAATGGGTATCAAAATGACCGAAATAGCTTGGGGCGATAAAAATTATGGACAATTTTTATATTCCTTTCCGACAACAGAACAGAAAAATGTTAGGATGCTGAAAAATCTTAAAAATTACTTAACTAATTCTTCCTTGTTGGTCGCATTTAATTAAAGATGTTACACAGAAGGTTGCTGCCCAATACTGGCAAAATTAAAACAAAAATTAATAAAATCTTCTGTATCGGTCGCTTTTAACAAAAATATGAAAGTATGCTACCCATGTATATACATGAATGAGATAACGTTATATATTTTTATATATCAAGAACTATATTGGACAAAAATGTATGACAAAGGATATTATGACTTTATCACTTCATGAGATTTAAAAAAAAGAAAAAATTCAATTAAAATTCCCAGTTTCTGTCGTTTGTGCTCCTGTGCAGTCGCACTAACAAAACAAATTTAGTCCTATAAAGTTTTAAGAGACGAAACGCGTGACAAGAAAATTTTTTCACTTTACCATACATTTCCTCCATACTGACAATAAATCGGTCGAGTTTCGATCTCGGCTGGACTGGAAGCAAGTGGATGTCTAGTCACACTGATGAGAGGTGATACAGTGAAACAAGGTTGTGTGTGGATGAATCTATATATATATATATATATATATATATATATATGGACTGCTCTGTGTGTGTGTGTGTGTGTGTGTGTGTGTGTGTGTTTGCAATTAATAATGACCGTGTTTATAGTGATAGACAGCAGAATTCGTCTTTGATAAATATGGATCCGTGAAAGACAGGAAAATCTCATTAGAAACAAAGAAAAGAGTGCTGGATTGCTACGTGATATCTGTCTTTCTGTATGAAAGTGAATACTAGACGATCTCATCAAGGATGGAAGAGAGGTTTGAGACAGCGGAAATGTGGCTTTACAGAAGGATGCTGAGGATACCAAGGATGAAGCACTTGTGCAACGATGAAGTGTTGGAAAGGATGCAAACGAGAAGAAAACTAATACTAAATATCAGGAAGAGACAAATGAGGTTCCTGGGACACGTAATGAGGAAAGGAGGTCCTGGAGAACTTAATACTCACAGGTCGAATAAATGGAAGGAGAGACGGGGAAAGCAGCGCAAGACGTACTTGTTAGGTCTGAGCAAATAGTTGACGGAGCGGGACTTAGATATACCAAGAGAAAAAGTATTGAGAGCGACAAGAGACAGAGCCAAGTTGAAGTCCATAATCGCGTACGTCCTGAAAGGACAAGACACAAGAAGAAGAAGAAGAAGAAGAAGAAGAAGAAGAAGAAGAAGAAGAAGAATCTGACATAATTATTAGTTTAATTTTAATCTGAAATTTTTCCAGTATAATTAGGTTGATGAATAAGCACTAGATAAAAACAAAGCTCACTGACAAGTGAGGGTTTATGTTGACATGCAAATATTTCGTGTGTAAAATAACTGTTTGTTTTTTTATTGTTTTTATTTGTTTGTTTTTTGTTGTTGTTGTTGTTGCTTTTTTGCCTTCATTAAGCTAAGAAATTATGTAGAATATATCGAAGAAGAACAACTGTAAGAAGAAAGAAAATATGAGAGGATAAATCTGGAAAAATAGAAATGAAAGAGAAAGGAAGACAAATGCCAAAATTCAGATGGTAATAGACAGAAAACTGCAAAGGAAGAACAAAAGAAGAGTTAGTCAGTTAAGTGCCATACGTGAAACACGCTTGGACGATCATGTCTCGAAAGAGACATGACTGACTAGGCAGAAGATTATCCCGCAGTAGGTTGCCATTGCTTTCTGCGGTAGACTGGTTGCCGACCAAAGCTATAGAACCCAATCTGTCCTGTTATTTAGCCCATAACTGGAAGGAAGAGACGGATTAATACCTTTCCCAAGGGTATTTGCGCGTAAGTGAATGCAATGAATTCAACTGGAATTCGAACTCGGCTCCCTGATTTCTCGTTCCGAGCCGATATCCACTGCACCACAAATGGAAGGAATACTCAAGCGGAAGATAGAGATAAAAAAAACAAACAAAATCAATGGAGAATGTGAAGAATTAAAGTAAAGAAAAATTAAAGAGGCAAGAAGAAGAACGATTGAGATAAAGAGATACGTGATCTTCTGACCAACGAATCACATAACCGTAAACGTCAAAGGCAAAAACGCGAAACATGTTTGAAGAAATAAAAAGAAAAAAATGTTAAGTAGTTACTCCGCAATGGGCTTAGTTTCTCCTTAATTTTCCTCGGTTTGTCTTTATTTTTTGTTTGTTAGCTATTTTGCTAATGTTTTTAAATGTTTCTTTTGTATGCCAATAATTTGATCCGTTTACACTCGTGTCGTCTTCCTTGAGATGTCACAGTCATCTTTAAAAAAAACACTTATCAGCCTTCGCTCTTTCCGGATCAGACAATCTGTCATCAAATCAGCCTTCTTTTATTTTCGTGTTTTTTTTTCTTTTCTTTTTTTCTTTTTTTTTTCTCGCTTTAAAGCAGTCGTTATTTTGCTTACAGCAGGTCTTCACTTTACGTTGATAATAGATTTTTTGGACGTGCGACTTTCAGCGAAACAACGGAAGGCGAAAGCAATTTTTTTATAGACACAATTATATAAAGAAAAGTGAAGTTCTTATGATTATTTGTATATTATGTAATTTTAATTGATTCTTAATATACTGGAGCCAATCAGAACTTTTCGGTCCTAGGTAAATTCCATCCAGCAGCAAAGCCTTCGATTAGGAGATTGCAAGAAGCATAGAACCACCTCTTCATTGCTGTTATTTTCAGGTCCACCCTGACCCAGACTGGTAGCACCTGTTAGGGTCCCAACTATGGGCAAATAGTTAACTCCCGAACTAGGTTCAAAACTCTATGAAAGTATAAAAATACTTTTATAGAAAAATATACATTTTTGAAGGAGAAATATATTACCATAACAAATTTTTAAAGGACGTTTTCTAAAATAAAAATAAAAAATTTCATTAAAATATAGCTAAATCAACCTTCTCACAATAACCAAACATTAAAAAAAGTACCTTAAAACCCTACCTTTTGGCATTAAATAACCCACAGAGGTCGATATGCCGTTAAACAAAACTCAAACCCAAAACTTTTCACTGAATGTTTTATTGTTGGCTTTTATTACTTTTGCTATTTACTCCTTTTGTTACTTTTCATCAGAACGTTTCCAGCTCTGTCAGAATACACTGACATCATCTTCATACAGAGAGGTTCGTCCCACAAAAAGGGGTTATCTGTTTAATATGCATATAGATGCATTTATTTTGACTCGCGTGCAGGAGAAACTTTTGTCTACCTTCTGTTTACTCTCAGGCAAACCAAACCTGTCTACATTTCTTTTACTCTCGTTTAAACTAAACCTATTCCCAAGACAGGCGAGTCCTACTCCCAAACACCTAAACCGGGAAGGGGAGCCTGATTGGAGGCCTCAAGCGGAGCTTTTTGACCTTCGCTATCAATATTTGCTTTTTATACCTATATTTATACTAGCAGTATAGTCCGGCGTTGCTCGGGTGTAATGAAAGCTTTAAAACTAATCCATGGTCCTGGAGCTCAGACTCTTTGGACGTTGGTACGAAAGACTAAAAAGCAATAGTTGTTTCCAGTTAAAGCGAAACCGTAGACTGAAAGAAAAATGAATGGATGCAAATGATATTTTGATTTCCTTGTATCGATATCAAATAAGTTTTTTTCTTCGGAAACTGAATTTTGAAGGCTAAATAAGTCCTCTGAGTAAATGACATCATGGCTGAGACTAAGAACTACAATTATACCTACTTAGAGCCAAACCCGAAGTAAAAACTAAAATAAAAGGGCTAAAAAATAGACATACAGGCAAATAAACAGACACACACACACAAACATCTTGCCTTTTATATATACATTATCGATTTTCTGCACTATTATAAGAACTACAACCTTGAAACTTCTGAATATCGTTTCTTATGTCTCTGTCTATGAGTGTATCAAATTTGATTAAAATCGGACCACTCCTTCTATAACCCGATTTTTTCGATTATCGATTTTCGATATTTATCGGGTGTACCCCGACACAACACCTAGCTAACAACACTCGCAGACGCTTATAGTACAACTGTGTAAAATTTCAAGAAAATCGGTTCAGCCGTTTCGGAGTCTATAGGTAACGGACACACACACACACACAGACACAGACACATACACACACACAAAGTTCCATTTATAAATAAGTTTAAATACGTCAAATATTAAATTAAGCACAACTATTAAAGTATGACAATTGTTCGCAGATCTCGACGGTTACAGAAAAGCACCCCCAAAAAAACGGTATTAATACGGAAGCTAAAACAATCGACCAAACATTATACCTAGACGACTGAATATATTGCATTGCTAAATTACACTAAAAGACCACAAAGAAAACTTCGAAACAAACTAACCGGTAAACTCATAAACCTAAATAAATGTAAACTGGGTAAATAAAAATAATAAAAAACAATACTGGAAAGAATTACTTCGGAACTCATGAATAAGTTAGAAGAAAATCAGTAAAAAAAACACAAAATTAACTATAGACTGGTTCCGCAAACTAAAAAAGAGACATAATTGCTAATTTATACAGCTAGATATAACAGAAATTCTACCCTTCTATAACAGAAGCCATGCCAGATAATGCTATCTTATTAGGCCAATAACAGATTAAATAAAACGAAACGAATCAAATGAAAAAAAAAAAACTTTTAAAAATCAAACGAAATAAAAACTATTTAAAAACTCCTGAACATCATTATCATTCGACAATAAAGACACATGGATAAAGATAGAGTTTTTTTATGTTACAATGGGAAGCTTTGACAGTGCAGAGACCTGCGAGCCCGTAGACATACATTTGATAGACCAAATAATTAAAATAATCAATAAAAATGGTATAGGCCTCTACAATGACGACGATCTCATAATATTAAGTAACTGTAACAAACAACAAAAAAAAACTAGAAAAACAAACATAAAAATTTTAAAAATATGGAATTCGACATCGACACAACCACTAACCTAAAAGCAAATTTTGTAGATGTTGCTTTCAACCTGAGAAAAGGTTCATATCAACCATACAGATTTTCTAATGATAAACCATTACATATATATATATATATATATATATATATATATATATATATATATATCTTCCAACCACATGCCAGCAATAATCAAGCAGATCCTACAACCAATTAACCACAGGCTTTCTGTAAATTCTTCCAGTGAAAAAATCTCCAACGAAGACAAAAAGAGAATAAAAGATAGTGGATTCCCGGCATTCACATACACACCACACTACATAAAAAAAGCCTACAGGAAAAGAATCATCATATGATTCAACCCACCGTACAACAAAAACGTAAAAACAAACGTAAAGGGAAAATATTCATTTGAAAAATCTACACAAACACTTGCTCACTATCAAGCACTCTTCATAAGATATTCAACAAAAGCACAGTAAAAATCAGCTACATTTGCATCGAGAACATGACACAAATAATAAAAAACACAACAGGAAAACAACCAACAAACCACCCGCACAAATCAAACCCATGTGTGACTTGAGAAGGAAAAACGAATTTCTCTAAAACAGCAATTGCTTGCAGAACAATGTAATATACCAAACCACTGTAAAATCAGCAAATCACGAAGAAAAATACATAGGAGTAACTGAAAAACCCTGGAAACAAAGAAACTACGCGCACAAAACACAATTTACAGATAGCAAATACATGAACAGCTAAATGCTTCCTAAATATATCTGATATCAAAAACAAAAAACAAATCATACCAAAAATATCATGGAGAATAAATAAAATAGCATCAGATTACAACAAAAAATCCCAAAACTGTAAATTTTAACTGAAAGAGAAAATATGTATAACTACCTTCGCAGACTAACACAAACTACTAAATAAACAACCAGAACTCATTTCAAAATGCAGACACGAAAACCAATTTTTACTACACTACTTAAAAATCGAAAGCTAAAAACAATATATATATATATATATATATATATATATATATATATATATAAACAAGAATAAAATTCAATAAGAATAAACAAAAATAAGTAAAACTAATTAATCCAAGCCCATATATAAATAAATTAACTAAATAAATAATAAACAAATTAACATAGCTCGTGGTTTGCTTATTATTTACTTATTTAATGCACACATAAACACAAGCAAACGTAATAATAACAACCAACCATAAAATAATCAATGATAAATAAAAACTTAACAGACATCACTATGAAAATCCGATTATTTCTACTCAGCAGCTCCTAAAATAATTCGAAACATAACCTTACCGTACAAACTTTAAAATAATACAATAGATTACCCATAATGCATAAGTGGCATATACATATGACCTGTAGGCGTTGTCTTCAATGTCCACTTTCATATTTACATACGCTCTATCCCTGATAGTGAGCACTATAAACCTTAAGACAATATTTTATCATATATATATATATATATACATATATTTTATAGGCATTTTATTCTTTTTTCACTTTATCCGCCATCACATGGATCCGGAAACTGTAACCTTCGTATAAGTTGCCAATTCGTGTTTAAGGTAAGAAAAGAACCCCATGATTCTGTCAGAAATGTATCTTCAGTCGACAAAAAAGAAAAATAGTCAGAGATGATAAGAAATATCCTGTTCGTCCAGCAAGTCCGTGGTATGATCTACGAGAATCTAGGAAAATCAATTAAAGCAATTGCCAATCAGCTCTATGAGTCGGCAATCAGTCGTGTGACAAACGAAGAGATTAAATATAAATTCTACGTTATGAAGCGATAACATCCATGCATTATAGCAACGTAACAAAAGTGTGATCCGGTCAAAGTGCTTGCTCAACAAAGACAAACCTCTCTAATAGCTCAACATGCTCCGGCTTTCCAAGATTAGAAAAACTTTGTTCAAGTATCTACTCAAATATAAGTATACATTAAAGATAAAAATAATTTTTAAACAAATAAACTAAAAATATATTGGAGTTAACCTACTTCGTAAAGGATTTCGTAAATAAAAACAGAGCAGATATGAATATTACGAAAATTCAGGAAAATGTTTATAGGCATTATTTCGGGCTTTGCCTACTAATAAGTCCTTCGTAGTCGAGCGGTCTAAGACACGTCTGAAATTTGCGGGAGGACGCATATTTTCCCAACAAGATTTCTTGATTATTCAAGCCGGTAGATATAAATAAATATACTGTTTAATTATAAAAACAGAGTATCTATTCAAATATGAGTATCCATTAAAAATAATGTTTAAGTATATATATATATATATATATATATATATATATATATATATATATATATATATATATTACACGCACACACACACACGCACATATATATTGGCCTGTATAAAACTTTAGAACTGCCAACTTAAATTTGTCTAATGTTTTAAAGAATTTTTTTTAAATAATATAAGCAACGAATTTGATATGAACAAAACTAAAGACTCCATCAAATTGTTTCATTGTAACCAGATGCATCATAATTATAAACAAGATGAAAAAGCTATTAAAATTAAAATCCGCCTGTATATAAAAGTTATAGATCCTAACAAATACCTTATATTTGTTATCTTTATAAAAATTCAAAACGTTCAATCTAATACTTAGAAATAATTCATCACCTGACAAATCTAACCTACAAAAAAATAATGTTGTTTATAAATTCTTAAGTTCTTTAGGAGATTGTATCCCCAACACTAACAATCACCAAACATTAAATTCTTACATTGGTCGCACGTGTACCACATTCTCAAGTAGGTTTACTTGTTATTTGTCAATAGATGAACATATAGATGAACATATGACAAATAGACAAAATAATATGAACATTAGGTAAATTTTAATTCACAACTCCAAAATTATATATATATATATATATATATATATATATATATATATATATGACTGTGTGTTTAAGTGTGTTTATGTGGCAAGAAAATATTCGAAGCAGTTTTGTTAAATTCAACTGACATGGTCTTTTTGTTTTTCATTTTCTTCTATGTTTTTCAGTATTCAGACTATGTTGTTTGGATATAACAAACGCGTTTGAAATTGTATAAGTGTCGATTTAAAAGCTAGACAGACATAAAGTCATGAGAAATAATATTTCATCTGCTTATAGGTATCTTTAAAAAAAAAAAGAACTTAATCTTTATAAACAGCCTAATAGGTTACAAAATTATTTTTTCTTTCCAAAGGAATATACAAATAAAGCTTATATTTTTTATGATTTCTAATTGGTATCTATGGTTTTACAGTGAAGAAGAATGAGAAGACATTAGTGAGGGAAATGATGAAAAAGGACAAAAAGAACAGGATTCCGGGAGGCGAATTATCACGATTAACATTGCATTTAATTTTTATATTATAGTTGACAGAGAAGCAAGGAATTGTTAGGGAACTCCATAAGCGAGAAGTGTGAAAAAAAGAAACTATTAGGATAGAACATGCGGTTGCATCAGTCGAACGACGAGACCTAGTTGCCAATCTAGTAGCATACTTGAATTTATGCAGTCGAAATAGCCAAGAGAAAAACACATTAGAAAAATTGCAATGGAAAATATTTATAGAAAAGAGAGATGGAAGTCACATCACGTCGGTGAGAAAGTGACCCAAGTCGAGATGCCAGATCAGTATTTATTATATTACAAACAATTATTTGAATTTTGTCAGAAATCTCTAGGTATACAGTAGGAGCATGAAACCAGATATGGTAAAAATAGTCAATGCATGGACGAATGACAAATTCATAAATTTGAAAGGTGGAGCCTGATAAGGAAAAATGCCTGATACAACACAGTAGACCAAATTTCCTAGCAGTAAAACTAGCAATAGATCCACTATAATCGTTCCACTTCATGTTAATAGCAAAAGTTAGTGCAAGAAGGCACAAAGGGTTACTCTACTGGATATTGTCAAAACATCCAATTCTGTTTCTGTTATAGTTTGATTCATGATGAATTTTTTTTAAATTATTTTAAAAAACAGATCCTTATTCTCTTTTACCCGCTAGTTTTTTTACGCTTTACGGCAGTGTCCATCGCCACTGCGGCAGCTGGTTACATATTCCGTGGTTAACATCTGTGAAAGATTTCCCTCGTCACCGATCGCCGTTGTCCAAAACCCGGCAAACTAAAAATAACGACTTTCCGGTAACGGGTTCAATATTGCTGGAAAATATATTTTAACCACCTTTGAAATCCTTTCTACAAACTCCCCGAGAGACGGTGTTGTTATTTTGAAAAAAAAATGACGGTTACACACACACATACAGACACGCTTTTCATATACATTTAAAACATACACGTGCCTTCGTTATAAGTAAATATATTCATTTCTCATCTAGAAGGTAGCACATAGACATACACATAATACACACGAATATTTGTGTATACGTATGGTGGGTGTTTGATTGTGTGTATTTTATATATGCTAATTCACTCTTTATTTCATAAAAATTTAAATATATGGTTATATATATCATATATATGTATGTATGTACGTATGTATATATATATATATATATATATATATATATATATATATATAGGAACGTAAATTATACGTCAGTCAGTTTATATATATATACAAGGTTTTAAATATATACGTGCATATATTATATATGTGTGTGAGTGTGTGCCATGAGTGTATGTGTGTGGGTGTTCTTTTTGTTTGCTTAAACGCACACGATTTCCTGATTTTTGTATATGCACGATCCTCCCTATCTTGTTCTAACAACAAAAAACAAACACACACACACACACACACACACACACACACACACACACACACACATATATATATATATATATATTATTTGTAAACGAGCTATATCACTCAACCCAAGTTTCTACAATATAATTGTATTGAATAATTTTAATACAACTGTGTACTGGTCTAATTTGTTTATGACTCAATAATATATATATATATATATATATATATATATATATATATCTGTGTGTGCATCATGTGTATATATATATATATATGTGTGTGTGTGTGTGTGTGTGTGTGTGTGTGTGTGTGTGTGTGTGTGTGTGCGTGTGCCGCTTACTTATTCACTGTTTGTATTTATTTATTTGTTAGCCATTATTCTATTTATTTTTTACCCAGGGTGTATTTATTTCGTTGCCTTTGAGAACACTGTGGGTGTTCTGTTAGAGCATATATTCACATTATGGTAAGAAAAATAATTGATTTCACTTCTGTTATTTTTATAAGTATATATATATATATATATATATATATATATATATATATATATATATATATAGGGTGCGATGTATGAATTGTCGTATAAATTGCACAAAAATGAAAATAGCACTGATATCTCATTTTAACGGATATATTTACCAAAATTACACAAAATTATCTTGAAACACTAAAGAGTAAATTTATTAAATAAAATCGGCATTGACTTCAACAACCGCCTCCAGACGACTTGGAATTTTCTGAAACTCTCCTGGACAGTCTCTTTATTTAAGTTGGTGAATGCTGCTATAATAAATACTTTCAATTCATTTTTGGTGTTAGAAGGATTTTTGTAAGGCTATCTCTCAACTGCGCTCTACACAAAATAATTGAGGGGGGTTGCAGTTTGGGGAGTTACGTAGCCAACTGTAGGGTGTGATGTGGTCACAGGAATTGTTTGACAGCCATGACTGGTTTCTCCTGCTAGTGGGGCATGGTTCAGTCTTGTTGCCAGACATAGGGTCTTCCAGCAACCACCCTTTTGACCCAGGGCAACACTACCTTCTCTAAGCACTTGATGCATGTCTCCGATTTGAGTTTGAGGCTCTCACCAACAAATTCTGAAGTTCTTTTCTTATCAGAACGATTAGATTTGAGTTTTCTAAGTTTCAGTTCTTTCGTAATCAACATTAGATTCATTCAACTCTTTCCGAGTCCTCTGCACTGTCCTCAAGAATATTTTTAATGGAGCCTCCGGTGCAAATGTCAAACAGTACAGCATACCGTTTCCAAATTTCTGGCGGAGGGAATTGCGTCTTTTTCTCACAGACAGTGCCCAACCGACTCTGCTATCTCGTGCAGTCAACAAAAAACAAACAAAGCGCATGCGCGAAAATTATAATATGAAATAGCGACACTTTATTTATCGCGCCCTGTATATTTTATTTTTAAAGTTAAGGCTCGTGTTAGTGAAAATATTAAAATCCACACAAGATTCAGGAACAGTCTGTCTAGGTATTTTTTGTAGCTTAATCTGACACAAAGCCAGAATTGGTGAGGGGAACACCCATGAGAATCAAATACTATATGCAGTCACATGAGTCCGTAAAATTAGTAGAATAACGAATATAATTTATTCCAGATCGTTAGAAAATCTTTTAAAAGAATTTTTCTAAATATTCTGCCGAACAGCCACCATCGAAACGACAAAGATGAGGATGCCAAATTAGATATCAACAAATCAATCAAATCGGATGCATTTCACTTTTCTTTTCGTGCATGTGAGCAATCGACTTGCAAATAAATAGTTGTGGTGAAGTGATTACAGTCAAGTGTTTCCATTGAAGTGGTTCCGGTGAAGTGGGTGCGATGAAGTGAGTATGGCGAAATGATTACAGTGAAGTGGTTGCAGTGAAGAAATTGTGGTGAAGTGATAGCGAAGAAGAGGTTTCGATTAGTTGGAGTTGGAGTTTTGTTTAACGGCATATTAACCTCAGTGGGTTAATGCCAAAAAGGTAGGGGCTTAAGGTTGTTTTTTTTTTAATTTTTTTTTTTTTATGTTCGGTTATCGTGAGAAGATTGATTTAGTCAGATTTTGATGAAATTTTCTTTTATTCTTTTTTTTTATTTTAGAAAACTGAAAAGATCTAGTTTTGTATTCAAAAATCTTTTGCTGAGAATATCTTTCCTTCAAAAATGTGTTATGGTAATAATTTTTTCTTCAAAAATGAGTTGTTGGTAATATTTTTTCTTCAAGAATGTATATTTTTCTATAAGAGTCTATTTTTATGCATATATTTCTATAAAAGTGTATTTTTATACTTTCATAGTGTTTAAACCCCTCGTTTAGCCCATAGCTGGGATCCTAACACGTGCTACCACTCTGGGTCAGGGTGGACCTGAGAACAACAGCAATTAAGAGGTAGTTCCATGCTCCTCACAACCTCCCAATCCGAGGCCTTGCTGCCGGATGCAGTTTACTGTCATGCCCATGACCTCAGGTTTCGATGAGGTGAATGTGGTTCGTGTCTTGAAACAAAGAATATGAGTTAAATGAAAATGTTTGCTTGATTTATGCTTATAGACTTAACTTCACAAACTGATCCCTTTCAAATTCGAACTCTAATGAAGAACAATTTGTACTTAAAATTTTGCTAAAATTCAATGCAATTATACTTGATAAATTACAAATATCACACTTTATAATTTATTTATACATTATTGGGAATACCAGGTGCTGTAAGCGTTTAGTGACGGATGTGCGTTGTGGTGCAGTGGATATCGGCTCGGAAAGAGAAATCGGTGAGCCGAGTTCGAATTCCAGTTAAACACCCTGCATTCACTTAAGCATTGGTACCCTTGGGAAAGGTATTAATCCGTCCCTTCCCTCTAGTTATGGGTTAAATAACAGGGTATAACTTGGGGACCCTGCTCTTAAAAACAAATCCCAATGAATCTTGATACTCGAAAAGAATAAAGTATTACTTGACACAAAAACTTATATAAAAACAATAATAAATTGTTGAAAAAGAAAAGCTATTGCCAGCAATAAATAAATAAAAAATTTAGTTGGGAATAAATGACCCGCTGAGGTTGATATGCTATAAAAATAAAAACAACCAACCAACATTATTGGGATGTGTGTTGTGGTGCAATTGGTATTCGCCCGAGTTTGAATTACAGGTGAAAAACTAACGCCCGGTTCAAACTCCACACACGTCTATTGAACGGGTGAAGAGGCTCATCCCTTGTTTCCTGTTAAGGATGTGGTTTCCGGCTTTCTCTTTTCCAGTCTTTTACTCATTTCCATCCTTTTCCTCTTTTTTTTTTTTTCAATTGGAGTAGATAGACTAAACTATCGTCCGGTTCACACACCACCCACGTCTATTGAACGGGTGAAGAGGCTCATCCCTTGTTTCCTGTTTAGGATGTGGTTTCCGGCTTTCTCTTTTCCAGTCTTTTACTCATTTCCATCCTTTTCCTCTTTTTTTTTTCAATTGGAGTAGATAGACTAAACTATCGCCCGGTTCACACACCACCCACGTCTATTGAACGGGTGAAGAGGCTCATCCCTTGTTTCCTGTTTAGGATGTGGTTTCCGGCTTTCTCTTTTCCAATCTTTTCACTCTTACGTAGCCCCCCGCACATCAGTGGCGTTACCGCCTTGCTCGGTGTGATATGATTAAAAAAAAAAATTCTTTACATTCACTTACGTGCAAAAATCCTGGAGGAAAAGTATGAATCCATCTCTTCTTCCTCCAGCAATGGGTTGAATAGCAGGACATATTGGGTTATCTAGCTTTGATTAGCAACCAGTCTAGCACAGAAAGAAATGGCGACCTACCGCGGGAAAATCTTCTTCCTAGTCAGTCATGGATAGAAAGAGACATGATTGCCCAAGGGAGTATCACGCTTAGCAACTAACTAACTGACTGATACTTTACACATTATACTTTATACTTATATATATTGTATATCGAGGCAGCAAATAATTTTCTAAACATATGCTGTTAAATATAAGAGACAATGAATGTCTATTATGTTTAATCATGAGCCTAAACGTCGTATTTTGGCTTTGATTTCAGTCGAAAATAAAGACAAAAATTCTCCAACATTTGGATAATTATTTATTGATTTGCTTCTAAGCTTTCGGCTCACATGAGCCATCTCCAAAGAGAAATATAATAACATCTACTATCACCGACGATTTTATTTTGTGTTGACATAAAACTCCGCTTGGAAACGGCAATAGTTACCAAAAATAATAAACGCATTTCTCAAATTTGCAATGCGGTTTTATGACGTCACACCGCGTGATAGCGCGAAATGACAACAAAACCATATATGCAATGTAATACGTTATGTCAGGATTTAAAGGTGATTTTATTGAGTGTTGGTTGTTTAGATTTGATGTACATGGCCTCCAATATCTGCAGGTTCCTTGTTGACCAAAATTTATATATATATATATATATATATATATATATATAAATTATAAATATGAAGTATATATATATATAAATTATAAATATAAAGTATATATATATATATACTTTATATTTATAATTTATACATCGCGCAAAATCTTATTTTATAAATAAGGTAAATGCGTTAATGTATAAAAAAAAATATGTTTATGTAAGTTCAAGTAATGTTTTCCATCGAATTAAGTGCACTGACAAAGAGGGTTTTTGTCTGAATTTCTCTGATAGAAAAATTATCATTCTTTAGGCTATTTATATTCGGACAATTGTCCTCATCTTTGTTGTTTTTAACATAACGTTTCGGCCGTGGTGTGTCTGGCGTTACTCAGGTGTATAATGATCTGGATAACCTGCAAGAAATTCTGAAATGAGCCCTTTATTTAATCTTTGGGCTAGGCAGTTCTCGTTCTATTGCCCATGTCTGGGATAGATCTACTTCTTGTTTTATTGAGTACTGTTCAGTTATAACTTACCCATTTCTAGTGAGTGCAACAAACTCTTTTTGAATTTGGTGACATAGTTCGATTTCAAACAAGGATGTGCGTTCTTGTGTAATGGTTATCGGCTCAGAAGGAAAAATCTAAGAGCCGAGTTCGAATTCCAGCACTTATGCACAAATACTCTTTGGAAAGGTATTAATCCAGCTAGAAGAGATTGGGTTCTGCAGCTTGGTTGGCAACTAGTCTACTGCAAAAAGTAATGGTAGCCTACTGCGGGAAAAGTGTCTGCCTAATCAGTAATGTTTCGAAAGAGACATGATCACTAAATCGTGGCAATTAATTGACTGGCTTTTCAACCGCTGGGTCGGGCAGTGTGTACTTGTAAGTTGCAATTATGTGATATTTATGGTCAGAAAGTGAACGGGCTAACGACTCATCCACTCCCCTATACATACATGTATACATGCATGCATATATATATATATATATATATATATATATATATATATATATATATATATATATATTGAACTGGGTTAATATGGAGAAGTTTTCACTCGTCAGAAATGAAGAAAAACTCCCTGTGGACATCGCAATGGTGTTTTCATGAAACTTCGAAGTCGGCATAACTCTGCTCAGTTAAGTGGCAAACCTCTCCACATTAATCCTATATATATATATATATATGAGTAAATTAACCTAGTGAGCCAACAAACCTTGGTAGGTTAGTTGGCTCACTAGGCTAATTTACTTATTCTACTCTGCTTAAGTATTGAGCGCTTTTTTGTTATTGATTACTCGTCTCGAGTTTTTACTTTGGGCTACGAACTGGCTCGGTCCAAATCGCTTTGGCTGATGTTCATATGCTTAACTCTTTCTTTTTTTACAACCATTTTTTCCTTCCGCGTATATGCACAGAGACTTTTTCGAAACGAGTATAGTGATAAGTTTGCATGTATATATATATATATATATATATATATATATATATATATATATATATATAAGGGTGTAGTTGCAGGAATCCTGTATACGAATGTACATCCCCACTTCGTCTCATAAATGCTTAACTGGCTTCTTATTGGGTGAACATAGTGGTCGCCCTATTTATTGGAAGTCAACAAAATACTCCTCAGAAAAATTCTAACAACTTTAACCCAATTATCCTGCTAGATCCATCATTGCAATTGGTATATGGAGTTCATGAATCAGTGAAAATTCCCGCGAAGCAGTACAAACTAGCTGTCACCAGTCAATAGTGGGTTTATGCATATCAGGGAACGCA
>JBBBDQ010000740.1:2727500-2870000 GCA_037127315.1 Ascarosepion bandense | reverse complement strand
CTTTTGAGCATCTACATCAATTTTTTGTGGCGTATTTTGTCGAACGCCTTTGCATAATCAATAAAACATATGTACAAATCCTTCTTCATTTGTATTGCCCTTTCGGAGAACATCGTAAATATATATATGGCATTACTAGTTCCAGTGTCTTTGGTGAACCTGCACTGTTTTTTGTCCTATCTCTGGCCTGATTCCGCTTCTCATCCTATTCATCAGGATTGGGAAGATCAGTTTTGTAATGTGGTTCATTAAAGTGATAGTTCGGTGGAGTTCACACCTGGCTTCTTAGGCAGTGCTATAAAAATCGACTTGCTTAGGTCGTCTGGTATTAAACCACTGTAATAAGTTTCATTTATTATTTCTCTAATTTTCTCTCCGCCGAATTCTTCCAAAGCTATCAACAGCTCTATTACAATGCCGTCTGGTCCAGCTGCTTTGTTTCTATTCAGTTTTGGTCATTGCAGCTTCCACTTCGGAATTTAATATTTACGGTCCATTCTCATATTTGTGTATTATCGGTTGCTCTCTCTTGTCGTGGAAAAGATCTTTAATATATTCTTCCCATCGCTGTAGTATTACATATTTCTCCAGTATGATTTTTCATCCTTGGATTTTATATATTCTGTGGAAAAGCAGGTTTTTTATAGTCAGTTTTCTTCTTTCTTTATGCATGTCTGCTGTATTAGTCCTGCTCAGTCTCTCTACTTCTGCACATTTCTTATTAAGCCATTCCTCTTTTCTATCTGCATTTGCTCCTTATTTCCTAGTGTAGTTTCCTGTATTCCATTCCATATCTTAGAGTGTTTTTCTGTCTTATTTCCATCGTGTCGAAAATTTCTTCAGTCATCCACTTGTTTTTCTTCTGCGCCTGATTTCCTTTGTAGCAATGTTGTTTGCTGATGTCGTTAATTATTCCTTTAGTGAGTCCCAATTCGAGTTTTCTTTTCCAATTTGTTCTTCGTATTTGTTTTTCACGCTGTTAGTGTATCTTTCTGCAGGTTGAGGTCATTCACGAGTGTGTTGTATTGCAGTCTTGGTGCTGCACTAGGCTTATTCATTCTCCGGAGTTTCACCCTTAATTTGCAGATGGCTGGATTTGGATAAGAAAAAAAGTTACATAATATTACATTTTCTATTGTAAACTCTCGTACCGATCTTGTTACCCGCTAACTAAAGTCAAAACAAGATTTTTACCGAAATTTCGAACGTGTTAGAAGGGATTAAATATTTTTTTAAATAATTCTTTAAACATTTTTATTTTCCTCTTAATAATATCATAAATATTTTGACGGAAAAAGTTTGTTTTTATTAAGCTTGGGGACTTTTTTCTTCATACTATAATGTTTTTTCAGCGATTCAGTAGAGGTACCTATTTTAGCTAAATTGAAAGCTCAATGATTAAACTTACTATTTCCAGTAAGCAAAATCTCCTGGTGGATTTTAACAAAAAATATATTGATTGAAATCTAAAGTTTTGAGATTTTATTTTTTTTTTTTCCCATTTTTGAGCGATCGACACATTGGTAAATATAAGTTAATTGTCGATTTTAAAAATCTTGAAAAAGAAAATATATATCTGTGACACGTTATTTTTGGAAATTAGCAAACTTAAAGTTAAATTAATCTGATTTGAAACAAAAATTAACACACACTCATATATATATATATATATATATATATATATATATATATATATATATATATATATATATATATATGTTTTGTTTATGGCATGAAATTTAAAATAAATTTTTTTCTTATTCACGGAGGTCTAACTCGACGATCTTTAAAGTGAGCGATGACAGCGCTTTCATCAATCATTTTGCGCATTTGACCAATATGGTTGACCAGAAGTGATATAAATTTATGAAACGTTTGTAAGGGAAACAACCCTTGAAATTAAGTGACTTTTTAATGATATTGCATTTATGGACTACCATAAAATTAAAAAATGCATAAAAAAAACAGATATCTGCACACAAAAAAGTGTCTTAATTCTTGTAAAACTTCATTAGTCATTGAATTTTTTCTCTTCATATTATGATATCCTTAGTCTATATTGTTTATAAAAACAATTAAAAGTTTATTTAAATAAAAAATGACATAGTTTTATTGCATTTTTGTTTTTAATATTCGGAGGAAATCTTCTGAAAAGGTGCAACTGTCAGAGACAAAAAAAATTAGGTAATTTACATGTTCCTGCATTTAATTAATAAAACAAAGTTCCCTGACGGGAGTCAATTACTAGAAATTTCAGGAAATTGATTAGAGATAGGGATAACATATGTCAAAAAAATATTTTTACCAAGATTTGTTTAAAAATATTTTTACCAAGATTTTACAAAATAAAAATATTTTACCAAGATTTTATAAAAATAATAATTTCAAAAATAATTTCATTTATTTTTGAATAAGTACAGAAGGTTTTACCAAAATACCACCATTATTTGATTTTTGCGAGAATTTCCAAATTAACGTGTTTTCACAAGCAAAAAGTGAGTTGCGTAATATAACGTTTGCAGTAGTAAACTCATTTAAAAATCTGGCCACTCGCTCACGTAAAAAAGAAAACAACATTTTTAAACAAAATTTATAACGTGTTAAAAAGGATTAAAAAAGTCAATAAAATAATTAAAAAGTATTTAGATCTTTCCTCTTAATAATAACATAAATATTCTGAGGTTAAAACTTTGTTTTTTTATTAAGTTTGGGTCCTTTTATCATCATGCAATTTTATTTTTTTCAGCAAATGAGTAATTGAGTCGGGGTACTCAGTCTACTGTCCCAATTGCATTCGGACACTTCTTCAGCCTTTTGTAAAGCACTTGTTGTTAATTATTGTTAATTTATTTTCATTGTTGTCTATTTGAGATGTAGTTGTGTGATGCATATAGTAGTAGAGTTTATTCCAAGCCCCGCGAAAGAAAATAGAAAGCCGCCAACTTGAATTTAAGCCACTTTCATTTCATATTTATCAAATATTTGAACTCTCTTCCATAATCTCATATATATATATATATATATATATATATATATATATATATATATATATATATATATATTTGAGATTATGAGGCTCTTCGGCAATTTAATAATTTCTCCCAAGCTTTTAGTTTCGTCTCGAATCATCTTCAGATAAAGGAACCAGTGACAAAAAACAGCTACACAATTTGCCTCTATATGTTAGGCGACTTATCCTCAGTGTCTTTAGCATCTGCACGATCAATCTTTTTTTTAATAGTCGCGAAATTTATTTAACTAAAAATTCAAAGAAACCAATCAGAATTTGTAGAATATTTAAATTCAGTTTATTAAAGGGTCTAACATAGGCACCTTTCCAGAAAATGCGATACCTAATGATTAATATTAATCTTTTTTAGAATAAAGTATTTTTCTTGAATATTTTATTTTAACTTTAAGCTAATAGATTAAATTTAAATTTTTAATACGCAAAACACTTTTTTGTATTTCAAAACTAATTGTAAATGATTGTAAGGAAGTTCGTTTTTGTTTTTTTTTAATCGCTAAAATTACTGATTTTAGCACCATTTTTAGGCATCGATTTAATTCTCTTTATTAAAAATCTTTCCAGAAATAAAATATATTTTTGAAAATTTCTTTGAAGAATATTAACTGATTTAATGTTTAATTAATATGATCTAAAATAAATATTCCTTTTTTTAAGTTTAAAATATCGCAATTATTTTAAATGTATTTTTTAACACGGCTGTATCTGTTTATTTAAGGTGTTGACAGGTTGACAGATGGACTGGCAGACGGAAGTTTACTTTTTTTACAGTGGACATAAATATTAATTGAGGAAATATAACGTGAGCACCTTTTATATAATTTTTATCTACCCAGTAATCTTTAAAAATTAAGAAAAATATTCTCCACAACCTATTGTTTTTTTTTTAATTTTAGGCACTTTGACTATAAATTTACTATTGTTATAGATCATTTTTTCTGATAATATCGTGTATAAGCGACCATATTCACAAAAGTCGGCACGTTTATACACACAAAAAAAGGAAATTCAAAATTCTTTATACAATATTGGGGTCGCTGAATTCTAGTGAGCTTTTTTTTATTTATGCTTAGTAAATATATTTTTTTACTTAATAAAGCAGAAATATAAACCATTTCAAACTTTACAAAATTTTCTAATTAAATTCTTTTTAATAATGAAAACAATTCTTGTAAAAAGCTATTAAAAAATTAATCGAAAAGTTTCAATAAAATAATCGAAAAAATCAATTAAAAATTTCATCAAAATTTTTTTTCTTAAGACAATAGTGTCCATAAAATATCTTATTCATGGCCTTGTGCCACATCTAAGCTAAACTTTAAAAAATCAGCATAAAGTCATTGAAATGATATTCTATTTAAATAATATCCCTGCATTTTATATTTTACGATTCCTAGTAGATTTTAGGTTACTGTAGGTCCTCTTTTACAAAATATACTGAGGATTTTGATTCTTCAAGTTCTGCGTATAACTAGTATAAACATTAAATAGTACAAAATTAAATTCTCAAAATTTCATGATTTTTTTTACAGTTACCGTCAACTTATAGATCACGGTAACTGTAAAAACTTGTTTTAAAAAATAATTTTTTTAAATAATTCCATTAGTTTGTGAATAAGTCCTGAATGTTTCATAAAAATCTGGCGATTATTTCATTTTTTTAAGAATTTCAAAATCAATATGTTTTGCGCCGTAAAAGAGACGCAAGATGTTTCCTATATTAAATTAATCTGCATTCTGACGCAAAGATTTTTAAACAAAATTTCGAACATTCTAAAAAAAGGATAAAAAATACAATTTAATAAAAAGTAATCCTTTGGTCTTTCCTCTTAAAAATAATATACAGATTTTAACGATAAAACTTTTTTTTATTAATTTGGAGTCACTTTTTTAAACATTTTATGCTCATCTTTTAGTGAATCTGTAGAGGTACCTAGTCGAACTCACACATATATGCACACGCAGATAGATAGATAGATAGATAGATAGATAGATAGATAGATAAATAAATAAATAAATAAATAAATAAATAAATAAATAATTAAACAAATATTCTATGATTTCGGCGTATTTTAATGCCCGCTTATATGGTATTAGTCAGTTTACAAAGCGATTCGTCATCTAACAATAAAAACTGATCTTTTGCTATATAATAATAACACGCGAATATATATATACATATTTGTTGTTGATCTCATAAACGTTCAATTAAATCGTTTCTCATCGACCAGCACGACAAAAAAAAAACAGACGAAATCCAACAATTCCTTATTAATAACTCGAATTTAATATCTCTCAAAAATTTTTAAAAAAAAAACAATTGCAAATGCTAGAAGCATTAATTGAAAAAGCAAACAACAAAACATCAAAAATGTGATCAAATTTAGTAAAATACTCATTAAATTCTTTTTCTACTTCAATGTGTTTTGCCCTTTCAGGACATAGGCAATCATGGCCTTCCACATCTCCCTCTCACTGGTGGCTCTTCTTAGCACACTTTCCCCAGTTACACCATGTAACCCTCGTTTTGCCATCCACCTGCTTCAGGCCCGTCAAGTATGTTACACGCTGTTTTCCTCTGTCTCTCTCTCTCTCTCCTTCCCTCTATCTGGCCTGTTAGTATCAGGTTCTCCAAGCTCTCCTTCCTCATTGCCTGCCCTAGGAACTTTAGCTGTCTTTTCCTGATGCTCAGTATTAATTTCCAATTTGTTTCCATCCTTTCCAAAATCTCATCATTGCTCACATGCTCAATCCATGATATCCGCAGCATCCTTCTGTAGAACCACATTTCAGTTCCTTCAAGTTTTTCCTTCATCTTCGATGAGATTGTCCAGCATTCACTGGCATAGTGAAGAACTGACATCACATAGAAATTCAGCACTCTCTTTGTTTCTAGTGAAATTTTCCTGTCTTTTAATACTCTACTCAGCTTCTGGAATGCCTCCTTCGCCATGCCAATTCGCCAACGCATTAAATATATTTCCTAAATAAACAAAAACAACGAAACGACTTTGAGGATGACGACAACGGCAACAACGACACGAAATGACACGTGAAGATTCGATACTTAAAACCCCAACATAAAAGGCAATATATGAAAAATGATGAACCTGAGAAAGCACAAAAACAGAAATTCTTTTTTGACTTGTGAAAGCCAAAACTCTGTACTTAGTTATTGGATAAGATGCATTGAAATTTTCACCAGAAAACAAGAATATGTTCCGAAATATAGAAAAAAATAAATCAAATAAAAACTCTTCCGAACCCTTCATTTTCCTTCCTATTTAACCAATGTTTTATAAATAAAAAGCAAGCACATACACAGATTATATATATATATATATATATATATATATATATATAAACTTATTTATAAATAGAACTTTGTGTGTGTGTATCCGTTACCTATAGACTCCGAAACGGCTGAACCGATTTTCTTGAAAACTTACACAGTTGTACTATAAGCGCCTGTAAGTGTTCTTAGCTAGGTTTGTGTCGAGGTACCCCCCCCCATAAATATCGAAAATTGATAATTGAAAAAATCGGGTTATAGAAGGAGTGGTCCGATTTTAATCAAATTTGATACACTCATAGACAAAGACATAAGAAACGAAATTCAGAAGTTTCAAGGTTGCAGTTCTTACAATAGTGCAGAAAATTTGATATCGATACCAGGAAATCAAAATTTGACTTACATCCATTCATTTTTCTTTCAGCCTACGGTTTCGCTTTAACTGGAAACAACTATTGCTTTTTAGTCTTTCGTGTCAACGTCCAAAGAGTCTGAGTTCCAGGACCATGGATTAGTTTTAAAGCTTTCATTACACCCGAGCAACGCCGGGCTATACTGCTAGTATATATATATATATATATATATATATATATATATATATATGCAGACACAAATTATATATATATATATATATGTGTGTGTGTGTGTGTGTGTGTGTGTGTGTGTGTGTGTGTGTGAAAAAGTAGTTATGTGAATTAATAAATATTCATACGATAATACACGTATGTATAAAAATATTATTCAAGTGTTAATATAACAGTGCTCAATGTAGTACAAACAGAGCTATTAGTTATATATATTAATAAATATGTATATTATCCTACGCTTGTGGCACAACTCGGAGTTTTATGCATCACGCACTCATCAGGTGCATATTACAAACTGACCGTTTAAGAGATTTGAATTTAAGTTTATAATTTATAGTGTTAGAGTACTAATTTTCTAATTTTTCGGTAGCAAACTTGAAATCGACAAAAATTACATGGAGTTAAACTAAAATTTTAAATTTAATTTTTTTTTTTTCAATACAAGGAGATGAATTCAAAGTGGCGTAATTCGTAATTATTAATAAAATTTGCAGGGAAAATAAACAAACAAACAAACAAACAAATAGTTGAAGTAAGAGAGTGAGAAAGAAAATTAATTAACTTATTTTGTTAAGTAAAGATTAAGATTATTTATATGATTTAAGATGACAAGTTTTTCTAAAAGACATGTTACCACTGTTTCCTTTTCCATAATAAGATTTGGTTTTAGGGACGATATTTCAGGTAATAATTGGGTTCTTGTTATTTTCAATTGCCAATAATATATAGATAAAGCTGTGCTTTTGTTATATTTGCTATTGTTTAAAGACAGCATATGGTTTTTGAAAGTATATTTCCACTTATTTGCTGTGAATCCAAAAAAAATTGATGCGAGCTTTATAAATAATACTTTTGGACATACACTGGCAATTTAAAGGGCAGGTCTTATATTTTAGGCAGATGCAATTATAATTAGGAGGGTCACTATTATTAGTGGCAACTGTTATTATTTAGGTGGGCCAAGTAATTATTTGATATCATATTATTATGTGATGAAATATATTTATCTATGTTCTTAAAATAACTTAAATATTGTTTTTGTTTAAAATCGTTTTTAGTGTGAGTGAATCGTTGCATTCACTTGCGCGTAAATAACCTTGGAAAAGGTATTATTCCATCTCTTCCCTTCTGCTTTGGGTCGAATAACAGTACAGATTGGCTTGCAACCAGTCTACCGCAGATAGTAATGACAACCAACTGCAGGAAAATCTTCTGCCCAGTTAGTCATGTCTCTTTCGAGAAATGATCGCCCAGGTATCACGTATAGCACTTAACTGACTGACTGACTAGTAGAAATGTTTGTGAATTAAATTTAGAAAGAATTTTCCAATGTTTGCTTGGACATTACGCCTGGAGGGTGGGTTAAACCTATTGATGTTACGTTTACATAGCTTCTATTTATTTCTGTCTACTTTATTTTTAATAGAGTAATCAAAATCATTGTTGATTTTATTTTTTCTAATGCATTAATGTGTTTAATTTTGGAGATGTCAAAAATTTCCTTATTCCTAGAGTTAGTACATTAACGAAATTTGATTGTTTATGCAAGTTATTGATGATACCATGGAGGTGATTTGATTAATTGTTGATGTATTTTGGATAGTGTGAATCTTTAGCTTACGGTTTGTACAGGCCATTGTTCAGGTCAAATGTTACATCTACGAAGTTTACAACTTTAGCGTTAGTGGTGGTGGTTATATTTAGATTGTGGTCTTTGATAAAACTTAATTAAATCTTTTCTAAGTTTATCCGTTTCTTGTGGACTTGTTTTAAGGAAGATAATTAATCCGTTATTTCTGCACACACACACACACACACACACGCACACATACTTACACACACACACACACACACACACACACACATATATATATATATATATATATATTTATACTGATGCATGTTTCATTAAATAATATAGACAAGTTTTGTCTATTTATTTTTTGTATTTTTTCTCATATTCTCTGATAAGCTTAATAGCATTATGATTAAATGAAGAAAGAAAATCACAATATTGATACATAATTTATTTTATATTCCAATCTAAGCTTTTGGCTTATGTGCGTGGTGGTCCAGTAGATATCGGCTCGGAACGAGAAATCGGAGAGCCGAGTTCGAATTCATTGCATTCACTTACGCGCAAGTACCCTTGGGAAAGTTATTAATCCGTCTCTTCCTTCCAGTTATGGGTTAAATAACAGGACAGATTGGGTTCTATAGCCTTGGCAGGCAACCAGTCTACCGCAGAAAGCAATGGCAACCTACTGCGGGATAATCTTCAGCCCAGTCAGTCATGTCTCTTTCAAGACATGATCGCCTAAGCGTGTTTCACGTATGGCACTTAACTGACTGAAGCCATTTTCGAAGATGTCAAATACATTATAATATAACAATTCACAGACAAACACTAATGACAGTCTGTTTTTTGTTTACATGGAGATTTCCAAACTCATTCAATATATATATTCAATATATATATATATATATATATATATATATATATATATATCGGAAGTGGCAAGATGATGGTATAAAATAAAATAACAAATAAGAATCGTATCTCAATCTAACATGTTTCACTTTTATTTTATTAAAGATTTTTTTTCAGAATTCGACAGAAAAAATGAAAAACTAACAAAGAGACAGTATACTGGTATATTGGATTTGGGGTTAATTCTTATTGGTGAGATATATGATACGCGTATTTAATGCAATAGATACTTATTTTTAAATACATGTGCATGGAATATTTTGGATGATAAAGTATATAATAGTATATGTGTATGTTTGGATAGAAACTCTTGTCTGTTTGGAGGTATGTTGAACGGTATCGTTAGTTAATATGTATGTATATGGATGCGTGCGTATTAATACACGTGTCGCGTGTATTAAAGCAATGAACAATTTTAAATATATGTACGAGGAATATTTTGGATGGTTAAGAGTGTGATAGTGCATGTGTGTGTTTATTTAGAAACGCTTGCCTGTCTGAATGTATGTTGGACGGTAACATTAGTTAATATAAATGTATATATATGTAAGGAAAAGTCTTAAAACGTTTTCGAATAAATCGTTAAAGTGTAGCAAGATGTTGCGATGATTATATATTTGGATATTTTATATAAATGTATATGTGTGAATGTGTACGTGCAAATGCTGTTATCACTTCTATGTTGGTCACTGGTATTCTTTAATTAAAGAAATACAAAATAAAATGAGAATAAAAACATTAATTAAACCAATAAATAAATAGATCGCAATCTTTTTGTGCGATCTCGTTTCCAGTTGCCGTTATACATAATGTCACGCGAGACCATTTCAAACCTTAATCTCGCCAAAGAAGAGTAACAGGATGCAGACAAATGAATTCTAACTACCATACAGACACCACATCGGCTCTTGATAATGACTGCACAAGTCGAAGGTCAGTCAGTCAGTCAGCTAAGTGCCATACGTAATACACGCTTGGGTGATCATGTCTCGAAAGAGACATGACTGACTGGGCAGAAGATTATCCCACAGTAGTTTGCCATTACTTTCTGCGGTAGACTGGTTGCCAGCAAGGCTATAGAACCCAATCTGTCCTGTTATTTAATTCATAACTAGTGGGAAGAGACGGATTAATACCTTTCCCAAGGGTATTTGCGCGTAAGTGAATGCAAGGAATTCAACTGGAATTCGAACTTGACTCACCTATTTCTCATTCCCAGCCGATATCCACTGCACCACAACGCACAAACTTCGGACTGTTTATTCCCAACTTCGAGCGCAATACTGAAAACCTTATCCGAAAATTAGAAAACTACAATAAAAAATTAAACATATAGAACTTGTCGGTTCTTTTTAATGAGACTTGTTTGCACTCGCACACACACACACACACACACACACATATATATATATATATATATATATATATATATATAGAGAGAGAGAGAGAGAGAGAGAGAGCGAGAAACCCAATTCTCAATAATGTCAAGCTAACAACATGCTTACTGTGCTTGGTACATGACACATACCACTACTCTGCATCATACATAACATCACATACAGTCTGTTACACATAAAATAACATTAATTCGCGAAAATGGCTATAAGTATAGCCGAAAGCGCTCGGATAAACATTTGGACAATTTTTATATAATTTATCTTCTCAAGGAAAAAAATCGTAAGATCACATGAAAAATTAGCCATCACGCCTTGTTTGTCATTTTTAATGAAACCTGCATAAAAGAGAGATTTCTGCCTAAATATGCAATATATATATATTCGTTATCCACAGCTCATCAGTATAGCTAGACACATGCTTCTGGCCGGGATCGAAAGCCGACCAATTACGGTGGTAGTCGGAGTCGCTACCCCCTAAGCTACTGGTGCAAATATATGTACATAAATTTTAACATTAGACATTTTGTCAAGTTTAGATTTTGAAAAAAAGAGGAGTTTGTATTCTTGTTTCTTTTTTTACTTTGAGTGTGTTTATTTAACTCTCTCTCTATCTCTCTCTCTTCCTCCCTCTCTCTTTCTTGCTTCACCTCAGCTAACTTTGCGCTTGTTCGCCAAGTGTACGCTTGAAAAATCACAAAGCAAAACCGATTCATTATTAAAACTTATTGAATGAATTGCTTTAATGAATTTTACATCTGGTTCGTTTCAAGCAGAAACCCACTTTAATCTAACAATTGATTTTACTTCTACATGTTTTCTAACTGTACATTCAGTAAGATTTTACGTACGAGAGGACTAAATATTTTTACCATCAGAACTGGGATGAAGAACAACAACAAAAAATGCAATTTAATTAATTAATTAGTTAATTAACTTCAATAGAATTTACAGCGGAAATCAAGTGATTTCAAACCAATCGTATATTGCTGTGATTTGATTCATAATTATTCAAACGGGTAAACCTTTTGATCTCGAAACTTTAATTGAGAAAAAAACACAAGGAGTTTTTTTTTAATTTTTTTGTTTGTTTTTTTATTTTAAAATATTTTACACAATCGATACATGGCGAAATTACACTAGAACTTATAAAAATAATTACAATTACGACGACTTCAGAGCAATCAAAATAAATCAACAATGCCTGTTTTCATTAATTTAACTGCATATATCTACGCATATAGATAGGCCCTGATACATACATACATACATACATACATACATACATACATACATACATACATTTTTGGGGAGTGAAGATAATTGCCTATTTCTCATATTTGCTACAGGTCTGGGTAAATATAAAAACGGGATTTTGGAAGGCAATTTTTAAAGCAGAGAAGCATTTCCCACTTGAAAATAATTGAGTACAGAACAATTTTCCAACACCTATTTTTTTCTATTAAGGTAAACCTAACAAATAGCGACATACTTATATATATACTAGCAGTGTAACCCGGCGTTGCTCGGGTGTAATGAAAGCTTTGAAACTAATCCATGGTCCTGGAAGCTCAAATTCTTTGGACATTGGCACGAAAAACTAAAAAGCAATAGTTGTTTCGAGTTAAAGCGAAACCGTAGACTGAAAGAAAAATGAATGGATGTAAGTCAAATTTTGATTTCCTGGTATCGATATCAAATAAGGTTTTTCGTCGTAAACTGAATTTTGAAGGCCAAATAAATCCTCTGAGTAAATGGTATCATGGCCGAGACTAAGAACTACAATTATACCTACTTAGAGCCAAACCCGAAGCAAAATCTAAAATAAAAGGGCTGAAAAAAAAAATACAGACATACAGGCAGATAAACACACAGACACACAAACATCTTACCTTACACACACACACACACACACACATATATATATATATATATATATATATATATATATATTATCGTTTTTCTGCATATTGTAAGAACTGCAACCTTGAAACTTCTGAATATCGTTTCTTATGTCTTTGTCTATGAGTGTATCAAATTTGATTAAAAACGGACCACCCCTTCTATAACCCGAGTTTATCGATTATCGATTTTATCGGGAGTACCTCGATAAAAAAACCTAGATAAGAACACTCGCAGACGCTTATAATACAACTGTGTACATTTTCAAGAAAATCGGTTCAGCCGTTTCGGAGTCTATAGGTAACGGGGACGCACACACACACACATGCACACACAGACAAAGTTCCATTTAGAAATAAGTTTATATATATATATATATATATATATATATATATATATATATATATTGTAATTTTTTATTACATTGGTTTATAAATCATTATAAAAGTAAATACATAAACAATAGGTTTTAATCTATTTGTTTTTTCACTTCCTTAAAATATATATATATATATATATATATATTAGGAGTATTACAAACAATTGGGTTAACAGTCCCCTGCTTGTAGTAATGTACTTTTTGAAGAATGCTCGATACGTAGTAGAACAATATCTAGAGAAATATATCCAGGGATGATGGTCTTATGGTTGTAAAAACTCCAATAATATTAAAACTAATAGAATTAAGAAATTAATAAATAGGGAATTGAAAAGTCTAAACCTGAAGGTTACTATTAAAACCAATCTCCTCCTAGATGTAACCTTTGATCTTGCCGATAAGGCTTTACTCACCCTACTTAAAAACTAACGCTAATCCTATATACATTCACCCTAAATCAATCATCAAACATATACCCTCCTTTATTGAAAACAGAATTAGTAACATCACCCCCCAGTGAGATATTTTTGTAAACACAGCAAAATTTTACGACACTATTTAACCAAATGATTAGTACACAAATTTCTCAAAATTAGTTGAGGAACACTTCCCTAACCCTAACCCCTTTAACAATTTTTTTTCAAATAGAAATATGATGTGCGTTTTAGCGCAGTGAATATCGGCTCGGAACGAGAAATCGTGGAGCCGAGTTCGAATTCCAGTTGCATTCCTTGCATTCACTTACGCGCAAATACCCTTGGGAAAGGTATGAACTCGTCTATTCCTTCTAGTTATGGGTTAAATAACAGGACAGATTGGGTTCTATAGCCTTGGTCGGCAACCAGTCTACCGCAGAAAGCAATGGCAACCTACTGCGGGATAATCTTCTGCCCAGTCAGTCATGTCTCTTTCGAGACATGATCGCCCAAGCGTGTATCACGTAAGGCACTTAACTGACTGACTCTTGAATTAAGTTATAGCTGTATTGATAACCCTGAGAAGATAATTACAAAACACAATAATAAAATTTTAAACCAATGACACAACCTAAATAATCAACAACATCCTAAAATATTAAACATAATGATATCAATACTTGCAATTGTCAAGAACCGATTGAGTGTCTAGTACAAAAGAAATGTCTGACTGACTCCATAGTCTACCTATGCACTATTTCTACCAAAGAAAATCCTACAGTATTTTTTTTTATATCGGTTATACCAAGAAGCCATTTAAAACTCGCTGTCATCAGCACATCTTATCTTTTCATAGTTAGGTGTAACATAATAGCACATCACTTTCCACATTTTTTTTTTAATCATATCACCCCGAGCAAGGCGGTAACGCCACTGATGTGCAGGGGGCTACGTAAGAGTGAAAAGATTGGAAAAAAGAAAGCCGGAAACCACATCCTGAACAGGGAACAAGGGATGAGCCTCTACACCTGTACAATAGACGTGGGTGGAGTGTGAATCGGGCGATAGTTTAGTCTATCTACTCCAATTGAAAAAAAAAGTAAAAGAATGGAAAAGAGTAAAAGAGTCATACCTTTGGAAATTAAAAGAACTCAATAAGACTTCTACCGGAAAATGGAAATGGAAAACATAAAAAAAAAAACTAGAACTTGTAAATCTTTACATGAGCCATGTTTACAAGAAAAAATTCAAATTATTAAATTCCCAAAATTTAACCTATTACACAAACGTAGCGAAGTAATTTCCGTCTGTCATAGTCTAAAATATACCCTAAAGTATATTCAGTTTATTCTCTACTATAATATAACTAGATCCCATGATCTATACTCTACTCCCTCGCATAAGTATATTGATTCTCCCATCTTTTGCTCATTAATTTGTTTCAATTAACTGATATATCACCTAGTAGACCGACCATTTGTTTGATGTACATTATATTTTAACACTTTTCCGTTCTTATAACAATTCTGGCACTTTAAGTCATAACAACTTAAAAACAAATATTTGAAACCGTTTCGCGAACACATTCGACATCATTGCCGTCATCCAAAAATACAAATATGTACATTCAAATGTTTCATAACTGACACCAAAAAAAAACTAACTTTCCATGACATCTTTATTCTCTATCCCACCTACATTATTAATTCACTCCCCCTATCCATCATTTCGTTACTTTCTATTGGTTAAACTAGCCCAAACCTTCTAATTACACCCCGCTCAATTGACTGGATATGGTAACAATTTTGTTGTTTTTAAATTTCCATGTATGATTCCAAACAGAAAAATATTTCGCTACCTGATGAGGTACTATTAAACTCGTACCGAAATACAACAGCTCTTGTATTGCAGTCTACTATACCTTAAAATATTTTTGAAACTTTACAAATTATTAAATCTTTTTAAAAAATGAAAACTATTCTTTTAAACTTTCATTATTAATAGATTTTTTTCAGGCTATAATTTCCTTAATATATATTACTTATCAAAGCAATTAAAAGCTTATCAAATTAAATAATATCATACTTATATTGCATTTTTTTTATTTTACTATTGAGAGCAGATTTTCGGAAATAAAGGCAAAATGTTTAAAAAAGAATAATTAATGATTTACTTTTTACCAATGAGTATTTTATTTAACTAATAAAACCAATTTTTCCAACATAATTTAATTTCTTAAAATTTCATGAATTTACATGGAATGTTAACAGATGTACAAAAACTATATTTACCAAGATTTTTTTAAATAATAATTACAAAAATAATTTCATAAATTTGTGAATAAGTCCTTGAAGTTTCATTAAAATCTGACAATTACTTGATTTTTGCAAGAATTTCCAAATTAATGTGTTTTTCACTAGAAAAACCGAGTTACCTAATATTACATTTTCCATTGTAAACTCTCGTAACGATTTGGTTACTCGCTAATTAAAATCAAAACAAGATTTTTTACCAAAATTTCGAACGCGTTAGAAGGGATTAGAAATTTAAAAATGATTAAAACATACTACGATCTTTCCTCTTAATAATAACATAAACATTTTGATGGAAAAGTTCATTTCAGTTAAGGTTGGGACCTTTTTTTCAGACTATACTGTTTTTCAGCAATTTAGTGGAAGTACCTATAGCGATGTTGAGTGTTTGTTCGTTTGTGTGTGTGTTTATGGGTGTTTAACATATAGACGATACCCAAGGTAATTTGGCATTAATTTATAATAATACAGCAACACAAATACATTTAATAGAAAAGTAACAGTATACTTTTGAAAATCTTTGTAGACATACTTAACACAATATTTTGTATGTTATATTTTTTAAAACATTGTTTTATATATATATTGTATGTGTGAGTGTGTGTCTGTGAGAGAGAGAGAGAGAGAGAGAGAATAAAAACAAAAGGAAAACTTATCTTAGTCGAAGTGTTTCTTTCTCTGATGGACCTTATCAAGGCAAACGAAAGGATATTTTTCACAACATTTATTTATGAACAAAAGTGAAAAAGTTAGTTTGAAACATTCAGTTTAAGAGACGCTCATAAATATTCATTAGATTAACTGAAACGTCTAGATGAATTACAGAGGATGCCAAGTGACGTAATTTAATATCTTAATGTTGAATTTTATTTTTAAGTTTTCCTTTTGTCTTTATTCATATTGTCATTTTACAGGTATATTTTAATTATATCTGAATTTTATACATATATATATATATATATATATATATATATATATATATATATATATCAGAAATAAATCCAGAAGAATATTTAGTAAATAATTTCAATGGATTCTAGTAATATTAGATTAAAAATAAAAAATGTTTCAGTAGAGAGCTCGATGTAATTCAGTTCAGAGAGCAGATATTTATTTATTCCATGTAAAAATTCAATGTTTTACATTTGGAGTATACCTATTAAAACAGGTAATGAATATATATATATATTGAATTTATAACATAAGTATGATATAACATCACTACAAAGTATTTTATTTCGACATGTCTTATGTCTTGTCAATTGATGGTGCTGAATGCGAGACGAAGAGTTTTAAAAGGTTCAAAACTAGACATTCCCCTCAGTAGGGAAAACATTGCTAGGTAGTCTGTGATGATCAATCGAAATACAAGTAATTTCTAAATTGTTTTTAAGGTTTGTTGTCATATGCTACAAATTAGAAATTACTTGTATTTTGATTGGTCATCACAGACTACGTAATAAAGTCTCTCCTACTGAGGGGTTTGGCTAGTTTTGAACCTTTTAAAACTCTTCATCTCGCAAACAGCACCATCACTTGATAAAACACGAGAAGTATCTGAAGAAAATAGCTACTTTCTAGTGACGTTATAACTTACTTTTGTTATAAATTTTAAATAAATATTATTCGCTCTACGTTGTATTGAGCACTTTTTAAGAATAGTGTTTTGGGGATACGGAATTTTATTCCATCCATACCAACCCTATACTTAATATATATATATATATATCTTACCGGTTATAATTATTAGACCACCCCAGTTTTTTAAAAGAAATGATGTATTTCATACTATTTGTTATTATTACTTTGCAAAATATTACAAGGCATGAAGCAAAGATGGACTCGTCCTAATCACCCTAAATTTTCATCATTCTTTCATTGATGAAACTGCAATATAGGTAATTATCAAATATTTATAAATTCATTTGATGCACATGTTATTGTGCAGTATTAACAAAAGAACCATTTTATTTTTATCTACAATTATTCACTTGGTAATACTAAAAACTAAATACTAAAAACTAGTATGAAATACATCATTTTTTTAAAACACTGGGGTGGTTTAATAATTATGGCCAGTAGTATATATATATATATATATATATATATATATATATATATATATATATATATATATAGTTAGTTAGTTAGTTAGTTAGTTTTTCGTCATAATTAAATTAGACCAGTACACAGTTGTATTAAAATGTTTTCAGTACATTTATATTGCAGAACTTTTGAATATTCAAATGAAAAGATCTTCTGAATTTCCAAATGAAATAAAATATATATGTGTGTGTGTGTGTGTGTGTGTGTGTGTGTGTGTGTGTGTGTGTGTGTGTGTGTGTGTGAGGTATTTTGAAATACCTTGATAACCGATAGCGCAGCCTTGATGTAAATTGGTAGCTAATCAGCGAAATCTGCACAGCACATGCGTAAGCAAACAACTGTAGGGTACTATACCAAAAAGTGAGAATCCATTGGCTGAGTTTGTGTACTATGAAATTGTTGCATTTGCGATTATATTGCATGTAGATTCTCCCCGCATGAAAGTTTTGGCAAAATATCGCATCACCCACGCCTGTCAATTCTCTTTACATTCCAAACTTGCTACCCGGCGTCATCCTGTTTTCCCAAAATTAAAATTCCCATTGAGATGCTATCGACGATTTTAAGAATATCGATACGAGACAGCTTATGATAATCCCGAAATAAAACTTTGCAAATTGTTTGGCGAAGCGAAAGGGATGCTGGCATAATTGCACTCGGTCCCAGGAGAAGTAATTTGAAGAGTTATAAAACGTCTTTGCTCTTTGCTTATGTTGGCATTAAATGACTTTATTCGTTTTTTGATAAACCTCGTATATAGACATGAGTAAATCGACACCACTATTTGATTTTCATTTGGCATTTAATATTTTTTCGTTAACACTTATTTAATTCACTAGAATACAACCAATAAAAACCAGACACTCATATTCCAGGAGCATAGGTATTATTAAGTTTCGAAAACTAATATATTGTTGGCTACACTAAGTCTGTAAAAAAATAGCATCGAAATTACATAAACTTTTTATACTCTCTCACAGTGCAAAGGAATCACCTAAGATCTGTCTAGAACCCCATGGAAGTAACTTAGTACAAAGAAATGAGATCTTGAAAATACTTCCAGTAATCTTAACGGTATTAGATGTCAGTGTTGATGGCTAACTCGGAAATAAAACTACATGGCCTCCTAGACAGGGTAGTGGAAGAAAGCGAGTAAAAAGGATTATCAACTACAAAAACAAAAAAATCTACGGTCACCAGAAAGAGAAAGAAACATAAAATTCGAGTTACAAATTGTTGATGTCAGCATCAAGCAGGTACAGAAGTTAAAATATCTAGGAGGTATTTTAGCAGAGAATGGAAAATGCAACACCGAGATCCGAACACGCATTGGACTAGCAAAAGAATTATTTCAGTAGCTATAAAAGGTGTTGAGAAACAAATATTCGTTCTCTCATATACTGGACCATTTCCCCACGGACGAAGAGAAGACTGGAGACAGGAGAAAAATGGTTCTACAGAAGATTACTGATTACTCCATGGACGGAGCGAATAATCAACAAAGAAGTCTTACAGAAAATGACAACAAAAAGTACACTTATACTCAGAATCAGGAAAAGTCAGATGAAATTCCTTAGACACATAATGAAGAAGAAGAGCTTGGAAAACTTAACTCTGCCTGCGACTACTGAAAAAGCAGAGATAGGTAAAAGCAGAGAGCCATTTACTTGACGAGCTTATGTGAATAGACGGCCGAGCGGGAGTGAGAGGGTTAGCAAAGAGAAAAAGACGACAAGAGATAGGACGTTGTAGAGAGCCATGGTCGTTTATGTTCTGAAGAGGTGCGGTAGAGAGAAGAAAAGAAGTTTACGAGGTGACCGATGTAGTAGTGTGCTCAAGAACGGCAATACGCCATGTTCCACTTATTGGTAAATTACTGCATATGGAATGTGCAGTCTTAAAGCAGCTAGTATCCAAGAAGAAAAACACTCGCCAATTAAGATTGTGTGCGTTGACTTGGAATTTATACAGGTTTTTTATTTTTTCATTAATTACCATTTACTCAGCTTTCAAGCAACGGATTCGTCAAGAACTGGAAAATGATTCGCTATGATAATTTCTTCTTCTTCTTCTTCTTCTTCTTCTTCTTCTTCTTCTTCTTCTTCTTCTTCTTCTTCTCAATTCTTTCCCTTCAGGATGGATGTACTTCGGGATATTTTTTTATTCAAAACCACTTAAATACATCTAGAATATAAGTTTAGAAAAATATATTTATTTTGCAAGTAGGTCCACATTCATTAAGGGTTATTCGAACAATTTTTTTATGATGGATAAAGTTCTGTTAGACAACATAAAAAACATAATGAAAAACATATTTATTTTGCAAGTAGGTCTACATTCATTAAGGGTTATTCGAACAATTTTTTATGATTGATAAAGTTCTGTTAGACAACATAAAAACATAATAAAACATATTTATTTTGCAAGTATGTCTACATTCATTTAGGGTTATTGGAACAATTTTTTATGATTGATAAAGTTCTGTTAGACAACATAAAAAACATAATAAAAAACATATTTATTTTGCAAGTATGTCTACATTCATTTAGGGTTATTGGAACAATTTTTTATGATTGATAAAGTTGTTAGACAACATAAAAAACATAATAAAAAACATATTTATTTTGCAAGTATGTCTACATTCATTTAGGGTTATTGGAACAATTTTTTATGATTGATAAAGTTCTGTTAGACAACATAAAAACATAATAAAAAACATATTTATTTTGCAAGTATGTCTACATTCATTTAGGGTTATTGGAACAATTTTTTATGATGAATAAAGTTCTGTTAGACAACATAAAAACATAATAAAAAACATATTTATTTTGCAAGTATGTCTACATTCATTTAGGGTTATTGGAACAATTTTTTATGATTGATAAAGTTCTGTTAGACAACATAAAAAACATAATAAAAAACATATTTATTTTGCAAGTATGTCTACATTCATTTAGGGTTATTGGAACAATTTTTTATGATTGATAAAGTTCTGTTAGACAACATAAAAACATAATAAAAAACATATTTATTTTGCAAATATGTCTACATTCATTTAGGGTTATTGGAACAATTTTTTTATGATCGATAAAGTTCTGTTAGATAACATTAAAATCTTAATAAAAAACATATTCATTTTGCAAGTAGGTTATTCGAACGATTTGTTTATGATGAATAAAGTTCTGTTAGACAACATAAAAAACATAATAAAGGCAGATCTCTAAAAGTTTGAAAAGATTCACTATTAAATTGAAATACAATTATGTTAGTTTTAAGGCATAGATTTTACAAGCTAGCAAATGATTTTACAAACCTATTATTCAAGCGGGAATTTAGGTCAGGAAATTAAGATGTTTAGGCATACAAACCGGTTGATATATTCTTTTTTTAATCATTTTATTCCAAGCAAGGCAATAAAATCATTAAGACGCAAGGGGATTACTGCAGTTTAGAGATTATAAGAAAAATACTATTAAAGAGAGAGAACTATAAAATAACAACAGTTAAGAAAACGATTAAAATTGCATTTAAATGTTTGAAGACCAAAGTTGATTGGCAATCAATAAGCCGAGAGAGGGGTCTACAAGCATGAAGTGTGATAGAAGAAACTATTAACATAGAACTTACTAGTCTAGTGCTGTGCTTAAATTCATAAATTTCAGTTACCACAGAGAAAAGTTCATCAGAACAATTACCATGAACGTATTTATAGAAATCTATAGAAAAGCTACAGGGAAGCTACATCACGACTGTTAGAAAGTAAGTGAAGCCCAGACGCCAGATCAGAACCAATAACAGAATATCAGAAAGAAATCAATACCCAATGCTTTTAAAAGATGGCATATGGAGCCGACAATTCTACTCCATCAGCTTCTTTTCTCGCACTTCCCGCCTGTGGAACAACCTTCCATACACTTGCTTTCCTGACGGCTACAACCTCCAGGAACTTAAATGCAATGTCAATACCCATCTCCTATCCACTTGACTCCAGTTCTTTCTACATCACCCTGTATATCTTCTTTTTCCTCCTCTCTACCTTCGCAACTGTCTTCACACCTGTGTGCCCATCCTTCTCTTGCCTTTTCTCTGACACCCCCTGTGACTGGTTCGTCTTTCTCCTCATTCTCCTCCTGTCTAAACTTTTACTCTTATGTAGCCCCCTGCGCATCAGTGATGGCACCGCCTTGCTTGGGGTGAAACGATTAAAATAATAATAATAATAATAATAATAATAATAATAATAGGCCAAACATTATTATTAAAAACCAGAAGGAGAAAACTTGTCTATTAATTGATATGGCTTGTCCAGCGGATTGTAACATAGCAATCAAGGAATTTGAAAAACTGTCAAAATATAAAGACCTGGAAATTGAAATAGAAAAAATGTGGAAATTGAAAACAAGAGTTGTGCCAGTGATAGTAGGTGCACTTGGAATGATAAAAAATGGAACAAAACAACACATTGAAAGAATCCCTGGAAACCCCAGCTGAAGAGATATACAAAAAATTGTCTTATTAAGTACAGCCCACACACTAAGGAAAACTTTATCTATGTAATGCTGGGGATGATAGGGAAGATAGAAAAACATGAAATGGAGCCATAACAACACGCCACTACCTGCCTTAGGTCTCCTCCCCGCAGACTTGGTTGGTAGTGAGACCAAAGCAGAAATCGAAATATGATGAAAAATGACATAATAATAAAATTGGGCATCTCCCCTTGAAGCTAAAGTACTGTACCTCCCCTTTCATGGAGTTAGTAATAGGGGCGCACCACAATCGAGTTTTGAGAGAGAAGTTTAGTTTCTTTTTAAGTTTGAATAATGCGGCAACCAGAATCTGCGTTGTAGTGTCGCGGATATCGACTCGGAACGACAAATCGGAAGAGCCGAGTTCGAATTCCTGTTGAATTCCTTGCATTCACTTACGCACAAATACCCTTGTGAAAGATATTTATCCGTCTCTTCCCTCCAGTTATGAGTTAAATAATAGAACAGATTGGATTCTATAGCCTTGGCTAGCAACCAGTCTACCGCAGAAAGCAATGGCAACCTACTGCGGCATAATCTTCTGCCCAGTCAGTCATGTCTCTTTCGAGACATGATCGCCCAAAGTGTGTATCACGTATGGCACTTAACTGAATGCGGCAACCAAGGCGAAGTGGGAATCTCATCTAGATACTTGGAAACAAATCTCAATCTTTTTTTTTTAATCGTATCATCCCGAGCAAGTCGGTAACGCCACTGATGTGCAGGGGGCTACGTAATAGTGAAAAGACTGGAAAAGAGAAAGCCAGAAACCACATCCTAAACAGGGAACAAGGGATGATCCTCTTAACCTGTTCAATAGACGTGGGTGGAGTGTGAACCGGGCAATAGATAGTCTATCTACTCCAATTACTCCAATCTGAGCAGACTTAGTTACCGAACAGAAAATTTGTAAGTGGGCCCCTCTTGTAATGTGATGTTCTGCTTTTATCGAAACCTGCCACTATATGGCGCATATTTGACATTGGTCTATGTGTTTAGTATGCTCTTATCAGACTGGGGATCACTATAGGTATCTTGGGTTTCGTATATTGCTACCCTAGTTTTACTTTTTTGGCGTACTGTTCTCTCGCTTAATAATAATAATTCTTAAGTTAATGATTGAGTCAGTTAATGGCAAGTTTTTACGACAATAAAATATCCGTAGAAATTCCCCTATCTTTAATTATTTGAGCTTAACAATTTTTCAAAAATATTGCAATAATAATCATAAATATGAATGCCGATCGTTATTTTAAGAAGTGGGGACAAATGAAAAGATTTTAAATTGACATCTTTTTTAATTTCACTGAAACAGATATTAACCCTCTAGGGCCATTCGTATCATATTTGATACAGTATTTCCCTATAAGGAAACATTTGGTATTTCCCTATAAGGAAACATTTGGTATTCATTGACTGAGCAGTCAGTACTGCTTTCATTTGAAATTTATAAAATATTTCTCTTAAAAAAATTTTCAGGAAAATATTTCTTTCAAGGCTTGTTTTCATACTGTATCAAATATGATACGAATGGCCCTAGAGGGTTAAACACTTCCATCTGCCCTTCTTTTTTTTTCTTTCTTTCTTTCATTTTCTAACTGAAACCAGTTTGTGTCTTTTCCATCTTTCCCTGCGATCAAAACGGAATAGTTCATTATTTATTAGCCATTGTCATGAGATGTTAAACAATTCTATATTCCATTCTTTCTTTCTTTCATTTTCTAACTGAAACCAAGTAGTATTTTTTTCCATCTTTCCCTGCGATCAAAACAGAATAGTTCATTATTTATTAGCCATTGGCATGAGATGCTAAACAATTCTATCTTCCATTCTTTCTTTCTTTCATTTTCTAACTGAAACCAAGTAGTGTTTTTTTTTCCATCTTTCCCTGCGATCAAAACGGAATAGTTCATTATTTATTAGCCATTGGCATGAGATGTTAAACAATTCTATCTTCCATTCTTTCTTTCTTTCATTTTCTAACTGAACTATATATATAATTAAAACTGAAAAAATGTGCTTTTAGTAATTGAAAACCGATATTCTAAAAAAATACACAAAAATTAGAACATCAGAAACAAAAGAATCTTCTTGCTATCATTAAGATGATTAATTTGAGAGCAAAAATTTGTAGCAATTAAAAATAAACATTTCCCTCTATTTAGAATAATGTTTGTTAAAGTTAAGAGATTAAAAAAGGCAAAAGGGAAATAAATAAAAGTAAAAGAATGCCACTTAATTATTTATTTGTTTGTTTCAATTTTTTAATAAATAGTGAAACTCTAAGAATTCATAGATAAGCGTCTGGTGCCAGTAGACAATACGCAATTATCTCAGCTATAAAGCAAGTCAGATGTTTAGTGAAATTATCTTAATCCAGCATAAAGAAAAAAAGCGAGATAGATTCTGTGGCGCCAGGCTTTATATATATATATATATATATATATATATATATATATATATATATATATACAAAGGTCTGTCTCACCGGAGTTCGAAAATCTCGATTTTTCTTCGGTACTTTGACGGTTGGATTTAAAGCCAAGAACTTGGAGTCACAGTTTTGTTGCTTTAAACATGTAGCTATCAGCCATAATACTGTTGCGATTGATTGATGTTATTGTTATTATGCTAGCCACTTAAATGTGTCTAATCTCTGTTCACTACTTTCGATGGTCTGTGGGTGGCGGAGACCTGGTCTTACGAGATGTTTTATCATGCCAAAAAATCTGTTGAAATAATAGCACAGCTATCAGCCGTACCCACCATTCCGGTATACTCTCAAAGAAACTGGTAACACCAAACACAACTACAAGGAACAAGGTGGGAAAGGAATATAAAAAAATACGTAAACATTTACAATGGGGAACAACAGAGGCACAATGATGAGAAGAGCCGAGGTAACATGAACATCTGCTTCTATGCATTTATATAGGGAATATAAGACAATTGCTAATGCAGTCTAATGCAAGAAGCAAATGTTTTGATCACAATAACATATGATTTGATCGCACTTCAATATAACATATGTTTATAGATAAAAAGCAAAAGTTTAAATTCAGTTATGATTATAAAAATATAAAAGCAACTGTTTATATACAATAACATAGATATAAATCTTTGAAAATTTATAACTTTATGTATAAAAAGACTATAAATATTTATATAGCTGTGTGTATGTGAATATGAAAAAAGGTATGCATATACATATTTGTTTAGGAAAATGAAGTGGCTGTCGGCTCAACTCAGTTCTATTATATATATATATATATATATATATATATATATATATATATGTATTAATCTTCCTTTCAAATTTCTTTCATTGAATACAGCCGACAAAGAAGATTTAATCCAGGAAAGATTCAGTTTCTCTAGCATCGATTTGTTCAGTTTGTTGGAGATAAAGAATATAAAAATTCTTTATGATTATTATCGTACCAAGCATTTTCGGCCACTTCTTTAGATATTTTTATGGGTGTTTATGTCTCTGCTGTTATTATTTCATGTTTGGGTGTAACTTATTCGATGAAAGATATATATATATATATATACAGGGATTATCAAAATGCTTTTGAAACATTTGGGGCGGGTTTCTGACACCAAAACAAGCTAAAATATTTATATAAACATATGTCAAAAAGTCCATCGTTGAACCTCAACATACCAATTCATAGCAAATGTTCAAAATCTCCGCTTGCCTCAACACACACACATACACCCGTCGCATCAATGACTGGTGGAACTTTTCAAATACTCCCACACGGTGTCGAATGGTTTTGCAGGCCCCCGTGATACGTTGATGAAGCGTCTCTGCATTACTAATGTTTACTGAATAAACTAATTATTTTAGGTGGACCCACATATAAAAATCCTAAGGATTGAGGTTTCATGCCATAAACCGGTCCTCTACCTATCCATGTTTCATGTTAGATGTCATCGCGAACAATGTGACTAAAATGTGCTAGAGTCCTATCATGCATGAACCACATGCTTCTATGTATTAGCAGGGGTACATCCTTTAGCATACGTGGAAGCGTGTTCGAAATAAAGTCCCTGTAGGCGGCTCATGTAGGATATGCTGGGAGCTGGGAGAACATATGAACCTACCAGATGGTTACCTACAATTCTAGCCCACATATTAATCGTAAATTGATGCTGGTATCTACCCTGTAATATAACACGGGGATTCTGATCCGCTCATATATGTTGATTGTGTGAATTTGTTATTCCATCTCTTTCTAATTTTGCCTCATTCATAAACAAGACTGAAGGAAGAAACATCGGATCAGCTGATTGTGCAATAAACCATCGGCATCGGTGAATGATCAGGAAGCGAAAGACCCGATACACGTTGAAAATGATACGGATATAGGAGCTGCTATTTAAGTAATCTCCTTGCGTTACTACGGGATGTACGACATGCTAGGGCAATTTGACGTGAGCTGATACTTCGATCGTCTCTGACAACCTGTAGAATGTGTTCTTCGTGGCCAGGCGTACGAGCAGATCTCGGTTTTCCTCGAGCAGTAGCTTGTGGTGTCATGGATCCTGTCTCAGCAACACGTCGATAAACAATAACAAAGTTTGGATGACTTGGCTGCCTTCAGGTTCGAAACAGAATCTGGTGCAGCCTTACATCCGTTACTGTTAGCACAGCCATATGTAAAAATCGTATCTACCTGATCACGATATGAATGTCTTGCCATTGTTAAATGGAACATTTCTCATTTAGCTCACACATTAAACGTTGAAGACACACTAACCACAAATATACACAAATGACAAATGTAACCTAGTCTATAAACAACACAGCACCATCTACCGTAAACTTTCATTAAGCTTATTAACTATAAAAAACAATATATATATATATATATATATATATATAGAGAGAGAGAGAGAGAGAGAGAGAGAGAGAGAGTGTATCAAAAATACTTTTGCAAACTTTGAAGGAAGGTTTCCCCACATCAACAGGAGAACAAAAGTCTATCTAAATATAAGTTTGTAAATCATTCATTTTTAGTGATTACCTGGATCACTATAACAATCTGTAGAATGTGTTCTTCGTGGCCAGTCGTACGAACAAATCTCGGCCTTCCTCGATTCATAGTTTGTGGTGCCACAGATCCTGTCTCAGCAACGCGATGTTTAAACAGTAGCAAAGGTCAGATAACTCGACTGCCTTTGGTGTGGAAATGCAATCTGATACAGCTTCGCGTCCATTACCCTTCGCACAGCCGTATGTAAAAATCATATCTGACTGCTCACGGCATGAATCTCCTGTTATTGTTGAACAGAATTCACCCCCGTTTACTCACTACTACACGCGTTAAACCTTAAAGACAAACTAACCACAAATGTACACAAAAGGCAAATGTAACCTCATCTACATGGCAACACAGCGCTATCTACCGTAAACGTAACCTAAAAAAGTGCTGGTTTTTTCTGTTTTGTTTTGTTTCGTTTTGTTTTGTTTTTGTGTTTTGAGAATTATACAGCTGTAATGATGACGGGCAGAAGCTATATAAAGAAATTTTGGATTAAAGAATGCTGTTATAAATTCGGGCCAACATGAAACAAATCAAAACCTAAAAAGCTTCTTGAATTTATTGTTCAGTATGGAGATGAGGGTGTCTTCCTCAATCTTCGCAGATGAGAGCGTTTTCCCCAATCTACCCGAACCACAATTTCCGTCACCAGCCGTGAGAGATCATTCAGCATGTTAAAACTAATACTTTCGTATTTGAGAGTCTCCATTGGTCAAGGTAGACACTGTAATCATACTCTGATGAGTGTAGCAAGAGAGAAACTGGAAAAAATGACTTTGACCACGAAACAGATTAATATGCATCAGTGGAAGCAAGAAAGGTGAATTTTTTAATTTTCATGTCGTCCCATAATTCTTGAAAATAAAAGTTAGACGAAATTGGCTAGTATTTTTTAGCTGATGTTATCTAAAAAATGGGAGATGTCAGATGTTTAGCCAGGGGTACAATTTCAGTGCTTGCCATAGACGCTATTTTCTGTAGATACGCCCTTGGTGATAAGCCATGTTCTTGTTGCTTTTTGGTCAGAATTCTGAATGCTTGTGATTATTTTTAAACAGTATTTTGTGACGGAACAATTTCTGCATCAAATTGTGTTAATGTGCGCCCAGTATTTGTTGTAACTTCTGTAAAAATAAACAGTAGCCATTACCGTCAAATGGTCCCTTATACAAGCTAACTTTTTCAACATGCAATGGAAAGTTCTTTAATTGTTTTGGCTTATTCTATGCCTTTATAATCAAGGAAACTTATATTCAGTCTATTGCTGACACTTTACTTTGGTTTGGGTGTTGACACAGGATTTTCATCCACAATTTTCGCAATTAAGAATAAAAGAATTGATTTCATAGTAGGTTTCTGTCATATATAATAGCGATTATTAAATTCGTAACAATTATTATAAATTCAATTTTCTTACATTTTCTGTCTCCGAAATAACAGATTTCCTGCTAAACAATTTAATGTCTTCCTAAAGGGAGACGACTCAAGTAAAACTCCCCAGCACCAAAGCAAAAACGCATCAGAAAGATACTTGAAAGAAATGTGCAGATTGGTGACATCAGTAAAAATAATGCAGGTTAGCGAGAGTTGTAATAATGGCGGACCTCAAGAGACAACGCGTGTTTTGAGAGAAACAAAAACAATGGCAAAATCACTTAACACTTTCACTCATCCTGTTTTCTTTCCAAACAAAATCGAGGCTAAAACTGACAAAAAGCGGCTGTGATTTCTCTCTGTTTACTTGTAAACAGATGGAACTGTTGGCCATAACCTGTGTGCAAGCGTGATATGGGATGGGATTCTCCTAACCGCGTGTCTGTCAAACGACATAAACAGGGAAATGAATGCTGATCGCTGACTAAGATGGCTCTGTGAAATCTCATAGAAGCGATCAAAAGGCGAATTGCACACTTCATTAAGGACGATCAAACAATGCCAGTTGGAGAACAATAAACATTGTGAGGTTATTAACTTTACTAAACTGAACATGTGAGCAACGAAGAAATTTTCGAGAAAATGAAAACAAATACTTAACATCAGAAAGAGACAGTTTAAATTACTAGGGAACATAGTGAGATAAGAGGGCTTGGAAAATTTGACACTCACAGGGTATATTGAAAGCTATATGTATAGAGGAAAACATCTCATAACCTACTGAAGTTTGTTTAAATAATAGCAAAATAGGATTCAAGAGAGATAATAAAATTTACCAAGACCTACAAAGGGTAAGAAATTTAAGATTTTTTTTAATCATTTCACTCCAAGCAAGGCATTCCACTGCCACTATTGCGCTGGGGGTTACATAGGGGAAAGTGATGAGAAAGAGTGGTTAGTTATAGGAAATATCGGAAGGAGGGTGATAGACGGGTGAGGATACCAAGGATGGGGTTGGGTAGATGGGAAGAGTGCTTGAGAGAATGGATGCGAGTTAGTGTGATTAGTGTGATTAGTATTGATCTTACATTTAAATTTCTGGAGATTGTAGTTGTCGGGGAAGCAAGTATATGGAAGGTAACTTCACAGGCATGAAGTGCGAGAAAAAAGTTGTTAGAGTAGAAATTGCTGATACATTTTATCTGTTTCACTGTAAAAGAGTGGGACCTAGTTGCTAATCTAGTATCTCGTGCAAATTCATACCTAGGGGGCACCAGTGATCTAAGTTTATCGGAGTAGAAGCCGTGAAAGTATTTATAGAAGAGGCACAGAGAAGCCACATCACGCCGGTGAGAGAGTGACTGCAGCCGGGCTGCCAAGTCGGTATCGATCACATTACAGATTCTCCGATGTATTTTGTCAAGCACCCCGAGGAGAATAGCAGGGGCACCCGACCAGATGTGGCAGCAGTATTCAATACATGGGTGGATGGTAGATTTATATATGTGCAGGATGAACTTAGACAGGGAAAAATTTACTAAGAGCTACAAAGGACAAGGAATTTAGGATTTAGCCGCGTAAGTGAATGCAATGAATTCAACTGGAATTCGAACTCGGCTCCCCGATTTCTTGTTCCGAGCCGATATCCACTGCACCACAACGCACATGATAGGCAACCTCCTTAAAAGCTATTATTGGATCCTACTCGTGACCAATATTAAATAATACTTTTTTGCTAAATATTATAAATTTTTTCTTATTTTTCAAATAACCAAATGATCTAGTTTGAATTTCCCACTTGGTCGGTGTTCGAGCCCGGGTAAAACGCCAAGATTTCAAATGCTGATTTTCAAGACTGATTGCCTGGTTTGTTTTCTGGGGTTCGAGGAGGTTACGGTTGGTTATTTAAAGCCAAAACTTATTTTTTATTGTAGCTTTTCTTTTGCCATTGAATATTGTATTAAAAATATTTTCAAGATAGCAATGATTTTTTCATATTATTTAACCCATAGCTGGGAAGAATAAATGGATTCATTCCTTTAGGCTATTTTTACCTAAGTGAATGTAACAAATTCGATTGGAATTTTTAGAAGGTTTCTCCAATTAGATAAAATGACAGTATTCTATGTTTCTATCTTCTTTCTAACTTTCTCTCACCGTTGGCGTTTTTCGTTACTTATTCTTTCTTTAAATGTCATGTCTCTTCAGGAAGTAAACGATCATAGCTATCTAGAGTTTTTTTTTCTTTTTAATATCTGGAAATTGTTATGACTTTTCGGGAAAAAATAAAGAGCATTATGTTCCTTTTGCAATAATTTTGACTTGAATAGACCGTCAGTTTAACTGAGTGTAACCAAAGTCTAGAAACCCCAGTCTATCTGTTAGGTAACTCATTACTGGGTGGAAGAGAAGAAATATATTCATACCTTTACCGGGGGCATAGTGCAAAGTTAGCACAACATATCAAAAGGGAATTTGATCTAAGCTTAATAAAGATCTTTATTTTGTCTCGTGACTGAGATAGTTTTGTATCGGCTTGCAACACCGGTCGTTGTTTGAGCCATAGTAAAATATCAAAGTTTCGGATGCCAAAATTTCTTCCTTGTCACAACACAATCTTTCTCCCCAATCTTAAATATTCTCTTTGTACAACAGATTCCAATATTTTGCACTGTTTAAAACTTACCAGATACAAAAGCAAATTGTATCATTTGTTTTATCCTTTGTAAATAATAAATTTTGAAAGTATATGAATGTATTGATAAAAAGATAACGTTTTGTTCGGTGTATTACAATTATTAGTCTGACCAGTGGACAGAATGAAGACAAGGTATGCTCATCAAGAGGGGAACGTTATGCAATAAACAAAGTTTGGCGCTGAAAACGTTAATATTTCCACTAATATTCTTGTTTTTATTTCATCTTCAAACCGGATGATATTTAAATCAATTTCTTTACTGTTCAATCGAACGACTATGTCTAGAATGTGAACTGAATATATTGTATGCGAGAAAAGGCTTAAAATCAATTAATTCTTTTTCTATGTGCCATATCCCTTCAGGACGTAGGTGATCATGGCTTTCTACGTCTCCCTATCCCTGGTGACCCTTAGCACACTTTCTCCTGTTACACAACGCAAACCCCGCTATGCCATCCACCTGTTAAGACCCTTCAAATATGTTATTCGCTGCTTTCCTCTGTCTCTTTTTTTCTTCTATCTGACTTGTGAGTATCAGATTCTTCAAGCCTTCCTTCCTCATTACATGTCCCAAGAACTTCAGCTCTATCTTCATGATGCTCATAATGAAATTCCTTTTCGTTTCCATCCTTCCTAAAACCTCATCATTGCTCACGTGCTCGATCCATGATATTCGCAGCATCGTTCTGTAGAACCACATTTCAGTTGCTTCAAGTTTTTCCTTCATCTTTGATGATATTGTCCAGCATTCACTGCCATATTGAAGGACAGACATCACATAGCAATCCAGTACTCTCTTCTTTGTTTCTAGTGAAAGTTTCTTGTCTCCTAATACTTTACTCATATATTGGAACGCGTCTTTCGCCATGCCAACTCGCACTTTCCATCTTCTGTTAGAACACTTCCCAGGTATTTAATTTTTTTTTACCTTTTTGGACTCCTCTGTATGCTGATGACGATGCATTCGGTTTTCTCGTAGTTTATTTATAGTCATTTCTTCCGATTTTCTTCGGCCAGCTTCTTTAGGAGGTTTTGTAATTTTCTTTCCGTGTCTGCTATCAGCACTGTATTATCTGCGTATCTTACGTTGTTCAGATTGTTACCACCAATGACGAATCCTGGTAAAACTGCTAGGGTCCTCAGAATAGTCTCGCTGTACAAGTTGAATAGATCCGGTGAAAAGACACATCCTTGTCTTACGTTCCTTTTTATTTTTGTATATCTGCTGAATTCGTTTCCTGTCCTGTGAAATTTTCCTGTCGCTTAATACTCTACTCAGCTTCTGGAATGCGTCCTTGGCCATTCCAGTTCGCCTTCGGATCTCAGTGTCGCACTTACCATCTTCTGTTAGAACACTTTCTAAGTACTTAAATTTTTGTACTTGCTTGATTTTAGTATTCCCAACCTGTATTTGCATTTTGGACTCCTCCGTTTGCTGATGACCATACATTTGGTTTTTATGTAATTTATGTGTAGTTCTTTCTTTTGGTTTTATTCATCTACCTTTTTTAAGTCTTGTAGTTTACTTTCACTGTCAGCTATCAGCACTGTATTATTTGCGTACTTTATGTCGTTCAGATTGTGACTACCAATGACGAATCGTTGCATAACTTCGAGGGTCCTCGGAATAGTCTCACTGTACAAGTTGAATAGATCTGGTAAAACAAACAATAAGTCTATGCTAATGCTGAGGATACCATGGACTTGAGCATGTGAGCAACGACAACGTTTTGGAGTGAATGGAAACGAAAAGGAAATTTATACTTAACAGCAGGAAGAAACAGCTGAAGTTTCTGGGGCGCGTAATGAGGAAGAAGGTCTTGGAGAATCTAATACTCACATGACAGATAGAGGGAAAGATATAAAATGTAAAACAACGCGAAACATACTTGATCAAGTGGATGATCAAGTGGATGGCAGAGCAGGATTTGGGAGAAATGGCAAGATAAAATGTTTTATGAGCTACAAGAGAAAAGGAGATGTGAAGAGCCATGATCGCCTACGTCATGAAGGGACACGGCACATAAAAGAAGAAAAGAAGAAAAAGTTTAAACAAATAATGGAGAATTAAGAATGCATATTTCAGTCTTTTCTACATGTATATTTTAAGTCTTTTCTCTGCATATTTGTCATTTCAGAAAAGAGCCATGATCGCCTACGTCATGAAGGGACACGGCACATAAAAGAAGAAAAGAAGAAAAAGTTTAAACAAATAATGGAGAATTAAGAATGCATATTTCAGTCTTTTCTACATGTATATGTTAAGTCTTTTCTCTGCATATTTGTCATTTCAGAAAAGAGCCATGATCGCCTACGTCATGAAGGGACACGGCACATAAAAGAAGAAAAGGAGAAAAAGTTTAAACAAATAATGGAGAATTAAGAATGCATATTTCAGTCTTTTCTACATGTATATTTTAAGTCTTTTCTCTGCATATTTGTCATTTCAAAAAAGACTGAAGCTGCAGAAAGATCATAAATCTGTATATTTTAATAGATACTTTGTTTTACTGATCTAAGAAGATATGATCTTACAAAAAGCAAGCATTTTCACTGAGATGAACTCCAGCAGTAAGTCCTCTAATTCAGTGCTTCTCAAACTATCTTATGTGGCAGATCGGTAGTTTTTATGGGACCGGCAAGCAAAGCAAGCCAATCCAGTTGAGTAAAAGGAGGTGGACAGTGAATCCCGGAATTTTTTTTTTTTTTTTGAGATATGTACTATTTCAGGGACATTTTGAGACTATCTGTAATAAACATGAGGACATGATATCTTGTTCATTCTAAGGGCAGTCATCATTGGCGTAAAAAGTCTTCCCAGTGTGCCATTGACCAGTACCATATTTGTGCTATATTAGTTATGGCCACTGGTTTCGAGGGTATATATTTTTAAAATTCTAGAAAAAATATTTAGAGTTAATATTAATACTTCGTAAGCAATTTGAATTTAATAATGCCATAGGGTTTTACTATTGTTTCTTTCTTTTCTGGAAAATCTCCGCGTACCGGTAGACGATGGCTCGCTTACCGGCGACAGTACGCGTACCACACTTTGAGTAGTACTGCTCTAATTTATGATCCCGTTATTTTAAATTTAGTTTATTCTACCCTCCGATCTCTTGCCTTGCAGCTGAGTTCTGACTAAAGCTGACACAAAAATGAATTCAACGTGAAAAGCAACATGCCCACAACCAATTCTATAATTCTGCTACCGAAAGGGAATCACACAAAAATACTACTCGATTGTGTAGAGCTGGCCGAGAAAGATGTGATGGCAATAAACAAACGGAAAGATCACTTCAAGACAAAAAATACAGGTATCCCCCGCTTTTCGAAATGTTGTTTGTTGTGTTACTGCGCTCTTAATTAAAATTACATTATCAAATGTTCCCCACTCCCGCCCGCAACCATAGATAGCGTCAAGCGAAGAAACACGTACCATTAATTTATATCCGAACACTTTCTTTTTCGTAATAGTCAATTTAGTGTGTTCTTTCGCTATCTCGAAATTCTTATTATGCAAAAAAAAAAACGTTCTTGCTCTCTCATAGATCATTCGATCGTAAAACGTGTTTGTTAATCTTCCAGAAATAGGTATGCGACTGTTATTCTGACCCTTTTAGATACTGTACCATTTACAAGCAAATATTATCAGGTCAGAAAGATTGTAAAACGTAAGTCTCTTTATCAGAAAAGCTTGGACGCCATTTTATTTATAATCAAATCATGCCGGCACTCAAATACTGATAATGCCGGAATTATATTCACTTCATTCTGTTAGGCGGAGGCATCCAGTCTGAAACGAATTGCTTTGGAGAGTAAAATTAATCAAGTAAAAACAACCGGAAACTTGTATTTCCTGTCCTAAGTATTTCGCCTTCAGCTCATTCTAAGTCGTACATAAATATACTAAACACAACGGTCAATGAAATATGACCCTTGTCGTCTTCCCAGGACATGAAACAAAAACATGATGATTCCGCGTATTTCCAGTGTTTTAAAGAGTACCATTGTTGTGACACCTGTCGTTAATCTCCAGTCCATATCAGCAATTTTAAAGATGGCAAATTGTCAATCAAAATAAAACCGCACGCAATTTTTTTTATCCTTGGTAACACGAGACCTTCTTCAAAAAGCTGTCACATGGATTGATTAATTAATTGATTGATTGATTGAATTGTCATGGGACTTATCAACCACTTGTGGGTTAGTTAAAGCCGAAACATATTTTTCAATTGTATAAGAATAATTCTTTCAGTTTTTGCGAATAAATATTGTATTAACAATTTGGAGAGTACATATAATTTTTTATAACGTTAGTTTTCGTAACGTTATTCTGAAAGAAAATGTTGGTAACTCGCTATTAGCCAGTAATAATATTTCGGTATATTCGCGCGAAATCAACGTGCCAAACGAATCCTTCCAATAATACGCAGTAATACCCTCGGAACAATTCTCTTGGGTAATTTACTCAGAAACAATCTCTTCAATGACGCACAACACCAAAAAGTTGCACAATACAAAATACACTCAAATTTCTGTCTGGGTTCTTTATATACTAAATATTTATGGTCACGTGATCCCAGTAGCACAATTCATTCAACAGTTACAATACATGTCGTTATCGACACTTTATTTCTACAGAACAAAATTATACAACAATTATATTTTTTGAAACAACTTGAATAAAGATAAATTGTAATAAATAAACGTTTTTTCTTTAAAATATACTGCATGACTTTTCCAAGTAAAAATCGTTAGAAAATATCTCGTAAACTTTTATTCGATTCTAGAGGCCAATATCTTTTACTAAACTTATACAAATTTTATTTGCTTGTGTAATTTCAAACAATCCCTTTAGTTCTGTCGTATTTGGTACTTATTTGTTGGAATTCGCTCCAGATTATCAATGTTTGTCTCTGATTTTAGTCCGTGATTCTCCATTTTTGTGACGGTATTGCTAGGTGGCATGTGTGTGTGTCTAATAGAAAGTCTAGCGAAAACTATCTTTCCCATGGAAATTAAGATTCTGTATTCATTCAGTTTTAAATAATGAATGGTGTCCATAAAATTATCCTACAAGCAGTTTGATTTTAAGAAATAAATTATTTCCTCTAATATTGTGAATTATATTTGACGCGTTTTGATTCTAACGAAATCTAATTCCAAGGCCATAACAGCGTGACACCAAATGTTTAAATGCAACGTCATCATTCTAAGTTTGTATTTTTTCTAGAGAGTTTACATATTAACTTTACATATATACTGCTAGGAATGTTGGGTCAGTGTGTCGGGTCAGAATGTTCTTCTCGTCAGAATCCATCTTGCACATTTATAAATCTACCATTCGTCCGTGCATTGATTACTGTTGCCATATCTGGTCGGATGCTCCAGCTAATCACCTTGAGGTTCTCGACAAAATTCAAAGGAGGATCTGCAATGTAATCGATCCTGACTTGGCAGACCTCCTTCAGTCATTTCTCATCAACATGACGTGGCTTCCCTCTGTCTTTTCTACAAATATTTTCACGGCTTCTATTCTGACGAGTTTCTTTCTCTGGTTCTCTGACTACATAAATTTACGCGTACTACTAGATTGGCAACAAGGTCCCACTCTTTTATCGTTGATATAGTTAAATGTAACTTTCTCTTCTACTGTAAAAGTTTCTTTACTCGCACCTACCGTCTGTGGAACTTCATTCTGTTTTCTTTCTTTCATGATAACTACAATCTCTAAAAGTTTAAAGGCAAAGTCAATTACCATTTTCTATCTCCTTGATTTTCATCGATTTCTTATTCTTTTTTCGATACCCGCGGTACCTTGGATTTTCTCTCACGGTAGCCTACTGTGCACCAGTGGTGGTCCTTCTTTTCTTTGGGTGAAATGATTAAAAAAAAATGTAAAAGGGTTTATTAGGCTAGTAAGAAATCCCTGTACTATTTTTACTATAATTTCGAGTGTAATCTTTTTAATACTTAAAATAACGCTTAATTTTTGCATTCTGTTTTTCTTTCTTCGCAGATTACATAATATCAGAAATGATAAATTTTGTACCGATTTTACCCTTTTAAAACAAGTTTAGTTCAAACCTGTATCCGACAATCTCTCTCTCGCTCTCATATATATATATGTGTGTGTGTGTTTGTGTGTGTGTGTGTGTGTCGTAACATAATCTTACTGGTTTTCACTTGAGCTTATGCTGTACTATGCGAAGCATCATAATTGTCAATATATCTTAATTTATTGTTCCACCATTTATATTTAATGAGTTTACTTTTTTGCATATTCAGGTCTGTTAATTTTAAATATATCATCTCTATACAATCAATTCTCTAAATATCTCTCGCCCTTCCCCCCTGTAATATAACAATCTGGCCCCACCCGAGGAAGGCTGATGCAAGCGAGGGTGTTTCCGGTCGTTGAAAGGAACGGATGTTTGTTTGACCTTATTTCCGGCAGCAGCGGAAATAACCACAGAGGCAAACAGAACAGGTGTCTCTGAGAATTACGTGGGCGTGCGTGGGCGAGGCAAAACCGGAAGAAAAAGTCCCGGTTCTGGAAGATTATATAAAGACCTCGTCACACGGATTCGCCAGAGTAGTAGTAGTAGAGGAGTAGCAGAGAACGGCCGGTAAAGCAGAGAGACAACACAGGCAGACTACACTCCCGTCAACCCATTTGAAGCGCGCTCTCTCAATTCTCTGTTCCCTATTCTACACGGTCCATCGTCATTAATAAAAATATAACTTCATATTTTTATATATATGCGTGTTTGTTGTTTGTCGCCCAGAGGTAATAATTGCTGCCTAGTGACTTGCTGTTTTGAGACAACAAAACAGTTAGATGCGAGCTGGTTGCCACGGCGACGATTGAAATTCAACGGACTTAAAACTACCAAATAGAAAGAAAAAAGAAGACGAAAATATATAGCAGCCGCACGACTATACACATCAGCCAAGGTAGGTGACGCTTTGATTTGATAGTGTGTGTATTTTCTGCTCGTGTTTATAAGTCTAGTTAGAAAAAAAATGGAACAGCGTACTTTTGCCGATCTGACACTAGAATTGAGACATGTGGATTGTTCGGTGTCGAACACATTAAGGGTAGAACGGAGGGGGTGCAGGACTACGTGCAGAGAGTAGTACGCCTAGCGGAGAGCGCATAGGGGGTTGACGGGAGGAATAAAGTTGAGATATTTACCTATCTGTAAGTATAAAACATCTGAGTTAATGATTTATTTTTTTGTTAATATTTTACCATATATGTGAAGTGAGTTTACTGGTATGTTGCTTAATTAATCTTACTTTTATTGAGTAAGTGAAATGTAAAATCATGTAAAGGAAGTTCTTCTACTCTTTAAAGTGGATAATTGGATTAACTTGTTGATAACAATGTTTTCGTTGGGTTGTGCAGTGTTAGGTTTTCTTTTTTTGGATTTCTTTTCAATGACTGTACACTACAAAATGATTTACATTTCTATGTTTGTGAATTATGCTTTTGTGCAGGTTCCCATCAATTCAACATCCTCTGTGAATTTTCATTTATGTGACTTGGGAAATATCTTTTGAAGATATATTAATTTCTGAAACTTTATATTGACACGGATAGACCTGCAGATTCCACAGTTGATCGGAACAAAAAGAAAGAACAACTGAAAAGTCTTGTAGACTTATTGGCTGATATGCTATAGGATTGGGAAAGAAGCAGTGGGAGGATTAACGATAGTTTAAGTGAAATAGTTAGGAAGATACAAACGTGGAAAATTATTAATAGTATCTAAAGCATAAAGTAAATTATACGTCTCTGGTTCAGTGGTTTGGTCCCCAATTACGCAGAAATTTCCCAATTTTTCAGTGGACACCATGCCGGTAGAATTGCGCGATATGGAGGAGATTCCTATCCACAAACTAGTAAATACCTTGGAACAGATAGATATGGAAAGATTTAGTGAAGGATATGAAGAACTCCCGAAGAAGTTGACGATAGGAGTCATTGCTGGCATAGTCAGCGTTATGATAATCCTTGGAATAATAGCTAGGAAGCGGATTTTTAAGTGTGAAAGAAGCAACAGTGCTTCGGGAAAGGAAAGGGAGTTATCCGTTGTGAATAGTACTCCGGGGTCAACGGGTGTTCAACACTCAAATGTCTCTGCGTTAAACAGAGAGATGTCAACAAATCAGATATGCTTGGATTCGAATCCAGAGGAAGTAGTTCAAGGAATAGAAAACATTGTACAAACTAAGGAACTACGAGTCACGGGTCCATTGTTTTAGACTAAATTAATATAGATGAAACCTCTAATCCTCCACAAGTAAATTGCATGTGGATTAACGTTGGAATCAGGGTAATTTTCTTCATTTTCTATTGAACATTTCTCGGTCAGACTATGAATGATATGTACGGCAGATAATGGCCATTTTTCTGTGTTCAAACATAGTATGTTTGAAATTAAATTAAATTAAATTAAATTACATGTGTAACAATAAACTCGAGCAGAAACACGCATGGTGTTGGTCAAAGGTCATTTACTCGATGTCAGTTTAGAAACTGGGGCGCGGTTACCGCCTATAATCATGTGGTTATGCATCGAGGCGTCTACGCTTATGGACAGAGTCGAGAAAGAAAATGAACATTTTTAAGAACTTTGCCCAATTCTGTGAAAATGGATATTAAAAAAAAAAAAAAAAAAAAGAACAATGAAACATCGAGCTGGTAGAACAATTTTCACGATGGACACGAACATTGTTGGGTTGCCGATGTAGGCTCCCCGATATATTTTTTTGTTGTTTTTTTGTTTCGGCATGCACATGTTTTGTTGTTTTGGCGTGCACATGTTTTATATAATTGTCGGGCTTGTGCGGCATGGGGAGGAGTGTGAGGGTGTTGCGCTTAAAATGTTCTTAGGTGAACATTTTGGAAAATGGGAGGGCGAGGAGTGTAATATAACAATCTGGCCCCACCCGAGGAAGGCTGATGCAAGCGAGGGTGTTTCCGGTCGTTGAAAGGAACGGATGTTTGTTTGACCTTATTTCCGGCAGCAGCGGAAATAACCACAGAGGCAAACAGAACAGGTGTCTCTGAGAATTACGTGGGCGTGCGTGGGCGAGGCAAAACCGGAAGAAAAAGTCCCGGTTCTGGAAGATTATATAAAGACCTCGTCACACGGATTCGCCAGAGTAGTAGTAGTAGAGGAGTAGCAGAGAACGGCCGGTAAAGCAGAGAGAGACAACACAGGCAGACTACACTCCCGTCAACCCATTTGAAGCGCGCTCTCTCAATTCTCTGTTCCCTATTCTACACGGTCCATCGTCATTAATAAAAATATAACTTCATATTTTTATATATATGCGTGTTTGTTGTTTGTCGATATACAACACCCCCCTCTCTCTCACGCACACACACACACTTTCTCTGTTACACGCATACGTACACACACACACACTGATATGAAAAGATTCAGACAATTTTATCTTGGAAAAATGTTAACTTGGCCTTACACTCTCGGCGGACCTCAAATGGAATGACTATATTGAATCCATTGCCAAATCTGCTGCTATGAAAGTGGGCTCCCTGTCCAGGGGCGGGAAATTTTTCCCACCTGAATCTATTCTGCACATATACAAATCTACCATCCGCCCGTGTATTGAATATTGCTGCCATATCTGGTCGGGTGCCCCTGCTGATCTCCTTGGGCTTCTTGACAAAATACAAAGGAGGATCTGTAACTTGGTTGATACTGAATTGGCAGACCGGCTGCAGCCGCTCTCACACCGGCGTGATGTGGCTTCCCTGTGCCTCTTCTACAAGTACTTTCATGGCTTCTGCTCCGATGAGCTTAGATCACTGGTGCCGCCTAAGTACGAATTTACACGAGATACTAGATTACCAACTAGGTCCCACCCTTTTACAGTTAAACAAATAAGATGTAACCGTAAATTCTACTCCAATAGCTTCTTTTCTCGCGCTTCCCGCCTGTGGAACTCCCTTCCACAAGTCTGCTTTCCCGACAGTTACAATCTCCAGGTGTTTAAATGTAGGGTCAATAGACACCTCCTATCACACTAACTCCCAACTATTCTCACAGCACTCTCATCTACCCAACCCTCATTCTCGGTATCCTTACCCGCCTATCACCCACCCTCTGTCATTTCTTATATTTAATCAGCCTTTCTCCACTCTACGTAGCCCCCTGCACAGTAGTGGCAGTGACATGCCTTGCTCGGGGTGAAACGCTTATAAAAAAAAAAAAAAATACCCATCTCACTAAAAGCTCAAATTTATAGAAAAAATGTAAACCTCATAAAAAGAACGAAATGGAAAACGTATTTCTTCTTAAACGAAGAATTTGACACAAATGCCTCACTCAAAGAAAAAAATACGGTTTTAAAACAAAAATAAATCTCCCCCGCACAACAATGACTTCTTTAGAAATTTTACTATCTTAGTAAGAAACATAAAATTCCGTAAACAATTTAGAATATTTCCAGAAGAAAAAAATGAGTTATAAGTAAAATAAAAATAACGTATTTATCGCAGCGGACAAAACTATAAATTTATACGAACCATGCCCTTAAAACACAACTACTCCAGGACAACATAAACATGAAGAAAACTATATTAACATGAAAGCTAAAAAATCGCCCAAACATCAGTCCTAAAAGAATAAATAAATTACATCGCTAAATCACAACTCTTAATTTCATTAAAAGACCACAATGAAAATTTCAAAAGATAATGGAGTAGATAGACTTATTGGAGTAGATAGACTAAACTATCGCCCGGTTCACACTCCACCCACGTCTATTGAACAGGTGAAGAAGCTCATCCCTTGTTTCCTGTTTAGGATGCAGTTTCCGGTTTTCTCTTTTCCAATCTTTTCACTCTTTTCTTTTTTTTTTTTTGTTTTCAATTGGAGTAGATAGACTAAACTATCGCCCGTTTAACACTCCACCCACGTCTATTGAACAGGTGAAGAGGCTCATCCCTTGTTTCCTGGTTAGGATGTGGTTTCTGGTTTTTCTCTTTTTCAATCTTTTCACTCTTACGTAGCCCCCTGCGCATCAGTGGCGTTTTCGCTTTGCTTGGGGTGATATGATTAAAAAAAAAAAAGAAATCTACCATGCAGACTCATAAGCCTAACCAAAGTTAAAATAAGTAAAATAATACCAGGAAAGAATTAACTCAGAACTAAGAACGATGTTAGAAGTGAACTAGTAGAAAAACACAATAATAACAAGAGACTCATTCCGCAATATTAAAAAAATGTAATTGCGAATTTATACAACTATATACAATACATTTTTACCCTTCTATGGCAGAATCCATGCTAGATAAAAAGTCATCTCTTTAACTCAAAAACAAATAAAAGAAATGCCCAAAAAATTATTTAGCACTACCAAAAATTACTATTAATGAAGACGCATGGCTAAAGAAAGAAGAAAACGTTAGCATGAAGACTTAATGGTATATAAACTGATAAGCATAAATTTACTATATTAACTAATTAAAAAAACGATAAAAAAATATGTAGGTCACTACAGAAGCACGACGGTCTCATAATCTTAAATCAGTCAGTTAAGTGCTATACGTGATACACGCTTTAGGCGATCATATCTCGAAAGAGACATAACTAACTGGTCAGAATATTATCCCGCAGTAGTTTGCCATTGCTTTCTGCGGTAGACTGGTTGCCAGCCAAGGCTATAGAACCCAATCTGTCCTATTATTTAAACTATAACTGGAGGGAAGAGACGGATTAATACCTTTTCCAAGGGTATCTGTGCGTAAGTGAATGCAATGAATTCAACTGGAATTCGAACTCGGCTCCCCGATTTGTCGTTCCGAGTCGATATCCACTGCACAACAATGCACATTCTGATCCTCAGTAACAGTTAAAAAAAAAAAGAAAAGACAAAACCAGAACAATAATGATAAACATTTGCAAAAACGTGGGATTCAACAAATATAAAAATCCGACGTAAAAGGTGTAGATTTTCTAGATGTCACACTCGACCTAAGAAAAGGTATATATTAGCTATATAGAAACCCTAACAACAAACCACTTACCCACATCTTTCATCTATGTCACCCTAACCCCTCCTGGTCCCAAAATTACGTTGTGTGCGCTAACTGGCCGTATATTACTCGCACCTAAGTCTGCAGCTTTTCGCATCCGTTCCGTCCAGGTGATCGAAGATGTCAAATGATCAGTCAAAAATCTTTCACCTCTCCTGCCATGTTGTGATTTCTGATCTCAGAGGAAATTACGGATCTGCGAAGAAAGGATGGTTATCTTTTACTGCCTTCTCAACAACTGAAATCAAGAGGTGGTGGTTGGATACACATGCAAAAATAAGGGAAAACAGGCAAGAACAAAAAGAAACAACAATGCATCAGCGAATATCAGTGTATGTGGACTAATGATTATATTGTAATTCTCTATACATCAAGAGAGAGAGAGAGAGAGAGAGAGAGAATAGTAAAAATAAAAATAAGAACTAGAAATAAAATACATTCCAACTTTTTCAGTGCCCACAAACTACTGCTGCTCTGTTGTTGTCGTTAGCGTGTGGAAGAAAGAGAGAGAGAGAGAGAGAGAAAAGAAAGAGAGAGAGGGTATTTTTCCGCGTCTTTCACTTCACGCGTTCTTCGTCTGTCTGACGCACCTCTGGCGACGACTTGAGTCTCTCTTCTGCTGATTTTCAAATCCGTTGTGTTTTTGTTGAAATCGTTTCAATATGGTGCGGAGTGGGAAGGACATTGGAATGTCTTCCCATTAAAATATAACGTCAACTTCGTTTGTCTGGTTCAGCTCAATTGCGCACAATTCCCGTCATGCTGGCTTTACTTTGTTGACTTTATACATTCACCTACAGCGTTAATTACAATGACCCCCTTACGTGGGTGGCCTTTTTCAAAAATGTACCAATGATTTGACAATTCATCGACCGTTTCTTTTCTTTCTTTCTCCGAGAGAGAAAAGAGAAAGAATAACAGACAAACACGGAAGAAATAAACAGAATTCTCTCCCCTCGCCGGACCAGCTGGACATTATTATCATATCAATTTGTCAACTTCTCTCGGCCACCCCAGCGCTTATTTCCCCCCCACTCTCTCTCTCTCTCTCTCTCTCTCTCTCTCTCTCTCTCTCTCTCTCTCTCTCTCTCTCTCTCTCTCCTAAGAAAAAATGATTTTTCTGAGAAGAAAAAATATATACACACAGATATTTTTCAAATAGTTATTCCTGGGTTCGAATCTAGGGTCCGTCGATATCCGTTTAACGTGTGTGCATAAGGAACACTTACAATGTTATAAAACCATCCGCAAACAATAACCAAGAAGATCCCACAATCAATTAATCGCTGGTTATCTGACATTTCTTCCAGTGAAAACATTTTCCTCAAAGATAAAAGAGAGAACCGATTATTTTCGACAACAATTACATACAAACTACACAGTTTGAAAAAAGTCAACAGGAGTAGAAACATCAGATGGTTCAACGGACCGTACTACAAGAATGTAAATGCAAACGTAGAAAAATATTCATTAAACTCATGCATAAACATTTCCCTACATCAAGCACTCCTCAAAAGATATTCAACAGAAACACAGTAAAAAATCAGCTACATTTGCACCGAGTACATAACACAAATAATAATACAAACAAGAGAAAGATAACCAACGAATCAAATACGCCTGTATCTACAGAGCAAAAACGGAATGTACCTTAAATGGCAACTTACAAAACAATATAATATACCAAGCCACTGTAAAATCGGCACACAATGATTAAAAATATAGTTAGGCTTCCCGAACGACTCTGAAAAACGAGAAACTAGAAACACAAAAAATCCTTTATAAACATCAAATACACGAATAGCACAACGCTTTCTAAAGATTTATTAGAAATTAAAAACAAATTATACCAAAAATCTAATGAAAACTAAAGAAAACTGCCTCAGCTAACAACACTAAATTCATAAGCTTTAAACTTTGTCTAGAGAAAAAAGCTATAATCACCTTCAACACAGACTATTAAATAAACGGTCAGAACATATCTCAAAGCGCAGACACAAAAACAATTTTTTACGACGTCACATGAAAATCGAAAACTAAATCCAAATACCTTGCACAATAACACCATGAAAAATGCAAATACAGGCACTATAAACAATGCAAATATCAATATTTAAGCCAAAGCGTTGTGGTGCAGTGGATATCGACTCGGAACGAAAAATTAGGGAGCCGAGTTCGAGTTCCAGTTGAATTCTTTGTATTCACTTACGCGCAAATACCCTTGAGAAAGGTATTAATCCGTCACTGCCTTCCAGTTATGGGTTAAATAACAGGACAGATTGGGTTCTCTAACCTTGGTCGGCAACTAGTATATCGCAGAAAGCAATGGCAACCTACTGCGGGATAATCTTCTGCCTAGTCAGTCATGTCTCTTTCGAGACATGATCGCCCGAAGCGTGTATCACGTATGGCACTTAACTGACTGAAATAAAATAAAAACACCCAAAAAATTAAATAAACAAAAAATGTAACAAAATAAATTCTGTAATAATATATTATATTTATATTTACATAGTCTGCATCTTTGATATGATGACATTTATTAATAAATAAAGCATGCCTTAATATATATATATATTAACAATTTCTTCTCAAAATATTCTAATATTTGGTGATTTTGTAAGATTACTGACCGAAAACTTCTCAGCACACCCTGGTCTGTCTGTCTGTCTGTCTGTCTCACTCTCTCTCTCTCTCTCTCTCTCTCTCTCTCTCTCTCTCTCTCTCTCTCTCGTAATTTATATGTGTGTGTGTTTGTGTGTGTGTGTTTGTAATTCTATATATTTCTTCATTCTCTCTTTTGCATGTTTCATGTTGTTTTTTTCTCAAATATTAACCTATAAATAAAAACTTTCTTTCAACTGTTTTTCATTCATCACTTCTTTTATATATACTAAAAAAATAATTGGCCATAATAATCAGGAAATCATTCTTCTCTTTTTAGACAGCAGCGTGCAATTTGATAAAACAGCAATCAAGAAGATTTTGCCTGCCTTTGAGGTCGAATGATGGTGGCATTACAACAAGCAGACGACATATTTCCGCCATATTGTCCAGGTTATATTGGTGCTGCCTTATGAAATTCAAATCAAGCCAAAGTAATGTCTGGAGACAGGGAAAAACGTTATATTCCCTAAAGGATTTTTATGCTTCTTTTTATAAATTATTCCAAACTGTTCATTTCATAGTAGGCATTTTAGCTAATATCTTTCACAAGGAGACCATTGTTTATTTAAAATAGCCTGCGGAGAATTTGAGCATGCATTACTTAAACAATAGCTGATAAATATGCTATAAAGTGCAACTCGATGCAATATATCAAAGTGAATAATACAAATTAGATGTGGCACAAGGAAGATTAAACTCACTATTATAAAATTATATATGCATACACATATGTATACTTATTTACATCCTTACCTATATATATATATATATATATATATGTATATGTGTGTGTGTGTGTGTGTGTGTGTGTGTGTGTGTGTGTGTGTGTGTGTGTGTGTGTGTGTGTTTCTTTTAAGCATCTTTCATCAAATACAGCCGACAAGGAAGATTTCATTCGTTTTTTTTTGTTTTTGTTTTTTTTGTTTTTTTGTTTTTTTTGTTTTTTTTTTGTTTTGTTTTTTTGTTTTTCGTATCCTTACGTTTTCCCTTTTGTAATATTAAGGAGTACAAAGTTTTCCATAAGTTTTCATTTTCCCAAAGGCTTTCGGCTATTTTCTTAGCTATTTTCAAGGAGGTACTGTTTTGGTGTTTTTAGTTTTTCCTCGCGTTTGAACTGATTAAATTGCATAATATTTTTGTGTTGTTTTGAATAGGAACGTTTATTTTGAGCCTTCGCTGGTTGATCGCGACTGGAATTCACGTGAGCATCTTTGTATTTTTAAAATCCTTTTAACACTCCATTTACACCGTTAAATAAGGTGTGGTTGATAAAAGATATGTTTAATATCGAATAGTTTCCGGTAATGTGATTTAAATAGAATTTAGTGTTTAAAGTTAATAAATAACACTAACAGGGTCTGTTTATTTAACTTTTTATATTGCCCTTCCAATTTCTGAAGTGTGTTTTTTAGTTTTTTTGTTTTTTTTACATTGGGATTAAATTTTTTAATAGACGTTCATTTTCTTCTATGCAAAACCTATCGAAGTGCCGACTGTAGAAGCAACCACCTCCCAGTCATTTGCAATCTAAGGGTAAAACTTCGGAGAATGAAGAAGCCTATTTCTGCACTCAGATTACAATACAACACACTCGTGAATGAACTCCTCCTGCAGAAAAAATACACCATCAATGTGAGAAACAAATACGAAGAACAAATGAAAAATGGAAACTCGAAATGGGACACACTATAAGAAGTGCAAGTGACATCAGCAAACATTGTCCCAAAGGAAATTAGACGCAGAAAAAAAAAGAAAAAAAATTACTGAAGAAATCCTTGACATGATGCAAAGGAGACAAAGACTATGCCAAGACATGGAACGGAATATGAGAAACTACACAAAAAATAAGGGCAAATTGCAGACAGGCTAAAGAGGAATGGCGCAACAACAAACGTGCAGAAGTAGATTGAGCAAGATTAATAAAGGAGACATGTGTAAAGAAATAAGGGAACTAACAGAACAAAGAACATGCTCCTCAACCGGATGTATAAATCCAAAGAAAGACTATATAACTGATCTCTTCCCTGACAAGAGAGAGAGAGAAACCGACAATAGACAAAGATGCTAACAGACCGGAAATATTAAAATCCGTAGTGGAAGCTGCAATGGCCAAACTGAATAGAAACAAAGCAGCTGGACCAGACGGTATTGTAATAAAGATGCTGACAGCTTTAGTTAATTTCGTCATAGAAAATTAAAGAAATAATTAATTACATCTACAACAATGGTGTAATACCAGACGACCTAAGCAGATCAATTTTAATAGCTCTACCTAAGAAGCCAAGTGCAAACGAATACGAACTCCACCGAACAATCAGTTTAATGAGCCACATAACAAAACTCATCATCCAAATCTTGATGAATAGAGCGCGAAGCAGAATCAAGCCAGAGAGAGGACAAGAACAGTGCAGTTTTGCCAAGGACACTGGAATAAGGAACGCAATATTTATGCTTAGGATGGTATCAGAAATGGCAATACAAATGAAAAAAGACGTGTACCTATGCTTAATAGACTATGCAAATACATTTGACAAAGTACACCATAAAGAATTGATAAAAATGCTCAGCAATCTCGACATATTTGGGAAAAACGTTAGAGTTATCAAGAACTTCTACTGGCAGCAAACCGCCTGCATACGGGCAGGAAACGAATTCAGCAGATATACAAAGATAGAAAAAAGCGTATGACAAGGATGTGTCTTTTCACCGGATCTATTCAACTTGTACAACGAGACTATTCTGAGGACCCTAGCAGTTTTACCAGGATTCGTCATTGGTGGTAACAATCTGAACAACGTAAGATACGCAGATAATACAGTGCTGATAGCAGACACGGAAAGAAAATTACAAAACCTCCTAAAGAAGCTGGCTGAAGAAAATCGGAAGAAATGACTACAAATAAACTACGAGAAAACCGAATGCATTGTCATCAGCATACAGAGGAGTCCAAAAAGGTAAAAAAATTAAATACCTGGGAAGTGTTCTAACAGAAGATGGAAAGTGCGAGTTGGCATGGCGAAAGACGCGTTCCAATATATGAGTAAAGTATTAGGAGACAAGAAACTTTCACTAGAAACAAAGAAGAGAGTACTGGATTGCTATGTGATGTCAGTTCTTCAATATGGCAGTGAATGCTGAACAATATCATTAAAGATGAAAGAAAAACTTGAAGCAACTAAAATGTGATTCTACAGAAAGATGTTATGCCAGGATTTGTCATCGGAAGCCACAGTTTGAACAACATAATGTACGCAGATGATACAGTGCTGATAGCAGACACAGAAAGGAAACTAAAAGACCGTCATTTCTTGTCACTCTCTTCTGTAGAAGGTAGCTGAAGAGAGTGACAAGAAAGGACGACAAATAAACCGCAAGAAAATCGAATGCATGGTCATCAGCAAAAAGAGCTGCCCAAAATGCCAAATACAGGTGGAGGATACTAAAATCAAACAGGTAAAAAAATTTAAATATCTGGGAAGAAGACAGAAGACAGAAAGTGCGACACTGAGATCCGAAGGCGAAATTGGCATGGCGAAGGACGAATTCCAGAAGCTGAGTAAAGTATTAACAGACAGAAAAATTTAGCTAAAAACAAAGAAGAGAGTATTGAATTTCTATGTGATGTCTGTTCTTCCGTAAAGCAGTGAATGCTGAACAATATCATCAAAGATAAAGGAAAAACTTGAAGATCTGAAATGCGAAAGTTACTGCGGATAACATAGGTCAAGCATATGAGCAATGATGAGTTTTTGGAAAGGATAGAAACGAAAAGAAAATTACTACTGAGCATCAAGAAGAGACAGCTAAAGTTTCTAGCACATGTAATAAGGAAGGAGGGCGTGGAAAATCTGATACTCACAGGTCAGATAGAGGGAAAGAGAGACTGGGGAAAACAGCGTGTAATATACTTGATGGGCCTGAGCAAGTGGATGACAGTGAGGGGTATGGGTGGGGTAACAGGAGAAAACATGCAAAGAGCCCCTAGGGATAGGGAGACGTGAAGGGACACGATCACCAACGTCCTGAAGTGACATGGCACATAGAAGAAGACTTTCGACTTTTACGGTCATTGTCAATAATTGTGAGTCATTAGTATGTTTGAGTAAATTCGGGCCTATTTTTTTAATTTTCGACTAATAGAATTTAAGCCAGTTAAGGGTGACATTATCTGCGACAGTCAAACTGAATAGCATCTCTCGATTATTTATTTATATATGTATTTTTATATACAAACTTCAGAGAAAAATATTTGATTAAATGTTAGTCGTTTCTCTTGTATTATAATGTATTTTGAGTTTGCCTTTGCAATAAGTCCTCCATAATATTTTAGTGTTATGTATTAAAATTGGTCTGGTGTTAGTATTATTTGTTTGTTAGTGATGCGTCGATCTAAATGTACACCAATTGCACTAGATTTTGATAAGTGACAGCTCAACCATACGAGAAAGTGTGCTGCATGAGTGACCAATATAAGATATTAACTTTGATGCTTTTTAGTATTAGAGATACAATTTCCCAAATGACATTCTCTTTCTAATCTTTTTACTCCTTTTTCTTTTTTTTTTTTTTTCAGTGAGAGTAGATAAACTAAACTATCGCCCGGTTCACACTCCACCCACGTCTATTGAACAGGTGAAGAGGCGCATCCCTTGTTCCCTGTTAGGGTGTGGTTTCCGGCTTTCTCTTTTCCAATCTTTTTACTCTTTTCTTTTTTCTTTTTCAATTGGAGTAGATAGACTAAACTATCGCCCGGTTCACACTCCACCCACGTCTATTGAACAGGTGAAGAGGCTCATCCCTTGTTCCCTGTTTAGGGTGTGGTTTCCGGCTTTCTCTTTTCCAATCTTTTTACTCTTTTCTTTTTTCTTTTTCAATTGGAGTAGATAAACTAAACTATCGCCCGGTTCACACTCCACCCACGACTATTGAACAGGTGAAGAGGCTCATCCCTTGTTCCCTGTTTAGGTTGTGGTTTCCGGCTTTCTCTTTTCCAATCTTTTTACTCTTTTCTTTTTTCTTTTTCAATTGGAGTAGATAGACTAAACTATCGCCCGGTTCCCACTCCACCCACGTCTATTGAACAGGGGAAGAAGCTCATCCCTTGTTCCCTGTCTAAAATGTGGTTTCCGGCTTTCTCTTTTCCAATCCTTTCACTCTTACGTAGCCCCCTGCGCATCAGTGGCGTTACCGCCTTGCTCGGTGTGATATGATTAAAAAAATGAAACATGATAATTTATTAATATCATTATTTTTAGATTGGGTAAAAGTTACTGAATTAGGACTAAAAATTAGATTAAACGTTTTGAATTTTCTGTAGTAAATGGTAAATGTAAAGTGTTTGTTAAGATAAATAATTGTTATATACCGGCGAATTATATTTTTAATTGTCTTTTAGTCTTATTTAAAATTGGAATTCATCTGGTTGCAATTAAATTAGTTGAATAGTGACTTTGTATTTTATTGCAATAATGATGGCTGTGTCATTTTTTAAATAATTTAAAGCGAATTTTATTTTTCCTTAAAAATCATGGTTTTTAATCCCAACGTAAAACTACTCAGTCAGAAATTAGAAACAGTATAAAACATTGAATAGAGACACTTCTTCCGTGTTATTTAATAAAACTTATCTGAATTCATTCTTGCTGCACAAATCCACCTTATATATATATATATATATATATATATATATATATATATATGGAACTTTGTCTGTGTGGGTGTGTATGTGTGTGTGTGTGTGTGTGTGTGTGTCTGTGTGTGTGTCGGTTACCTATAGACTCCGAAACGGCTGAACCGATTTTCTTAAAAATTTACACAGTTGTACTATAAGCGTCTGCGAGTGTTCTTAGCTAGGTTTTGTGTCGAGGTACCCCCGATAAATATCGAAAATCGATAATCAAAAAAATCGGGTTATAGGAGTGGACCGATTTTAATCAAATTTGATACACTCATAGACAAAGACATAAGAAACGATATTCAGAGGTTTCAAGGTTGTAGTTCTTATAATATTGCAGAAAATCGATAATATATATATATATATATATATATATATATATATATATATATAAAAGGCAGGATGTTTGTGTGTGTGTCTGTTTATCTGTCCGTATGTCCTTTATATAAATCCACAATTTTTATCCGATTCTCACCAAATTTCACACAAATATTCTTTAAGCTAAGTCTGAACTCCAGGACCATGGATTAGTTTTAAAGCTTTCATTACACCCGAGCAACGACGGGCTATACTGCTAGTATATATATATATATATATATATATATATATATATGCAAACTTATCACTATACTCGTTTCGAAAAACCCTCCGTGTATTTACGCGGAAGAAAAAAATGTTTGTAAAAAAGGAAAGAGATAAGCACATGAACATCAGCCCAAGCGATTTGGACCGAGCCAATACGTAGCCCAAAGAAAAAACCCGAGACGAGTAATCAATAACAAAAAAGCGCTCAATACGTAAGTAGAGCAGTATAAGTAAATTAACCTAGTTAGCCAGCAAACCTACCAAGGTTTCACCTAAACGGATCTTGAAGATCCGTTTAGGTGAAACCTTGGTAGGTTAGTTGTCTCACTAGGTTAATTTACTTATATATATATATGTGTGTGTGTGTGTGTGTGTGTGTGTGTGTGTGTGTGTGTGTGTGTGTGTGTGTACTTAAATGCAATTTCTAGTGAATATTTATTTATTTATTTATTTTCTTCTACCGCACTGAATATTCGAGAAAGAATATGATGAAATGATGCTCCCTCCGGAAAAATTCAGACCTGCATCATCTTCGTAGGAGAAACCGTCGTTAGATCCGACGTGTTTTTAGACTAAACTATCGCCCGGTTCACACTCCACCCACGTCTATTGAACAGGTGAAGAGGCTCATCCCTTGTTCCCTGTTTAGGATGTGGTTTCCGGCTTTCTCTTTTCCATTCTTTTTACCCTTACGTAGCCCCCTGCGCATCAGTGGCGTTATCGCCTTGCTTGGGGTGATATGAAAAAAAAAAATCTAACTCGACTACGAAAAGTCTTGTCGAACGAGCAAAACTGGATAGGGTGCAGGACAACCAACACCGCCTTACTGTGCACTGAGACAACTCAGAACCGAAACAACTCAGCACCAAAAAGCATAACTTTTTATAAGCGAATAAAAGTAATTTATTAAGGGTTAAATCCTTAATTAGTAAACTTTTTTATCAAGTAAGGTATTTTGAACCAGTTTTTTGTTTTTAGTTATTTTTACTAAAGTAAATCGTAAAGAATTTTTTAATAAAGTAAATAGACATATAAAAATAAATTACATTACGATTTACTTTATTAAAAATAATTAAAAACAAAAAATGCTTCAGTTTGTTTTGCTTATATATTTACTTCATTGAAAAATAATTAAAAACAAGATTTTTAAAAGAATTATGCTATTTCTTAAAATTTCGGTAACTGCATTTCCAAAAGTAGTCAAACTGAATTTGTCCTGTAGAAATAATTCTTCCATTGCGTGTTCTTTTCAGACGTCGGGGTTTACCAGTGTAGAAGTAAGGTGCGTGTTCTTTGGTCGGCAGGGGTCACCAGTGAAGCTATAGGGAGATGGTTAATGCTTTTTTGAATTCACCTTGTGTGACGCATAACCCAACTCCTTAGAACTTAGGATTATTTGCTATCATCAGAAGGTTGGTTAGAGATTAGATTGCGTGGAATTGTGGAAGAATAAAAGTATACATTTTGTATGTTTAAGTAGAAATTTATTAATGAGAAAAAATGACATGAATTCGTAGAAGTTAATGTTAAATGAGAAACACTATTAAAAAGTTAAGGGTATCAAGGGTTGTAGTAGTCCTTACAAGAGTGAGTGTATGTGTACGTAGGCAGGAACGTATGTATGTATGAGCGTTTATTGTTGGGTAGGAGTGTCTTTGAAGTTATCGCTCAGGGTGAATGATGAAAAGGAAGGAGGTGAGAGAGAAAGAGGTGAGAGAGAAAGATAGAGACAATAATAGCGATCGCTTGACGTTTGTCAAGGGACGTGTTAATTACGCTCGTCATCTGACAAAAGTCAAACTTGGCCCGTCTTTTATTTCGTTTGGGAATTCACTCCCGGATGTGATTCTGGCCTTTCTATTTTGTTTTTAGATGTTTCCTAGTTTTCTATTGGCCGAAAAAATTTCACATCGAGATGTGAAATTTCGTGAGTTTTGTTTTTGGATTCGCTTTTGTGTGTGTGTTGAGCAAAGATTGTAAATTCGAGAAAATTCGTTTATTTCTAACAAAATCAATGAATCAATGCTTAGTATTTGAACTTTAAATCTAGAACTTGTTTTGTTCACTACAGTCTTAATGTTAAATGAATTTACACGTGGAATGATGTTTTTTTAACGGGTCTATTCCTGGTTAGATTCCTTCTCTTTTATTTGATTGCTTCCAATTTTTAAACAAATGTTGGATCAAGCCGACAGTAATGAGAACTCACACGATTGTTTTTTTCCTAGTAAGGGTCAGATTTTCTAAACATAAAATGTTTCACGTTCGAATATCTCAAGCAGAAATATATTTCACAAGTCTCTGAAGGAAAGGTACACTTTTTTCTTAGGATCAAAAAGCGACAGTTGAAATTTCTGAGTCAAATAATTTGGAAAGAGGACTCGGAGAATTTGACACTCATAGGACATATTGAAGGCAATAGAGGGAGAAGGAAGAAGCGTATAGTATACCTATTCCAGAAGACATCTAAAAATAAAAATAGAATAGCTAATCATTGGTACGTGAAAAATACATAATGATCAAATATAGCAATGTGAAAATGCCAGAAAAAATGCAGGACATACTAGTTGAAGAAGAAAAAGATGGGACTGTAAACAATATTATATGAATGAAACAACTTAAATGAAAAGGAATTCAGAAACAGACATGACAGTTTAAGGACAGTTTTTGTTGCCCGTTTCCAACGAGTACAAGTAAACACTTGGCACATGACATAATGGGTAAAAACGTGTTTGTAAATTTGGTGACATCGTGGCTGTGGGTTCAGTCCTTGTGCTCGGCTTGCACTCAGTTGCAGCGTACAAGTAAAACTTAACAATACTAAATAAGATAAGAACTAGATGAGTTATCCCTGACATTAGCAGTAGAATAAGAAGAGTGTTGTGGTACAGGATGTGCGTTGTGGTCCAGTGGATATCGACTCGGAACGACAAATCGGGGAACCGAGTTCGAATTCTAGTTGAATTCACTTACGCACAAATACCCTTGGGAAAGGTATTAATCCGTGTCTTTCCTCCAGTTATGGGTTAAATAATAGGACAGATTGGGTTCTATAGTCTTGGCTGGCAACCAATCTACCTCTGAAAGCAATGGCAATACCTACTGCGGGATAATCTTCTGCCCAGTCATGTCTTTGGAGACAAGATTACTCAAAGCATGTATCACGTATGGCACTTAACTGACTGACTACCCCCGTAGATTAAACAAAGGGTTCAGTTCGGAATAGCTGTAGCTCACTCGGGCCGCAACACTTTAAAATTTAATAAAATTTCATGAATTTGCTTGGAGATGGGGTAACAGAGGTAAAAAAAACATATTTTTAACAAGATTTTTAAAAAATAATAATTTAAAAAATAATTTCATTCATTTGTGAATGAGTACTGAAAGTTTCATTAAAATCCACTGCGGATAGCGGGGTTTTATCAAAAGGTCCGAAATGTTCTGATAAAAACAACAAATATGAAGACAATAGTTGGAATATAAACAATGTGTAAATAATTCCCAAGTTAATGATCGAATAAGCTTCTTGCGATATTTATGTCTATAAAATACCCATAGAAATTCACCTTTTGCATCGTTAAATATCTGAATGTAAAAACTATTGCTAGAACAGTCATAAGTATAAACATGAGTCATTACTTAAAAAAAGCGAATCAAAATTGACAAGGTTCTCTATTCTACTGAAACAGAGATTAAACCTACGAGAGCGTTATCACCTTCCTATCTTCTTCGACGTGATGTAAGAATTAGCAAGCTTTTTACACTAGAATAATACCGACTTTGTGCCACATCTCAGCTACGCTTAGAAAATGTTTCCCAGAGTTACAAGTCATCGGAAATGCAAGGTTTTGTTAAATAAACATAATCTTTACATTTTTCCCATAACAAGACGTCCAGTGAGCTTAAATATGATAACTGAAATAGCTTCTCTTAGAAGAGAAATGACCATTGAAAAACTGTAAAAATCTGAGTGAAAAACTCTTAAAAAGGTACCCCACTAAATCGCGAAAATCTGTATAGTTACTTTTAAACTGAACTTTTAAAAATTAAAAATTTTCTTGAAACTTTTATTTTAGTTTTAATTGAAAGCTAAATGATTAAATTTAATATTTCCAGTAAGCAAAATTCTTTCTGGTTTATTTCAAACATAAATTATATTGATTGGAATATAAAAGTCTGAGATTTTTTTTCAATTTTTTAATTTTGCAGTCATTTTTTAGCGATCGACATATTTGCAAACAAAATTTAATTCTCGGTTTTAAAAATCTTGCAAAAATAAAATATACATCTGTGACACATTATTTTTCGAAAATTAGCAAATTTTATGTTAAATTAATCTGATTTACACAAGTTTTACTTATTTATAATGTGAAATTTAGAATAAAACTATTTATCACAGATTTGAACTTTTTGACCTGTCCGCAGCATAAATCAAGAACTTGTTGAACTTGAGTAGAAAAAAAAGTATATGGTGTTTATAAGTGACAAAATTGTACAATTTCTTTTTCAGGTAAGGGAGGAAACTCTGATTTTTTAATTTGCACATAGAAATTACCATAAAAATTTTTCAAATGCACAAAAAAATATTTTAATTATTTCGATAGGCAATATAATCATCAATTCTTAACTAAAAAATTTAATCAGAACAGTTCTTTGAAAATTTTAAAATATTTTTGAAACTTCATAAATTATTATAATAACAAAAAAAGAAAACAATTATTTTAAAATTCCATTAGTAATAGAAATTAATTTTTCATCAGATTATAATATCATTGACTTTTATTATTTATTCAAGCAATTAAAAGCTTATCAAATAAAACAATATTAGAGTTTTATTGCATTTTTTATTTTACTTTTTTGAATAGGTCCGGAAGAAAACTCGAACTCGGGAATTAGTGAAACATATATATTAATATATTAATAATTTCATTCATTTGTGAATGAGTACTGAAAATTTCATTAAAATCCGACAATTATTTGATTTTTGCGAGAATTTTCAAATTAATGTGTTTGTCACCGGAAATTGGGTGATGTAACTATTACGTTTTCCATTGTAAACAGTCGTAACTTTTTTGTTACTGGCTATCTCAAATCAAAACATTTACGAAAAATTTCGAACATGTTAGACGGGATTAATTTTTTTTAAATCTTTTCTCTTAATAATAATAAAAACATTTTGATTTAAAAAGTTAATTTTTATTAAGTTTGTGACCTTTTTTATTCATACTATGTAGTTCTTTAGCAATTTAGTGGGGTCAGTTAGTCAGTTAAAGTGCCATACGTGATACACGCTTGGGCGATCATGTCTCGAAAGAGACATGACTGACTGGGCAGAAGATTATCCCACAGTAGGTTGCCATTGCTTTCTGCGGTAGATTGGTTACCGACCAAGGCTATAGAACCCAATCTGTCCTGCTATTTAACCCATAACTGGAAGGAAGAGACGGATTAATACCTTTCCCAAGGGTATTTGCGCGTAAGTGAATACAATGGATTCAACTGGAATTCGAACTCGGCACCCCGGTTTCTCCTTCCGAGCCGATATCCACTGTACCACAACGCACCACAACATACCCCATTAGTGGGGTACGTACTCTTAAATATATTATCTTGCTGAAACATTTTATCGCTAGTCAATTTTAATGCTATCTGTTCAAAAAGAAATTTTGCAGCAGGACAGTTCTACTTTCGTAGAAGCTATAGATCAATCCTTATTCTATAAATGAAAGAATTAAATAATATATCATAATAACACATTTATTGATAAACACCAATAACTTAAATTAATAACATTCCACTGTACACTTCACAGATAAATTTTATCATGTACCTCTTTGTACCAAATACAAATACCTACTAGAATAATAATATCGCTTGTAATTTTGTAATGTGGTGGTTCCAAAATTTATAAATACATATAAGTATCCTCCGACACTTTTTATATATATATATATATATATATATATATGTAACCTATATATATATATATATATATATACATATATATGTGTGTGTGTGTGTAACTTATATATATATATTATATTTTAGAACATGTACAAACTACAATCTACTACAAAAGTGTACATTTTGTTTCAACATTGAAAGAACAATGTCTCATCAGGTAATTACTAATGATGGTAATCAACGTTATTTTTTTAAAATTGATGAAAATTCACTTTCTTTTATTATCAAAATTTTCGTACGAGGTAAAGAGTATAGGAAAGATGAGGAAAACAAAAAGAAAACAAAAAATGTGGGGAAAGAGAGAGGAAAGAGAAGGACACAGAGGAAATAAAAAAACAAAGAGGAAAACAAGAGAGAAAGAAATAAAGAAACATGAGGAAAGAACCAATAAAAGATCACAAACATGAGAATTGCCCACCAGGATTATCAACCCAACAAAATAAGAGATCGTTAAAGTTGGTAAAAGTAATATTAGAACGAGTAAACCGGCAAATAAAAAATCAACTCAAACTTATACAATAGAGTGGTACTTTGGAAGAACATCAAAAATAAAAATAACTCTACTTTTATTCAATTTGATATTTATTCAATTTTATATGTATTTTATTCATCTAAACTTATTTATAAATGGAACTTTGTCTGTGTGTATGTATATGTATGTGTGTGTGTGTGTGTGTCCCCGTTACATATAGACTCCGAAACGCCTGAACCGATTTTCTGGAAAATTTACACAGTTGTACTATAAGCGTCTGCGAGTGTTCTTAGCTAGATTTTGTGTCGAGGTACCCCCGATAAATATCGAAAATCGATAAAATCGGGCTATAGAAGGAGTGGTCCAATTTTAATTAAATTTGATACACTCATAGACAAAGACATAAGAAAGTTTCAAGGTTGCAGTTCTTACATTAGTGCAGAAAATCGATAATATATATATATATATATAAGGCAAGATATTTTTATTTTAGTTTTTGCTTCGAGTTTGGCTCTAAGTAGGTATAATTATAGTTCTTAGTCTCAGCCATGATACCATTTACTCAGAGGACTTATTTAGCCTTCAATATTCAGTTTACGACGAAAAATCTTATTTGATATTGATACCAGGAAATCAAAATTTGACTTGCATTCATTCATTTTTCTTTCAGTCTACGGTTTCGCTTTAACTGGAAACAGCTATTGCTTTTTAGTCTTTTGTGCCAACGTCCAAAGAGTCTGAGCTCCAGGACCATGAATTAGTTTTAAAACTTTCATTACACCCGAGCAACGCCGGGCTATACTGCTAGTTTATATCTAAAAACCTCTTCCATTAAAGCCCTTGAATGCGCTGAATTTTATTCAGATATTTCTAAAGAGAAAATTAACATAATTTTGAACTGCAGAAAATCAGTTCTTATCCACGATAACGACCAATGGACTAAAAATTCAACTGATAATTTTTATTTGTCTTTGGGAACTTTGGATTCTGCAGAGTCTTCAGATTTAGTTAGATTATTTCTTCTGTACAACCTCACAGCGTTCAAAGAAATCGATTTAAATGATATAGGACTTTCTAGAGGTGACGGACTTATGATAGTAAATAAAACCACTGGGCGTAAGGTTGATAGACTTAGAAAATTAATTCATAGAGTTTTTAAATCTTTTGATCTTAACGTAGTAATTAATCCTAATATAAACAAGTTAACTTTTTAGACATAACGCTAGACTTAGTTTCTAATAATTTCCAACCTTACATGAAAAATAATGCTAACCGAATTAATATAAACTTTAACTCTAATCATCCACCATCCGTTATCAAACAAATTCCATCATCGGTTGAACGTCACATTAACATACAATCTTCTAGCAAAGAAATATTCGAAAAACATAAAACAATTTCTGATAAAATTCTTAGGGATAGCGGTTATCAAACTTCTGAGATCAACTTTTGGAAAAATATAGTGGCTTCAGAAAGAAAAATAGAAACAGAAATACCATATATTATAATCCTCCATTTAATCAGTTAATTTTAAACTGGGACATAAATTTCTGAAATTAATTGATAAACATTTTACCAAAAATAACCCTTTAAGCAAAATTTTCAATAGGAATGCACTGAAACTCAGTTATAGTTGCTCTAACAATTTAAAAAAAAAATAATTAAAATTTTTCCTCTATGTGCCCTGTCCTTTCAGGACGTAGGCAATCATGACTTTCCACGTCTCTATATCCCTGGTGGGTCTTAGCACGTTTTCTCCTATTACACCATGCAACTCCCGTTCTGTCATCCACCTGCTCAGGCCATTCAAATATGTTATCCACTGCCTTTTTCTGTCTCTTTTTCTCTCTATCCGGCCTGTCAGTATCAGGTTCTCCAAGCCCTCCTTCCTCATTGCGTGTCCTAGAAAATTACATAACAATAAAATATTGAAATTGTGCAACAAAAACAATTCTACTACTCATTTTAATTTAATTTAATTTGCCCCATAATAGTAACTTTTGTAATTGTAGAAACTCTAACCAATGCTCCCTATCTAATAAGTGTTTAACTAAATCCTTGGTTTATAAGTGTTCAATCTCATCTGTAGAGAATCCTAGGGTTACTAAAGTTTATATTGGTAATACAATGAATTTTTAAAAAGCGTTTTTACAATCATCTCTCATCTTTTACTAACAAGGATAAACAAAATATGACATCACTTTCTAAATATTTTTTAAGTTAAAAGAAGAAAATCAAAAAATGTTAAATGGAAAATTATCAAACAGGCTAGAATATCTAGATCGGTAAATGAACTATGTTTCCTTTGTCTACAAGAAAAAATCTGCGCTTTTGAATAATTGCTATGTCTGCGTATGTGATTTCGTCATTTTTGTTTAAATGCCAAAGAATTTATTTTTATAAAATTTTATTAACAAATGTATCTACCTACAATTCATTTCCGGACAAAGTTTGAAATTTCTATTTCTTTACAACTCTTGTTGTCACCCCCACCACTTCCTTCCTTCTGTGCATTTTCTCACTTTCTTCCCCTCTGTGCATTTTCTCATTTTTTTCCTCTTTGTTAAGCCCAGACGTCGTGTGACCGATGTTTGTATATGCTTATACTTTGCTTCCTACCTAAATTTGGGGTCTATTTCTCCTTGAGCCGTCTTTCATTGGCTCTTTCCTCATGTGTTTTTATTTCTTTCTCTCTTGTTTTCCTCTTTGTTTTTTTATTTTTTCTGTGTTCTTCTCTTCTCCCTTTTTGATTTCTCTTTTTGTTTTCTCATTTTTCCTATCCCCTTAAACTCGTACTAAAAGTTTTGCCAATAAAAGGAAGTAAATTTTCATCAATTTTCTTGAAAGGTTAGCAAATCAGACCTCTGTGATTAAGAAATAGTAATATTCTAAATTTCATGTCGTAAACAAGTAATAGTTATTTTAAATCAGATTAATTTAACTTTAAATTTGCTAATTTTACAAAAATGACATGTCTCAAATGTATATTTTATTTTTGCAAGATTTTTAAAATCGAGAATTAACTTATGTTAACAAATGTGTCTATCTCTCAAAAGTGGCCCCAAAAACTGGAAACATTTTTAAAATCTCAAAATTTTAGATTCCAATCAATATAATTCCTGTTTAAAATACACCAGAATATTTTGCTTACTGGAAATAGTAAATTTAATCATTTAGCTTTCAATTAAAACTAAAAAAAAGTTTCAAGTAAACTTTTTTATTTTTAAAAATTCAATTTAAAAGTTAGTTATCGAAAATAAGTGGAGGTACCTATACACACACACACACACACACATATATATATATATATATATATATATATATATATATAATCGTACCGAAAAAAATTAAGAAAGTTATTAGTAACGTTCCTCATGATCGAACATAAAGAATGAGTATTCTCTCAGTGAGGACTTTGTTAGGACTGAAGGTCTTAGCTCAAGAGGAACTAGAATATATAATCTATCGCTAAAGATGCTTTAAAACAGGTCAGTTTCCTGTACCACTCCAATATGTATTTGCCTCCTCCTAGTATCCTCTACCGTTCTCTATCATATCTGACCGAAAATGAAGTAATGCTGTCATATATAGGCTGAAGTTACCAGGTTTTCACTTTCCAGTCTCTTTAGAGTCAAAAAGCATCTCTTCGTCCTTAATTAATAATTTTTTTTTCCCAGAAACGAAACATTGCAAAACTATCGCTATTTCAATGTAAAATGTTCAGGTGAACTATATTCCTTAGTTCTACCAGTTTTAATATTTACGGTTAAGACCCACCTTGTAACGAAAATTATAGCGAACTACCACAATTCTATTTGTATTCTATTGGTGAGATGTAAGTTCCACTAGAGCAACTTCTTCCCATAAACAGCTGCTTAGTGGAACTGACTCCCAAGAGAATGCTTTTCCGATCATTGCAATCCTAACCAGTTCAAGTATAAATTTAACCGTTGTCTTCCCCACATACGTCCATGGACTGTGCGTCTTACTTTGTGACCCTTGAGTAAATTTGGGCCTTTATACAGGGTGAACATTATTTTTAAAAAATAGATGCATACTATCTCACGAAGGCGAAACGTGTTGTCTGTAAAAGTTTTCCACTTTGTTTCATAGTCTTCACATAGATAGATAGATAGATAGATAGATAGATAGATAGATAGATTTTCTAAGCGCCGCTTAGATGTGGCACAAGGCCGAAAGTATAGAACACCCATAGAGATAGATAGGAAACGTATTACCTGAATTGTGTGGATTATTAATAGAAAAAATAATTTATAAAATAATAATTTCTAAAAAAAATTATGAGTACGTTTTGTCACGAGAGGCGCAAAATAATTAAATAATGTTAGAGTTAAAAGAAAGTTTTGAGATCTACCAGATTGTCTCCATTACATGTCAGTATTAAAAACAAATCATAAAATAACAAGTACAACGTGCCAAGTTGTATTGGCGTCATTCCAGTGGGTGAGGAAATAAAACTGAATATTCCAGCAAAAAATACAAAATAAAAACAAAAATAAAATGCCCGAAAGAAGAAGCGGATGACGAAATAACAAAAGCAAATTGGAAATGTTTTCGCTTTGGACAAAACGAGAGACTAGCAATGAGGCATTTTGTCTGAGAATGATTCTAGTAGCTGTCGGGGTGACGATCTTGCTGGCAGACCATGTAACACGAGGGAGACAACTACTTCCTTAGGTTCAGGCCAAGGCGTCACGGGTTCTCGACAGGCCAAGTTCCCTTGAGATTTCTGCCAAAAGCTAACTTTTCAACCGATAAGAACGCTCGCCGTTTATCCGTGGGCTTCTTTTTCTTTCTTAATTTTTTTTTCTTGAAATAATACCTGGATGAACCAAGGAAAACCATCGCGGGAAACGAAACAGATACCACCCATCATGCTCGGCTTTAGTTTGAAATGCTGGCACCCATATGATTTTGATTTTTTCACAGATTAATATTAAATGATAAAAAATGATTGCATATATGTATGTGTCTGTGTGTTTGTGTGTGTAAGTGTGTGAGAGAGAAAATAAAGTTAAATGAGAATTTGATGGAACAGTAAAACAGTTTATTTAAGTGTCACATGTGATACACGATCATGTCTCTTTTTTAATTCATGACTGACAACACAGAATTTTTTCCCCCGGTGTCGGTTGCCGTTTCTTTCTACGGTATACTAGTTGCTAATCAAGGCTAAAGGGACCCAGTCTATCTTGCTATTAATCCCTTAGCTGGTTGGGAAGAAAAGATGTATTCATACCTTTCCGAAGGGTATTTTCGCGCAAGTGAATGCAACGAACCCGACTGGACCTCGAACTCCGCTCTCCGAGTTCTCATCTCGAGCCCACATCCCTTACAATACAACGTACATCCAATATATGTAACACAATTTCAAAAACTTCTGCTTTGACATCACAAAAATAATTTTATTTCACAAAAACAAAATCTGCATTAGAGAGAAAAAATCGCGGGAAACGAAACAGACACCACCTATCATGCTCGGCTTTTGTTTGATCTATATTATCAGAAGATCATTCTACTACACAATCTACATTATCAGAAAATTATTATGATTAAAAATCTACATTATCTGAAAAATCTACATTAACATCAGTGATCTACATTACCAATCTATATTATCAAAAAAACATTCTACACAACCTACACTATAAGAAAATTATTTTAATTAAAAAAATCTTCATTATCTGAAAAATGTACATTAACATCAGTGATCTACATTATCAATCTTTTATCAGAAAATTATTGTATACACAATCTTCATTATCAGAAGATTATTCTAAATTAAAAATATATACTATCAGAAAATATCTACATTATCGAGAAAAAACGTGTTTCACATTTAGCGGCAGTGCGATTAATATTTACTTTAAGTGTGCGATTTTAAGAATTAGATTTTGATTAATCTAAGAGTTTTTTTTTATTTATTTATCGATATCATGTATTCACCTTTTTTAGGGTTTATCCCATACTGTTTTAATAGTAATTTAGTAGGAACAGATAATAAAATTGAAATAGGCTAGGCGTTTATTAGCCATAAGAGATTCATAGATCGCAGTTGGCACTTTCAATAGATCTTCGTCCGAGTAAATTATAATCATTTTAATTTTATCATAGTGACATTTTCTTGGTCAAATTATGATCACGAAAGTTCCGATGGCACACAGGTGCATTGGGTGCGTTGTTAAGTTTTAAGTCGTTTAATATACTTATATAAAATTTGTATGTCAAAATAGTTTTTAAATTGTCTCATATATATTTACAAAATTCTTTACTCTTATAAATTCATAGCATCAATAATAAGTGATCGAAGTTTTTCCCTGACTTCCTATGCACTTAAACCAACTTTCAACTAATGCACCCATTTCATAGTAGCATAACAACTCTTGTTCTAAAGAGTTCTACATAAAATCTTTCAAAACCTTGAACTCGGTGTAACTGCTGATTAGAATGTTGCTTGGGGAGATTCAAATGATATTCTGAAAGCGGTAGACAGTTCTGGAGAACACACTGCACATGAAAGAGCTACTCTATCACACTGTAATAAAGTATGGGTGATGCTGATTGAATAATACAGTCAATCAGTTAAATGCCATACGTGATACACGCTTGGGTGATCATATCTCGAAAGAGACATTACTGTCTGGGTAGAAGATTATCCCGCAGTAGGTTGCCATTACTTTCTGTGACTGGTTGCCAGCCAAGGCTACAGAACCCAACTTGTCCTGTTATTTAACCCATAACTGGAGAGAAGAGACGGATTAATACATTTCCTAATGTGAACGCAAGAAATTCAACTGAAATTCGAACTCGGCTCTCCTATTTCTCGTTCCGAGCCGATATCCACTGCACCACAACGCACATCCCCATAATACAACGAGACTTAAATCTTCATTATTTAATATTTCATTTTATACACCACCTCACTTCGTATATTACTCTCAGCCACTCTGTAAAACGCGGCTCCAATAGAACATTCAATAGAACGTCGTCCTTAGATTTTCCGTCTGTGATGCATGAGAGAGGGCTTTTGCTTCTGTATCCATCCGTCCAAGATGCCCGTTCTCACGTTTGCACTACGGGATGCAGATATAAGGTCACGTACTTCTGCATTCGCTGGTTTGGAGTGGCCCTACACCTGGCTTTCTTTGACAGTTTGGTATGAAATTAGAGTGCAATTTCTAGCGACATAATGCCACATCACATGCAGCATCCTTTTACTCTGCGGCATCTGTAACATATAATCATCAAAATCATTAGTCGACTACATAAAAAACCTTTAACGCTTAATGCTTCGTTCAAACAAGCCAATTGATCACAGGTGCGTTATTCACTAACAGTTTGCAACGATTCTTAATAACTTCTCCAAATTCCAGGGAACATATTTTTATTAGTATATCTTGTTTTTAAACGAAATATTGGTCATATTAAGTGAAACAATATTCTCTTTATTTTAGATTCTTATAATAAATTCATTGTTCATCACCAATGATTACTTTCTTTTTTATTCACTGATAGTTAACATATTAGAAGGAGCAAGGACCACTGAAGTTACTGGGTGTGATTGTTAGGGAAGGGAAAGGTACAAGTGAGTGAGTATGTTGTCTTGGTCTGTTGACCTTGAAAACAAAAACAGGATTGTAGTTGTCAGGGAAGCTTTCTCTCAAGAGTTTGTTCCACAAAGTAAACATTCTGGGGAAGAAGCTTTCAGAGTAGAACTTTATTAAAGGAATACAATGGGAATGTAGATGGTTTGCCACCGTGACTATGTTCTGCTGGGTCCTAGCTGTGAAAGTCTGATCTGGTGACACTAGTGAAGGAAAGTCGTTCGAACATCTTCCATAGTAATAGCAATATGGTAATGAAAGGATGGTAACGTTTTGCTTGTGGAATAAGTTGCAAGATGCCAAATAAATCAGCACCCACAAAGCCGCGTAAGCGCTTTTGAATCTGCCGATGCTGGACAGTAAGGAATGAGCAGCACCAGCCCAGATATGGAAACCGTACTCTATTTTTGGTCTGACCTGATTCTTGTAAAGATAGAGCATACCAGTAGAATTTTTTTTTCTGGAGCGATAAAATAAATTGACGATTCTTCAAGTATTTTTTGTGAAGGCATGAACATACACGGTCGAGGCAAGGAGCTTCTTTGTGGATATAATCACTTATCAGGATTGGTGCAAGTTTAGTCTCTGCTCGGTGATGATTAAATGTAACGCTTTTAGTCTTAGATATATTGAATGATATATCCTCATTAATATATGAGGGTTTGATCAGAGGAGAGATCAGCTGACATTTGGAGGTGCACCCATACACTGCGGTATTATCTGCATAATTTTTTATCTGGTTTGTGCAAAAAAAGAATGATGAGTGACAGAACAGGACGGATGTTCTATTATCTCGGCTTTTGTTATTAGATGAAACAATATCACTATTTTGTATTTTACAACTAAGATTGATTCATTTCATCTGCTTATTTACTTGATATTTACTTGATAAAGAAAATACCCTATAAACCTGGGAGTTATTATTTCTTAGTTTGCATGTTAATATGGACTCCACGATATTCTTTAGTTTTGATTGCGTGTTACCTCCACATAGCTTTACCAGCTTCACCAAGACGCCGTTAGGTGGGGCTGTCAGACAAATATAAAACCAGGAAACTTCCTGTCTTCAAACACTTGTGTGTTTTTTTTTTCTTCTAGTCTGTGGTAGAAGTAATTATAACAGGACCTTGTTCTCGAGTATAGGAATATATTTCCCCTCATAGGAAATGTGTATCACCAACACATTTTCTAACTTCTAATGTATTTTCTTTTGCATGCATACGAGTATATTTTATCTATTTTTTATTCACTTATAAAAAAACTAAAACTATAAAGCATCGCCTTGTTCAAATTTATTCCATTTTCTTCCAGCCGTCATTTACATCTGCCTATATTTCTGACAGATGCAAATTTCTTAAATGAGGTATTGTAACTCTTTACACTATTTACATTGTGTGCACTGTTGTTCGCAAGGACAAGTGACCCACTAGATAAAAGCGTTGCTTGAAGTAATCCAGAGGCTTGACCCAAACTTGTGAGTTCAATACCTGGCCACAGCAGTAAAGAACAAAAACTTGAAGAGTTGAGTTACTAAATAGAAATAACTGGAACTGAGATATCTAGAAAAAGCATGACACGTGGAACTAGAACAATCTACCCCGATGGACGAAACTGTTCATTTCGAAATTTCAACGTATATCACCTGAAGAAGGGTGGTGTGTGCAACGGCCGGAACGTCGTGAATAAGACAATAGAGATGAAGACAATAGTCCGAACAAAGTAAATAATGTAAAATCGCTATATACATGCGTGTAAATGTTTGTCGCTGCTGCTTTTAATCTAACTAGAAGCAGTTTCACAATTTGCCATTTCAGTTTTAACACTTTTAATGCATTGTTTATGTTCCCATTATCTTAAATACAATTTTTTATTCTCATATGCGTCTATTTTAATGATAGACCAGAAGTTTTCGATTAATATCTGAAGAAGCAAGGAAACTAGTCTGTGTTTTGGTTTAGTTGAAATATTTTTTGCGACAGTTTGAAAAATATATTTTTTTAACTTTAAGATTTTATTTTTTTGTTGCCTGAAACGTACAAAAGAAATATGTGTCTGCTTTTATTTATACACCATCAAGTAAGAAGGGATTTTATTAAATATAATCTTAAACCAAAAGATTGCACCACTTTCTCTCTGTTGCCTGCTAAGTTGCCTTAATTGACTGCTTCTCTGAAAGATTCAAACTCTACCCTACAATCAATTAGCTCTAATACATCTCTAAATTCGTCTTTAAAAATTGCTAAGATATACTTTCACTTAGTATTAGCCCAATGTTTTTATTCTTTTATGATCATTTCACCCCAAGCAAAGCAGGACCACCACTGGTGCACAGTGGGTTAGAGTGAGATAAAAAAAAAGTACAGGGGATGTCGAACAAAGGATAAGTGATTGACGGGAATTAATTAGATAGAAGATGGCAATTGACGTTGTATTCAAGAGATTTGGAGATTGTAGCTAGCAATAAAATTGAATAGAGTTCCAGAAACTATCACATTTCTTTTGTAGGTTTCAGGCAATAAAAAAAAAATCACTTTCACTTATGGGAGCTTAGAAATTATGTTAGAGACCGGAGATTGGTTATTGATGTATTACTCAGTTGAGTCTCAGTGTGGGCACGTCAGACGAGTCAAATGTTAAGTAAGCAACAGGTTAGATGCTAAGCTGTTGATTTAGATTTACATTCATTATGAGCATAGACAAAAATGCGTCTATAGTGATCAGACGTGACCCCGGTATAGCCAAAAGAAAGTGATTCCTGTGGACGATGGCAGCCGAGCAATCAAAAGTGAACCAAGGAGATGAATGAGATTTAAGTCATAATTTCCTAGCTGGTATGAATGCATCAATGCCAGCTTTTATCGAGGAGGAGACTTCAGAGGCGCCGTCTTAAACAGTGAGACTAAAAATATAGCAAAAGAATTCACGGAACGAGTCCCAGTTTACTCGTTGATAGTAGTAAGATATTCTAATGTTAGGAGGTTGGATGGAGTGGGAACGGAAAGAGATATTTACAGACACCACAGCATGATCAGAGTTGCCATGAGGACAGAGCTGCATAACCTGGCAAGAGTCAGAGATAGAAGTAAGGAAGATCGAGTTACGCATTTAACACTTTGACGCTTATTTAATGGAGGTAATTTGGTTCTTTAGACGTCTTTAGCTAATGTTCTTAATATTCTATATCCTTTCCCTCTGTTTGTATTCACATCATCTTCTTAAAATATTTCCTTCTGGTCAATCCGTTTTTTTTATATTAATCTAGGTACTTTCAATAAACCGCTGAAAAAATGTATAGTGTGAAGGAAAAAGGCCCCAAACTAAATAAAAACAAGGTTTTATCGGCAAAATGTTTATTTTTTATTAAGAGGATAGATCAAAGTATTTTTCAATTATTTTTTAAATTTTTAAATTCTTTCTAACACGTTCGAAATTTTGATAGAAAATCATGTTTTTCTTTCATCCGTGAGTGACGTAACTTTTACCAGGGTTTATTACGGCAAACGTAATATTACACGTTACTTTTCTGCCGGTGATAGACACATTAATTTGGAAATTCTTGCAAAAATCAAATAATGGTCGGATGTTGATGAAAATTTCAGGACTTATTCATAATTGACTGCAATCTTTTCTTAAGTAATTATTTTTAGAAAATCTTATCAAATAAACTTTTCTATCAAAACTTTTCTATCAAATTTTGATAGAAAATCATGTTTTTCTTTCATCCATGAGTGACGTAATTTTACAAGGGTTTATTACGGCAAACGTCGGATGTTGATGAAAATTTCAGAACTTATTCATAATTGACTGCAATCTTTTCTTAAGTAATTATTTTTAGAAAATCTTATCAAATAAACTTTTCTATCAAAACTTTTCTATCAAATTTTGATAGAAAATCATGTTTTTCTTTCATCCATGAGTGACGTAATTTTACAAGGGTTTATTACGGCAAACGTCGGATGTTGATGAAAATTTCAGAACTTATTCATAATTGACTGCAATCTTTTCTTAAGTAATTATTTTTAGAAAATCTTTGTAATTTTTTTTTTTTTTACATATGTTACCCCACCTACATTTAATTTCCTGAAATGTCTAGAAGTTCACGATCGTTTCCTCATAAATCTAATATTAAGTAAATTCAGGAGTCATTAAGGAATACTAATCAACTGTCATTTTTTTTCTTCTAAATTAGCCCATTTTTAGAAAATCTGCTCTGAATTGCGAAAACAAAAATGCAATAAAACTATGCTATTTTTTTATCTAAATAAACTTTTAACTGGTTTTTAAACAATATATATTAAGGACATCATAGTCTGGCACGAAACTTTTTTTTCAATGAATAATGAATTTTTTGCAACAATCGTTTACATTTTTATTATTTTTTAAAATAATTTATAAAGTTTCAAATATCTTTCAAAATTTTCTCTTTCATCGTTAACGCTGGGTTGTTAAATTAATGCGTGACAACTATATTTAATCGAAAATTGAAAAGCTTAATACAAATAATTTAGCTAAAGAATTTTTTAAATAATTAAAACATTTTAATTGTGTTCATGCTGATTACCCGTATTTTATTTGTACGGGTGGCAGTACGTAATATTTATTATTAAAAGGTCACGTGATTCAAGGGCTGTCCCTCCATACAGGAACAAATTCTCTATAATGAACATTTCTATTCAGTGCGCAATTCTTTTCACTTCCACGTGTTTCTGAACCACCCAAAAACAGGCTTCCTAAATCCCGTTTACAAAATTTAAAGTAATTTACTTCCTAGTTTCATCATCTTTTACTTTAAGGTACCTTCCAGAAATTGAAAAGGCTTTCCTTTTTCTATTTTTTATAACCCTTGTTTTGGTCTGTAAGAAACGTTGCCAACCAACTAAAACCTGAAAGAGAACCTCATGGAAAAAAAGGTAAATACATATTTTTGACTCTTTCATTGACCATACTTAAAATTATTCTTTATATACTCATTTGAGTATTTCCCAAAAGTATAGCCCTTAACTTCCTCGCTAACTTAACTGGGTAAAGATACTGACCTTACCCTTCCCTTCTCTTCTCGTAACACTCGCCAGTAGTAAACTCTATGGTTCATGTTTTGAATGCAGCAAAAATTGTATATTTGTAAATATCTTATTTGGTGTGTTTTGTAAAAATATTTGTCTATGAGTTATTTCTGAGTTTTGGCCAATAATTTTTTCCTTTTCTTACACTTAACATGTAACACTATGTAGTTAAAAACAAAAAAAGAAAGGGACAATTACGATTACATACAATTATGCCATGTTTGGGCGCCATACTTAACGTTTTTGACAGGTTCCATTTCTGATTAAATCATTCGTCACCTCAGGTGACCCTGGTAAGAGGACTACCGTGATTAAGAAACGCTTTTATCGTTCATTTCAGATAGTAAGAAAGTAATACTTCTTTCAAATCTGATTATGGTAAGATTTGTTAATTTTTAAAAAAAATAATGTTTCAGTGGGATATATTTTATTTTGGCAAGATTTTTTTTTAAACCGAGAATTGGCTACTATTTACAAAATGTGCCGATTGATGAAAAATAGTCAAAAAATTGAAATTTTCTTAAACTAAAAAAAATTTTTTAATTCCAATAAATATAATTTCGGTTTGAAATACACCAGAGTATTTTACCTACTGGAATTAGTAAATTTAATCTCTTAGTTTTCAATTAAAGCTAAAAATAAAACTTCAAGAAAAATTCTATTTTTAAAAATTTAATTTAAATTTAGGTATCGAAAATAAGTGGAGGTACCTATATTCATCTTTTAATGGCAATTTCTAACGTTAAGTTCGGCTAAAAATCTACTAAGCCAGAATGACAGAGAAAATCATTAGTGTCAAAATTGCAATAATTCTAGTAAAAAAAAATACTAGAGAAAACAAAACATCAAAAATTGCAATATGAACTCAGAAAATTCAATTGTCCTTGTCTTTAAGGACCCATGGCCAAGTGGATATAGACGTTCGTTAGTTCCACTGACTTGACTCAAAGAGTTGTGAGTTCAATAACACAGCAGTGGTGAACAAGTAACTTAGAGAGTCCGGTCAGGGAAATAACTCATGACTACCAAAAGATACCTCACGCAAGGAATGAGAATGATATACCCCAGTGATTGTAATAAAGGGTTTGGTTCGAAATTCCTAGCACCTGAAGAAGGCCGGAGCATGCAACGGTCGAAACGTCGAACAAATGGCAACAAAGATGAGAACAATAGTCCGAATAATGTAAATAGTGTAATATAGTTCTATTACATAATTTCATTCCAGTAACTTAGCCACGTAACTTTACACTTGTTAGTGTAAAATTATGTAACTCAGTTATTGAAAATACTTCTAATAAAAATAGATATTATAAGTTGAAATTAAGAAGGCTTATTTATCATATGTATGTATACGAAAGATTTTATCAACATAGGTTAATACAAATGTTCTTATGCAAACATTGCTATGCACAACACGTAACAACATACATCTGTTTAGATGATAGATAGATAGATAGATAGATAGATAGATAGATAGATAGATAGATAGATAGATAGATAGATATGAATAGATATAATACATAGATAGATAGATAGATAGATAGATAGATAGATAGATATGAATAGACATAGATAGATAGATAGATAGATAGATAGATAGATAGATAGTGAATAGATATGAATAGACATAGATAGATAGATATGAATAGACATAGATAGATAGATATGAATAGGCATAGATAGATAGATATGAATAGATATAGATAGATATGAATAGATATAGATAGATAGATAGATAGATAGATAGATAGATAGATAGATAGATAGATAGATAGATAGATAGAAACGTGTATTTATAGATGTACAAAGACAGAAAAAGTATGGACATTAATATTAATCATGCATGTTAAGTGGCATTTTCATGTCTTAAGCGATCGTCAGGCCAAAAGTCTAATTTCGATTTCCACATTTTTTATACGTACAAAACAGTTACCAGAGATATTTAACCATTTTTTTATAAATATATTAAATTTGAAGCAATATATAGAGAGACAGGTTTACGAAGCGCAGCTTAGTTGTGGCACAAAACCGAAAGTATAAAGCACCCAGTGAGAATCATGCTCACTACTAAGTCGTAATTGATCTAGCAAGACAAGCATGCTAACCTTTAAATCAAGTCGAAATATATATATATATATAAGCGTCAGAAATTTAAATATGTAACTCGATCTTCCTTACATTTATCTCTGACTCTTGCCATGCTATGCAGCTCTGCCCTCATGGCAACTCTCACCATGCTGTGGTGTCTGTAATATATATATATATATATATATATATATATATATATATAAGTGTATATATATATATTTATATTCTAAACATATGCTGTTAAATATAAGAGACAATGAATGTCTATTATGTTTAATCATGAGCCGTTCTAAACGTCGTATTTTGCTTTAATTTCAGTTGAAAATAAAGACAAAAATTCTCCAACATTTGAATAATTATTTATTGATTTTCTTCTAAGCTTTCGGCTCACATGAGCCATCTTCAGAGATGTTGTTTAGACTGAAAAATGATAACATCCACCATCACCGACGATTTTATTTTATGTTGACATAAAACTCCGCTTGGCAACGGCAATAGTTACCAAAAATAATAAGCGCAGTTCTTAAATTTGCGATGCGGTTTTATGAAGTCACACCGCGTGATAGCGCGAAATGACAACAAAACCATATAGTCAAATGCAATGTAATATGTTATTTCCGGATTTAAAGTTGATTTTATTGAGTGTTGGTTGCTTAGATTTGATGTACATGTCCTCCAATATCTGCAGGCTCCTCTTACTGTGTGTATGAGTAAGGATCACCGTATTGTTGACCAAAATCTGTCTGATATTACCTACATGTTTATGTTTTTCAGAGAAATGTTGTTTAATAGTACTCTGATCAGAAATATGACATGTAAGTCTACGGGAAAGCGTGGTTGTAGTAAAACCAATATATGTACTAGGTTTTTTATTAGTATCAGAGATGCAATCTCTGAATGGGCATGTAAATTGGTACACTACATTGTTTTTTTGTAGAGAATTTAGTTTAGTGCTTGTTGGGTTATTATAGACTATGAGGTCAATTGTTTTAAACTTTTTATAATATATAATGAGTTTAATTTGATTATTACTTTCCACTGATTTAACATTTCTACGTATTATGTTTTTGAAAGTTTTTTCATCTTGTTTATAATTATTATGTATTTGGTTGCAATAATATAAGTTTATATTGTTATGTTTATTTTGATGTAAACCATTATTATTAATATTATCATTATTGTTAGAGCTATTGTTAATTTCGTTGAGATACATTTTAATTTGTTGATCAATAACAGAGTTAGGAAATCCATTATTGACTAGTGTTTGCTTAATGTTGTGTAATTCTTTATAAAATATAGATTTGGAAGAAGATATCATTTGTGTGCGTTGAAGTAAGTTTTTTATAACAGCTAACTTATATCGTTGGGGGCAGTCGCTATTATAATTAAGAAGACACGAATTTATGCTAGTTGGTTTCCTATATAGAGAAGTAGTAAATTTATGTGTGCTAGAAACAATGTATACATCAAGGAATGGGATTTTGTTATTAATATTAAGTTCTAATGTAAATTTGAGGACGGAGTGACTTTCAAATTTGTTTTTAAGATATGTAATTTGATCGATATTCTTAGCTTAAACAAAGATGTCATCTATGTATCTTACATATATAGAGGGTTTACTGTTGTCATTAATTATTTTATTTTCTAGATTTGCCATATAATAATTAGAAAATACAACACAAAATAAAATCGTCGGTGATGGTGGATGTTATAATTTTTCAGTCTAAACAACATCTCTGAAGATGGCTCATGTGAGCCGAAATCTTAGAAGAAAATCAATAAATAATTATCTAGATGTTGGAGAATTTTTGTCTTTATTTTCAACTAAAATTAAAGCAAAAATAAGACGTTTAGAACAGCTCATGATTAAACATAATAGACATTCATTGTCTCTTATATTTAACAGCATATGTTTAGAAAATTACTTGCTGCCTAGATACACTAAATATCTATATATATATATATATAGAGAGAGAGAGAGAGACAGACAGACAGACAGACAGAGGTATCCCAAACAGAGGATTAAAATACATTTTTAAAACACCCTTATTGAATATTTTATTTAGTTTTAATTGCAAGCTAATGGGTTAAATTTAATATTTTTAATAAGCAAAATGTATTTCAAACCAAATATTAATTTATTGAATTTTAAAATACGCTAAGATCATCAAAATTAGCCATATTGACAACTTTATCAACACAACATAACTTTCAAAAATAAAATATAGTTTATGAAACTTTATTTCAGGAAGATTGCATATTTAATGTTTAATTAATCTGAATTAGGTACCCCGCCGCATTTTTTATATCTAACTTTTAAAATGATTTTTTTTAAAATGAAAAGGTTTTCTTGAAACTTTTATTTTAGTTTTAATTGAAAGCTAAATGATTAAATATACTATTTCCAGTAAGCAAAATACAATCTGGTTTATTTCAAACAGAAATTAGATTGATTGGAACATAAATTTTTTTTTCAGTTTTTGAATTTTGCAGCCATTTTTGAGTGATCGACACATTTGTAAACAAAAGTTAATTCTTGGTTTTAAAAACCTTCCAAAAATAAAATATACATCTGTGACACATCATTTTTGAAAAATTAGCAAATTTTATGTTAAATTAATCTGATTTACACAAATATTACTTATCTATAGCGTGCAATTTAGAATAAAACTATTTCTTAATGACAGGTTTGAACTTTTTGACCTATCTGCGCCGTAAATCAAGAATTTGTTGACAGATTGTTGATTAGAGATAAAGTGTATGGTGTTTATAAGTGACAAAATTGTACTTTTTTTTTCTGGTAAGGGAGGAAATTCTGACCTTTTAATTTGCACATAGAACTTACCATACAAAAAAAAACTTCACATTTACAAAAATTTAAATTATTTTAGAAATGCTGGGGAATGAAAATCATCATCTTTTTCGTTTTTTTTTTTTGTTTTTTTTTAAGTAGTGGGCCGTTTTCCGAAAATCTGCTCCGAATAGTACAATAAAAAATTCAATAAAACTATGATATTATTTAATTAGATAAGTTTTAAATCCTTATATATATATATATATAGTCATCCTGTTTCGCTGTTTCAGAGCTCGTCAGTACGGTTAGACATCTGATTGCTTATAGCCAGAGCGTGAACCGACCGAATTGACATCATTCGGCGATTCTACCTCTGAGCTATGGGTGCTCTTTAGCGTGTTATGTACGATGTAAACACATGCCAGTAGCCTAGAGTGCTCATATATATGTGTGTGTGTGTGTGTGTGTGTGTGTGTGTGTGTGTGTGTGTGTGTGTTAAGAACATTATAGTCTGAAGAAAAACATTTTTTGATTAATAATGAATTTTTACAAGAATTGTTTTTATTTTTTATTATAATAATTTATAAAATTCCAAAAATATATTTTTTAATTCTTCAAAGCCTTGTTGCGGTTAGGTTATTAAGTTATTAGGTGAATACTATATTTGCTAATTGAAAATTGAAAAGTCTAATACAAATCTTCGAGCCAAAAAGTTTTTTGAGTTTTTTTTTCCGCTTATAAGAAGTTTTTTAAGTATGATATTTTCTGTTACATTAGAAGTTCACGTGTTTCTTTCCCGTACAGGAAAAAAATGGAGAATTATGTCAGTTCTGGTTAACTATACTCTGCTTATCATTTCATTCATTAATCACTTCAAACTACGGTGATTAAAGAATGCTTTTATTCTAAATTTCATGCTATAAACAAGTAATACTTGTGCAAATCAGATTAATTTAACTTTAGATTTCCTAATTTTCTAAAAATAACGTGTCACCGATGTAGATTTCATTTTTGCTTGGTTATTAAAATCAAGAATTAACTTTTCTTTACAAACTTGTCAAGGAACGAAAAAATGATGAATTTTGAGAACTCGAAAAAACTTCAAATTCCAATCAATATAATTTTTATTTTAAATACACCAGAGTATTTTGCTTACTAGAAATAGTAAATTTATTCGTTTAGCTTTCAAATAAAGCTTCAAAAAAGCTTTTTTATTTATCAAAATTCATTTTAAAACTTAGGTATCGCAAATTATCGTGAAAAAGTGGAGGTATCCATCTAACATGTTTATTAAAATCTGACATTTATCTAATTTTTGCAAGAATTTCAAAACCAGTATGTTTTGTACTGCAAAAATATGCTAAATTTCTTATTTGTGGTCACCGGCTGATGCAAGAAAAACAAACTTTTTAACCAAAATTTCGAAGGTTCTAAAAAGGATCAAAAAATATAATTTAATAATAAAAATGTATGTTGGTTTTTCCTTTTATAATAAGATAGATATTTTGACAGTAAATTTTTGTTTTTATTAGGCTTTAGACCTTTTTATATCATGGTATGCTCATTTTTTAGCGAATCATTGGCTGTCTCTAGTTATATTGTTTCCTGAAAAGATCAAGTCTGACTCCTAAGATAATTTTCTAATAATGACTTAACAACTGGAAGAGGGAATAAATTTATTACTTTATCCGTTTTTTCTTCTTTTTTTTTTTCTTTTTTTTTTTTTTTAAGGAGGTTCATTTATATTTACAAAAGAAAACTCGTTAAGAAACAGTTTTTAAGGATTCCTTTCGTGGCCTATAATTTATTACTCTTTTTTTTTTTTCTACCTTTCCTTATTGTCAAGATATGACTTTCTCAGCGACGATCATAAATATCAATAGCTGAGGCTGGTTTCGATGTCAACCCAAATTTAGTATGACCCCGCATTAAAGAAACGGTCATCTTTATTACATTCAAGTGTTATCGGGCCATCCGGGTCAGGTGAAAGGTCATTTGTAATTTTATTGTCACTTATCGCCGATTTAGCTGTTTTCTCCGAAACTGAGAACCCTTCTCTAGTTTATAGATCATGTGACACAATATTTGTTTTACTTGTTTGTTTGTTTTATTCGTTTGGTTTTTGTTGATTTTTTTTGTTGCTTTATTTTTTGTTCTTTTTACAAACACTATCAATTCTTTCTGACCGTTTTCTTTATTGCAATTAGTAAAATTAGCGACTTTGATGTTTACATCGGCATTATCTTCAAACCATTTCCGGGACTGATGTGCCCCTTTTGATCAGTAAGATCTGCACACTCATTTCTTTGGTTCCCCCACATCTCTAATTCTCTCTCTCTCTCTCTCTCTCTCTCTCTCTCTCTCTCTCTATCTATCTATCTATCTATCTATCTCTCACACATACACACACTTTCTCTCTCTCTCTCTCTCTCTCTCTCTCTCTCTCTCTCTCTCTATCGATCTATTTTACTTTCTCTCTTTCTCTCTCTCTCATTCTCTCTCTCTGTCTATATATATATATATATATATATATATATATATATATATATATTTTACATTTCTACTGATTCCAATGCTTTATTTTCCTTTCGTTATCTCGTTATTTATAAGAGCATAAATATTCGCTACGTTACGTATCAAAGTAAAATACATTCAACTGAAGGCTTACGGAAACGAGAGGGAGGAGTTAGATTGGGTGTGTAAGTGGATGACTGACCCTGATAGGTAAAGGAAATAGATCTAACGCGAATATCTGATTACGAGTTATATGTTTTTAAAGCCACCCGGTAATATATTAACTTCTCCACACACAAAGAACCGTATTTCGTCGTCTGACGATCCAATACTGTTTATGATTCATTTTGTTGGAACTTTGTTTTTATTCATCAATTTGTTTATTTATCCTGTGCACTAAGGCTGAGAGAGAGAGAGAGAGAGAGAGAGAGAGAGAGAGAGAGAGAGATGTCCATTTGTATCAAGCATCACACTAAAAAAAGCGAACTAATCAAAGTGTTAATTTGTATTAATATCTCTCTCGAGATAATCTCAGCTGAATGATACTAGCTCATCTAGATCAAAAGAGCAATGCAGAAGAAAAACTAGAAAGATGCAACCGTAAGTTCTATTTTAATAGTTTCTTTTCTCGTATTTCTTGTCTATTGAACTCTCTTCCGATTTCTTGCTTTCCTGCAACCTAAGATCTTCAAAGTTTTTTTTTTTTTAATTGCAATGCTAATTCAAGAAATTCGGTAGCAGAGTGGCGCAGTGGAAGAGTGCTGGGCCCATAACCCAGAGGTCCGTAGATCGAAACTACACTCTGCTAGTAATTTTAAAAGATGTGCGTTGTGGTACAGTGGATATCGGCTCGGAACGAGAAACCGGGGAGCAGAGTTCGAATTCCAGTTGAATCCATTGCATTCACTTACGCACAAATACCCTTGGGAAAGGTATTAATCCGTCTATTCCATCCATGGGTTAAATAGCAGGACAGATTGGGTTCTATAGCCTTGGTCGGCAACCAGTCTACCGCAGAAAGCAATGGCAACCTACTGCGGGATAATCTTCTGCCCAGTCAGTCATGTCTTTTTCGAGACATGATCGCCCAAGCGTGTATCACGTATGGCACTTAACTGACTGAATTCAAGAAAAGAAAGATCATAGTTCCATAAAAGACCAGAAAAATTATTTGACAGCTAACAAAATAACAAATACCTAGGCTCGTATTTTGCTTCTTCATATGTGCAAAATAAATACCCCATCAACATTTAATGTATACCCTGTCTGCTGACAAAATACTCACGCATTTTTCTCTGTGCTGAATGGTGCTAGAAGTTATGATGAGAAGGCACATCCGTCAGTCGCTGCGTTGGACGTTGCTTAAAACTTAGTCCCAGGCTCTTATTTTACCATTCTACGCCAGGTCAACTTGGATCTGAAGCGGTTTCTTTTGCCCTGTGGTGTCCAGTCGAGGGGTGTCCTGAGAAATGAGGTTGAGGCCATTATGCAAACAGTCACGACTGGTAGTGACTGTAAGTTATGGGGAGCCATGATCGTTTACGTCTTGAAGGAACACGGAAATCATATCACCCCGGGCAAGGCGGTAAGGCCACTGGTGTGCAGGGGGCTACGTAAGAGTGAAAAAATTGGAAAAGAGAAAGCCGGAAACCACATCCTAAACAGGGAACAAGGGATGAGCCTCTACACCTGTTCAATAGACGTGGGTGGAGTATATATATATATATATATATATATATATATATATATATATATATAAACATTACAAGGTTTGTCGCTTAGCTGACTAACGTTACATTCAGCATCCCAACTCAAGAGTTTTGTAGATGGACACTCTGGGAATAACTCCATCCTCTTGTCAGAAGCTATCAGCAAATAAGTGTTTATACTTTTCAATTTTTGGTTTTGAGAAAAAGTAATATTTTCCAAAAAGAATTGCTTAATCTCTCTCTCTCTCTCTCTCTCTCTCTCTCTCTCTCTCTCCTTTCCTCTCCTTTTCTAGTACAGGTACATATATAAGTGAGTCTTTGAAATGAAATACCAAGCTTTACTGCTTGATGATACCGTATTTTTAGAAACTATGGAACTATGAAGGGCTGAGTTTAGACTCCGATTGCTTTTTTACCCAGGGCTGAAACCCGACCGAATTGTCGTCAGTCAGCGATTCTACCCCTGGGCTACGAGCGTTCGGTGGAAAAAGGCAGAAATTTTAGCGCGTATATCATTATACACGCCCAATAGCCATAGTGCTCTAATTCATTAAATGAGCGATGCGTATATGCCTGAGTAGCTACTGTTTTCAAAGTCTCCCATTCTTCCAGAGTGCTCAATCAGGGTGTGAGCGCGAGAGACTTGATCTGAAGATCACATGGAAGTGTGAAACTGACAGTCTTCATGTAGTTTTGAGCCACATGCTCAAACTGTCTACATCTATAAACACTCTTGTCTCCAATATTGACACTAATCCTCACAAATACTGCAAATTCTAACAAAATGTTTATTATATATGCATGTATAGTGTAACAATATTTTGAACTATTCCAAATATTTTTTTTGGGGGGGGGGATTCCTATGTTTGAGTAGATGTGCTGTTTTTTTAAACAATGTGAATTATGTATACCAGCCTGTACACTTGAGAGAATTAAAGGAAATGTGTTTGCTAGCAGTGTTCAAACCTGATTCCCCCTTTGTAGAAAAAAATCCCTGTCTGATCCAGCATAGTTTAGACCACAAATAGCGTCACAGCCCTGCAAAATTCAGTTGCTCTTTTAAAGAATGCATATCCACTCCTTCATATCTTTTTGAATGACTATAACTAATACTTTTTTGTAGCCAAGACATAACAAAGTAATTTCTAAATTTTAAATGGATTTTTTATCCAACATTATTTCACCTGAAATTAGCATTTATTTATTTATCAACGGTCTGAGTGAAGCAATCATAAACTTTTCTTTTACATTGCTGAAATAAATTTTGGATTTATAACCATTTAATTATGTGTTGAGTTTTCCTCTCAATATATTTACTCTGTATCATATCTATTGATCTTTCTATTTTTATCTAATTCATATTTTATATTAATTAGATAAAATCTTTCGGATTATCCTCTCCATTTTCACAGGTTGCCATTTTCTCATCTCTCTCTCTCTCTCTATATATATATATATATATATATATAATTTATTTGTTTGAAAATTATTTTTAATAGATACTTGTATTTGAGTAGATACTTTGTTTTTTATAATTAAACAGTATATTTATATATATCTACCAGCTTGAATATTCAAGAAATCTTGTTAGGAAAATATGTGTACTCCGACAGGATTCAAACCTGTGACCCCCAAGACTTAGAAGAAACTGTCAATTGACTTGACATGTTTTAACCGCAACCACAAAGGAACTTGCAGTTAGACAAAGTCCATATTAAAATCAGGAATTTATGAAGGGAAGAGAATATAAAAAACAATCGATGATCCTGTAATTAGTCGTAAAATAGCCCGAACAAGACCACAGGTTTAATATACATTGAAAACAACATTTAAGTAAATAAAGAAATAGAAACAGAAAACAGAAATTACAACTATCCTCTCTATTATAATAAAGACTGCTGTGTATTTGTCCCTCCTCTTGTCACACTCATGGAAAAACAGAGACAATAGCGAGGCAGCGCTGGCTCATTTCATTAGAAAGACAATAGCAAGACAGTGTCTTCTCTTTATTCATTTTACTACCAGTTATTAAACTTTACTGAAGCTCTCTTCACATGTTTGCACTTTAACAGTACCTTTTTTTTATCATTTCACCCCAAGCAAGGCATTCCACTGCCACTATTGCGCAGGGGCTACATAGAGGAAGGTGGTGAGAGAGAGTGGTTAGATATAGGAAATGTCAGAAGGAGGGTGATAGACGGGTAAGGATGTAAATGGGAAGAGTGTTTGAGAGAATGGATGCGTGTTAGTGTGTTAGGAGGTATCTATTGACCTTACATTTAAACTCCTGGAGATTGTAGCTGTCGAGGAAGCTAGTATGTGGAAGGCAATTCCACAGGCGGGAAGTGCGAGAAAAGAAGCTGTTGGAGTAGAAATTGCGGTTACATTTTATCGGTTTCACCTAGTTGCTAGTCAAGTATCTCGTGCAAATTCGTATCTAGGGGCACCAGTGATCTAAGTTCAGCGGAGCAAAAGCCGTGAAAGTATTTATTATTTTTTTCAATAATTATGTCAAGTAGTGAAGAATATATATATATATATATATGTGTGTGTGTGTGTGTGTGTGTGTGTGTGTGTGTGTGTGTGTGTCCTCTCTATTATAATAAAGACGCTTGTGTATTTATTTGTATATATCTTGTCTTCATTTTTTACAGTAGTTTTATATATTTCAGCAAAAGCGCGACCTTTCTGGTGTATATGTTTCTTATAGAATCTCACCAGTTGTATTTTTATACGAATGAAAATACTTCACTTAAATACTGTTCAGGAAAAGACAAGCAAATAGATAAGTTAATTGCCTTTGCGAGGTCTGTTGTGTAAAAAACAGGTTGCTACGGAACGAGAATGATGGTTCTTATTGTCACATTTCCGGCATATCAATCTGGGTTATTTACTGCTGAAATTAAATATATTGAACACAGTTAGATGCCTGTATTGTTGGCCATTTTAATTAAAAAATGTATTGTTGCTCATTTTACTATAAATATGTGTTGTTGGTAATTATATATATATTAAACATATTTCGGCAAAAATGACCGACAAGGAAGATTTTATTAATTTTTATTCAATTTTTCCAGTATTCTGACATATTTCGTTTTTGCTGGAGAGATGTAAAAATGTTCCATAATTTTTCACTTTTTAAGAGCTTTCAGCCACTTCACTGGCCATTTTCAAAAATATTATTTTTCTGATGTTATTATCCGATGTTTTTCCTCATGTTTTGACTATAACGTAATTTGTTTGTTTTTGAAAATTTTAAAGCTATCACGTGATGCACGCGACTGTACATCACGTGAGCGTCTGTCTATTTTAAAAAAACGTTAAAAACTCCATTTCCACTGTTAAATAATGTAAAGTTGATGGTGGGAGAAAATTGTTTGATATATAGTGGTATGATATTTAACTAACTGATTGTTACTCTAAATAATATATAATTCAAAGTAACTTCTTACCTTTTTTCGGTCGAGTAAATACTCAGAGAAAAAATTTCTTAATTAATTTCGAAAATTCAGAAATTTTAATGGCTGATATCAGAAACTTGAGTTGAAAAATAATTTTTTTCTTCTAATTCATTACGTTGCCTAATAGGAAGGTGTGTTGTTTGTGGCTGTATGAGTGAAAACGACAAATGTAAATTGAAAAAAAAGTGTGAGGGTGCCAAGTTACTTCCAAATAAAATTGATGAAAATTCGAAATATTTTATTTTTTATTTCAAATTAACTTCTCGTTCCAAGCCGATATCCACTGCACCTTTCCCAAGGGTATTTGCGTGAAAGTGAATGCAAAGAATTCAACTGGAATTTGAACTCGGCTCCCTGATTTCTCGTTCCAAGCCGATATCCACTGCACCTCAACACACATCCAACATCAGAAAGAGACAGCTAAAATTACATAATGAGGAAAGATGGCTTAGAAAATTTGAGACTAACAAGACTTATTAAAGGTAAGAGAGACGGTGGATGTAGCGTATACATAAAAATCTTGTGTAAATATTTCGTAGAACTGAACTGGTATTAAAAGAGACAGCGAAAAACAAAATGCTACAAAATACAGGAACTTGTGAAGAGCCATGATCACCTATTACCTGAACAGACATGGCACATATAAAGAGTAGAATATTGTTACTGTTCCATATAAAACTGACAACAACTTGGTTATCAAGCCAAGCAATATAATATGTTAATAATAACAATTTGAGTTAACAAGGTGCTTCAGGGAATGATCCAGCTGTTTAATACTGACAAAAAGGCAGTCTACCTACAGATTGCAGCTTAGTCTTTAAAGAAATTAAGGTCTCACATACTTACCCAAGTGTCCTTCCCACCTTTTAAAATAAGTACGCAAATTCCTGTTTCGGGATTGCAATCAGACGTCTTGTTATATTTTTAATTAATCTCTTTCACCGTAATCTGTTTTGTGATTTCGAAATGTCTCAAAGGTAGAAGTCTAAACTGCAGTCGTAGGCAGACAGACCTGTATGCTAAGATATTTTGATAAAAAAAAAACTCTGAATGAAAAATGGCTGTGGATATACTCAAAATCACTCAATATTTTCCGCAGTCTGTGGAATAACCTATATTTTATTCTAATTCTCAATTTGTCAGTCTCCGACTTGATTGCAGTTCGCAGCCGTTCAACATTTTCTGGTGTTCTATTTGTTGAAGCCCATCCAGAACTTGGATCACTTTCAACGGATTCCCACCAAGTCGGTAATATCATTATGTCTTGTCTTCGCACATTGAATCATCTGGGAAAGTCATTCTTAATCCTTCGAATAGTTTGCACAGACGAATTTGAAAGTTTCAAGCGAAAACTGATTAATATTCGCTTTGAATTCAAAAGACGCACAGTACAAAAGCTCACTCATGAGTGTCTTAATGTCGACTCAGTGCTCACTCAAGCGTGATGAAAATTTCTCTTTTTGGCTGCAATTGACACTGACTCCCCTGATTGTTTGCCATGTTACTTTAAGTTCCATCTGATTGGTTGAAAAGTTACATAAAATCCCTCTGATTGTTTGCTAATGTCATCAAATTCCTCCTATTATTTACCAAATAACTCCAAGTCCTCTCTGGCGCTTACCCAGTAAGTCTCTTTTCATTGGCTGTCAAGCTATATGAAGTTCCATCTGATTGGTTGAAAAGCTACAAAAATCCCTCTGATTGTTTGCTAATATCGTCAAATTTCCTCCTATTATTTACCAAATAACTCCAAGTCCTCTCTCTGGCGCTTACCCAGTAAGTCTCTTTTCATTGGCTGTCAAGCTATATGAAGTTACCTCTGATTGGTTGAAAAGTTACAAAATCCCTCTGATTGTTTGCTATCATCATCAAATTTCCTCCTATTATTTACCAACAATCAAGTCCTCTGCTTACTCCAGTAAGTCTCTTTTCATTGGCTGTCAAGCTATATGAAGTTCAATTTTGAGGATTATTGAAAAGCAGTGCATAAAATCCCTCTGATTGTTTGCTAATGTCATCAAATTTCCTCCTATTATTTACCAACAATCAGTTCCTCTGCGCTTTACCCAGTAAGTCTCTTTTCATTGGCTGTCAAGCTATACGAAGTTACCTGATTGGTTGGAAAAGTTACATAAAAATCCCTCTATTTGTTTGCTAATGTGTCATCAAATTTCCTCCTATTATTTTTACCAACTGTCCTCTTCTGGCGCTTATCAGTAAGTTCTTTCATTGGCTGTCAAGTTATAAGAAGTCCATCTGCTGAAAAGTTATGCATAAAAATCCTCTGATTGTTTGCTAATGTCATCAAATTTCCTCCTATTATTTACCACAATCTGCCCTCTGGCGCTTACCCAGTAAGTCTCTTTTCATTATTGCCAAGCTATATGAAGTTCCATCTGATTGGTTTAGTGCTACAGTAATCCTCTGATTGTTTCTATATAGTAATGTCATCAAATTTCCTCCATATTACCAAATAACTCCAAGTCCTCTCTGGCGCTTACCCAGTAAGTCTTTCATTGGCTGTCAAGTTATGCGAAAGCATCTGATTGGTTGAAAAGTTACATAAAATCCCTCTGATTGTTTGCTAATGTCATCAAATTTCCTCCTATTATTTACCAACACCCAAGTCCTCTCTGTTACCGGTAAGTCTCTTTTCATTGGCTGCCAGCCATAAGAAGTTCATCTATTTGGTTGAAAAGTTATATAAAATCTTCGATAATTTGCTAATATCATCAAATTTCCTCCTATTATTTACCAAATAACTCCAAAGTCTCTGCGCTATTCCAGTAAGTCTCTTTTCATTGGCTGTCAAGCTATATGAAGTTCCATCTGATTGGTTGAAAGTTACATAAAAATCCCTCTGATTGCTGCTAATGTCATCAAATTTCCTCCATTATTTACCAAATAACTCCAAGTCCTCTCTGGCGCTTACCCAGTAAGTCTCTTTTCATTGGCTGTCAAGCTATATGAAGTTCCATCTGATTGGTTGAAAGTTACATAAAAAATCCCTCTGATTGTTTGCTAATGTCATCAAATTTCCCTCCTACATTTACCAAATAACTCCAAGTCCTCTCTGGCGCTTACCCAGTAAGTCTCTTTTCATTGGCTGTCAAGCTATATGAAGTTCATCTGATTATTGAAAAGTTACATAAAAATCCCTCTGATTGTTTGCTAATGTCATCAAATTTCTCCCATATTTTTTACCAAATAACTCCAAGTCCTCTGTTACCCAGTAAGTCTCTTTTCATTGGCTGTCAAGCTATATGAAGTTCCATCTGATTGGTTGAAAAGTTATGAAAAATCCCTCTGATTGTTTGCTAATATCATCAAATTTCCTCCTATTATTTACCAAATAACTCCAAGTCCTCTCTGGCACACCAGTAAGCTCCCTTTTCATTGGCTGTCAAGCTATATGAAGTTCCATCTGATTGGTTGAAAAGTTACATAAAAAAATCCCTCTGATTGTTTGCTAATGTCATCAAATTTCCTCCTGTTATTTACCAAATAACTCCAAAGTCCTCTCTGGCGCTTACCCAGTAAGTCTCTTTTCATTGGCTGCTGCTTATGGCAGTTCCATCTGATTGGTTGAAAAGTTACATAAAATCCCTCTGATTGTTTGCTAATGTCATCAAATTTCCTCCTATTATTTACCAAATACCCAAGTCCTCTCTGGCGCTTACCCAGTAAGTCTCTTTCATTGGCTGTCAAGCTATACAGAAGTTCCATCTGATTGGTTGAAAAGTACAAAAATCCCCTCTGATTGTTTGCTAATATCAGTCAAATTTCCTCCTATTATTTACCAAATAACTCAAGTCCTCTGGCGCTTACCCAGTAAGTCTCTTTTTCATTGGCTGTCAAGCTATATGAAGTTCCATCTGATTATTGAAAAGTTACATAAAAATCCCTCTGATTGTTTGCTATGTCATCAAATTTCCTCCTATTATTACCAAATAACTCCAAGTCCTCTCTGGCGCTTACCCAGTAAGTCTCTTTCATTGGCTGTCAAGCTATATGAAGTTCCATCTGATTGGTTGAAAAGTTACATAAAAATCCTGATTGTTTCCTGCTAATGTCAAATTTCCTCCTATTATTTACCAAATAACTCCGTCTCCTCTGGCGCTTACCCAGTAAGTCTCTTTTCATTGGCTGTCAAGCTATATGAAGTTCCATCTGATTGGTTGAAAAAGTTACATAAAAATCCTCTGATTGTTTGCTAATATCATCAAATTTCCTCCTATTATTTACCAAATAACTTCAAGTCCTCTGGTGCTTACCCAGTAAGTCTCTTTTCATTGGCCATTGCTATATGAAGTTCCATCTGATTGGTTGAAAAGTTACATAAAATCCCTCTGATTGTTTGCTAATGTCATCAAATTTCCTCCCACATTTACCAAATAACTCCAAGTCCTCTTAGCCATCAACAGTTCCCCTTTTCATTGGCTGTCAAGCTATATGAAGTTCCATCTGATTGGTTGAAAAGTTACATAAAAATCCCTCTGATTGTTTGCTAATATCATCAAATTTCCTCCTATTATTTACCAAATAACTCCAAGCTCTCTCTGGCGCTTACCCAGTAAGTCTCTTTTCAAGCTGTCAAGCTATATGAAGTTCCATCTGATTGGTTGAAAAGTTACATAAAAATCCCTCTGATTGTTTGCTAATGTCATCAAATTTCCTCCTATTATTTACCAAATAACTCCAAGTCCTCTCTCTGGCGTTTACCCAGTAAGTCTCTTTTCATTGGCTGTCAAGCTATATGAAGTTCCATCTGATTGGTTGAAAAGTTACATAAAAATCCCTCTGATTGTTTGCTAATGTCATCAAATTTCCTCCTATTATTTAACACCCAAGTCCTCTCTGGCGCTTACCTAGTAAAGTCTCTTTTCATTGGCTGCCAAGCTATATGAAGTTCCATCTGATTGGTTGAAAAGTTACATAAAATCCTCTGATTGTTTGGCAATATCATCAAATTTCCTCCTATTATTTACCAAATAACCCAAGTCCTCTCTGGCGCTTACCCAGTAAGTCTCTTTTCATTGGCTGTCAAGCTATATGAAGTTCCGATTGGTTGAAAAGTTACATAAAAATCCCTCTGATTGTTTGCTATTATCATCAAATTTCCTCCTATTATTTACCAAATAACTCCAAGTCCTCTCTGCGTTTACCCAGTAAGTCTCTTTTCACAATGTCAAGCTATATGAAGTTCCATCTGATTAAGTTATTGAAAAGTTACATAAAATCCCTCTTTTTTTTTTTTTGCTAATATCATCAAATTTCCCTCCTATTATTTACCAAATAACTCCAAGTCCTCTCTGGCGCTTTTCTTACCCAGTAAGTCTTTTCATTGGCTGTCAAGCTATATGAAGTTCCATCTGATTGGTTGAAAAGTTACATAAAAATCCCTCTGTTTGCTAATATCATCAAATTTCCTCCTATTATTTACCAAATAACTCCAAGTCCTCTCTGGCGCTTACCCAGTAAGTCTCTTTTCATTGGCTGTCAAGCCATATGAAGTTACCTCTGATTGGTTGACAACTTTTCTCTGATAGCTTGCGAATTATATCAAGTCCCCTCTTATTGGTTACCAAGTAATATAAAGTCAATTCTGAATGGATACACAGTAATATCAAGACCCTTTAGATCGATTGTCAAGTTAGATCAAGTCCATTCTGATTGGTTACTAAGTTATATTACTTGGTCTAATAACAGTGAGCAACAAAAAGTTTGAAGTGGTGTCGAGTCACCAAACATTTTTATTAATTAATTTGAGACACTGAATCTGAAAATGACATTATTTTTATTAGTTAACTACCGTTTATACTCTATAGAAATGTCTCATTTTTGGGTGAAAAAATAAGCACTTTTTCATATGTTTTTCTGTATATATGATATTGACAGATGGCAATATTTCCCAAAGTAAAATCACAGAAACTTCTCAGTTCTTATTTAAACTAACAAATATTGGTCTGATTATTGAGAAATACTATTATTTTGATAACAATCAGACAAGTGGAATGACTACGTCGAATCCATTTCTAAATCCGCTGCTATGAAAGTCGGCTCTCTGTGCAGGGCCCGGAAATTCTTTCCGTCTGAATCTATCTTTCACTTATACAAATCTACCATCCGCCCCTGTTTTGAATACTGTTGCCACATCTGGTCGGGTGCGCCTGCTATTCTCCTCGGGCTTCTCGACAAAATACAGAATCTGTAATGTGATTGATACCGACTTAGCTGACCGCCTGCAGTCACTCTCTCACCGGCGTGACGTGGCTTCCCTGTGCCTCTTCTATAAATACTTTCATGGCTTCTGCTCTGATGAACTTAAATCACTGCTGCCCCCTATGTGTGAGTTTGCACGAGATACTAGATTGGCAACTAGGTCCCACCCTTTTACAGTGAAACCGATGAAATGTAACCGCAATTTCTACTTCAATAGCTTCTTTTCTCGCACTTCTCGCCTGTGGAATTCCCTTCTTGCTTCCCCGATGGCTATAACCTCCAGGAGTTTAAATGTAAGGTCAATAGACACCTCCTAACACACTAACCCACACCCATTCTCTCCAACTCCCTGGCCTATGTACATCCTAACTCGTCTATCGCCCTGTGTAACCCCCTGCGCTATAGTGGCAGTGGAATGCCTTGCTTGGGGTGATATGATTAAAAAAAAAACAAAAAACAAAAAAACTTAAGTCTTTAAAAATAACACGACTGAATATATAAAAACCAACAAGTATTTTCATCAAATTATTTAATAAACTAACAACAGAAACAAAACTTTCGTGAACATGGTAAAAATTTTGTTTTTCTTGATTGTCTGTCCTGATCAATGTTCTTTAAGTCCTTTTTGATACCCTAGCAGTAGACAGCCATCATTTGTTTGTTCCACCGTCCCTGGTAGCGCTTTTCCATCGTTTTGATATCCTGATGGAATCATTCCCCTTGTTCATCACTCACATCGCCGCAATTATTCGAAAATTTATCTAGATTGCTATGTAAAAATGATTTGGTTGTTTTGTTTTTATGGCATATCAACCTCGGTGAGTCATTTATTGCCAACTAAATTTTATTTATTTATTGCTTGTAATACCTTTTTTATCAACAATTTATTGTTGTTTTTTTTTATAAGTTTTGTGTCTAGTAATACTTTTTCTTTTTGTGTATCAAGATTCATTGGGATTCGTTTTTAAGGGCAGGGTCCTTCAAGTTCTACCCTGTTATTTAAACCATAACTGGAGGAAAGGGACGGATTAATACCTTTCCCAAGGGTACCAGTGCTTAAGTGAATGCAGGGTATTCAACTGGAATTCGAACTCGGCTCACCGATTTCTCTTTCCGAGTCGATATCCACTGCACCACAACGCACATCTGTCACTAAACGCTTACAGCACCTGGTATCCCCAAGCGGTCAGCCATCTAAGTACTGACCAGGCTCAACGTTGCTTAACTTTGGTGATCGAGCGAGAATCGGTGTATTCAACGTGATATGTCCGTAAGACTTGTAAAAATTGAACCTTAATATTCATATTAGCGTATTACTGATAAACTGTATTACTGATAAAGTTTATCAGTTAATTTGAATTTTGACGATAAAAATGAACAATTTCAATGCATCACAAGCGGTAGCTAACCATGAAAATCTAAAGTCATCTTCAGAATCAGCACGATCAAATTAGCTGAAAACGTGCTTTGTTTCCTAGCACCAAAAATCGTGTTGACTGGATTTTTTCCGAACAAATCTCGTAATAATCGACAATAAAGACGAGCGATCAAATGAAATGATGTAAGAAGAAATTGAATCTAGTCATAAAATTAAGAACATTTTTTAATTTTTTTGTCAGAAATTATCATTTAAAACGCTTGTTTATGCTTACTCATTCTATTCATGTATGTGTGCGTGGATAAATCGAGTAGCAAATTTGATGTTTGCTTAGGATTTGACATCACTGGTTACATTATCTGAAATGAAAAGAGAACATTTAGAGTAAATACATTTTAAGTAAGAAGTTGTATCATGCTGTCAAAATCACACTCCACCCACGTCTATTGAACAGGTGAAGAGGCTCATTCCTTGTTCCCTGTTTAGGATGTGGTTTCCGGCTTTCTCTTGTCCAATCTTTCCAATCTTTTCACTTTTTTCTTTTTTCTTTCTTTTTTTCTTCAGTTGGAGTAGATAGACTAAACTATCGCCCGGTTCACACTCCACCCACATCTATTGAACAGGTGAAGAGGCTCATCCCTTGTTGCCTGTTTAGGATGTGGTTTCCGGTTTTCTCTTTTTCAATCTTTTCACTCTTACGTAGTCCTCTGCGCATCAGTGGCGTTTCCGCCTTGCTCGGGGTGATATGATTAAAAAAAAAATACAGCTAAAGAAGATGGTTGAACCTCTCAGCAGAAACGATATGATAAATAAGGTGTTAGAATGAATTAGGCAAATGGTTTTGTAAGCAAACATTTAAATAATATCTAACGACCACTGGAGATGAAATAGACCTGAGGGATCCTGAACAACATACAGGGTACGATGGGCAAATTTTATTCCATTCTTTTAACCACGCGCATGCGCGTTATTTGTTTTTGGTTTTTGTCGAGTGCCCAGTATAGTAGGGTCAGTTGGGACCAATTCACTCCGCCAGAAATGCTGTACTGCTTGGCATTAGCGCCGGAAGCGCTAGTATGAACATTTCAGAGTGTCTGGGCTTCAATCTGAGGACAGTGCAGAGAATTCGGAATGAGTTGGATTAAAGTAATGGTAATTACGAAGGTACGGTAGCTTGAAAATCTCACTCTGATATTTCTGATAAGAAAAGAACTCCTGAATTTGTTTGTTGAAAGCTTTAGACTCAACACGGAGGCCTACATCAAGTATTTAGAGAAGGTAATGCTGCCCTGTGTCAAGAGGGTGGAAGAGTCCATGTCTAGTAACAGGAATCTGCACCATGCTACACAAGCAGGAGAACCCAGTTATGGCTGTCAAACAATTTATGTGACCACGTCACTCTGGCAATCTGGCCACCTTACTCCTCAGGTTGCAACCCCCTTCATTACTACGTGTGAGGCGCAGTTAAGCGAATGACTAACAAAACTCCTTGTAATACCAATGACGAACTGAAGACAAGAATTATGTCAGTGTTCATCACTTTTAGCAAGAAGAACGTCCAGACGAGTTGCAGGAGGTTCAAGACTTCGAGTTTTTCTCTGTTTTTGAGGTTAGTTATTTCAAAGCATTTCAGCCGAGTTATTTTGTCAATTCTTCTTCTTCTTCTTCTTTTTATGTGTATTGTCCTTTCAGGACGGAGGTGATCATGGCTTTCCAGGTCTCCCTATCCCTGATGGCTCTTAGCACGCTTTCTCCCGTAGCATCTCGCAGTCCCCGTTCTGTCATCCACCTGCTCAGGCCCTTCAAATATGTTATCCGCTGCTTTCCTCTGTATCTTTTTCCCTCTATCTGGCCTGTTAGTATCAGGTTCTGCAAGCCCTCCTTCCTCATCGCATGTCCCAGGAACTTTAGTAGTCTCTTTCTGATGCTCAATATTAATTTCCTTTTCGTTTCCATTCTTTCCAACACTTCGTCATTGCTCATATGCTCGGTCCATGATATCCGTAGCATCCTTCTGTAGAACCATATTTCAGTTGCTTCGAGTTTTTCCTTCATCTTGTTTTTCTTAATATTTTTAAAAAATTGTAATCTTAATAAATCTTAATTATTATTACAGGTTTAATTCTTTATAATCTTCTACCTGTATTTTAACTGATTTATTTATTTATTACTCACCTCTTCATTACATCTCTCTCTCTCTCTCTCTCTCTCTCTCTCTCTCTCTCTCTCTAATCCTATTTTTTCTTTTCAAATGTGTAGTTACTCTTAATTTAATAACACTTTGTTATTATAGGTTTTATTATTTATTTTAAAATTAGAGATTTCTTTTACCATTTTCAAGACGCCGACACGCGTCTCGTCTCTTTATATCCATTCTCCAAGCGACGTAGGATTCATCCTCTGAAGTTTGAGGTGCGGGACAAGGAGGAAGTACTGAAGATGCTGCCGAGTTTTTCACCATCTGGTAATGTGCTGTGGGACCTCCTCTCGCTAACAACTGTCATTAAGTTATTTGGCGGTTCAAAGAAGATCTCCACCAAAAATGATAACGTCTGGCAAACATTCGCCAGTGTCTCCAGGGTCAAATTAGGCATATTGTGTGGTCATCTCCGCTTACGGTAGAACCGCGCAAATGTGCAAATCCGACGAATATAGTTATTCGCTTCGTTTATTACGGGTAAAGCGGTAAGTATATTTCTTACCTTCATTTTAGAATTAAAAAAAAAAAATTAAAAAGTCACTAGGAAATATCTATGAAAACGAGGGTTGCTTTGAGCTCTAACGAAATAAATTAACTGCTATTAGTGTAATGCATCATTAGAGTTGATATTTTATTTAAATATTTACTTAATATTACTACAACGATTAATTACCTTTTCTTGTTTATCACAAGGCTATGTATTTACAAATGTGGCGCGTAACTGCAAAAGTAATAAAAATTGAAATAGAGACGGCACAGAAGTCACTGTCATGTTCCTCTCTTGAATAAGGAATTAACACAGATAAAGCAATTGTGAACAAAAAAAAAAAAAGAAACAAGAAAAAAGAGAGAAAGAATTGACAGAGGAAGAGTAATTATTTATTAGTCAATCACCATTAAGGAGAAAGTTTCATACCTTAGAAGAGACCCGCGAGCTGCAACTTCAACCGTGAACTATCAATAGCCCAGAGGTAGAATCGCCGACTGACGCCAATTCGCTCGGATTTCAATCCTGGGTTAAAAACAATCGGAGTCAAACCGTACTGATGAGCTGTGATACAGCAAAACAGATCTGTCTGCGGATGACTATATATATTGTGCATTTGGGCAGCAACCTCTCTTTTATGCAGGTTTCATTAAAAATGACAGACAAGGTATTATGGTTAAGTCTTTTATGGAATTTTTAATGTGATCTTAGGATTTTCTTCTTTTGGGGACATAAATTATATAATCATATTATATAAAAATTGTCCGAATTTTTTTTTACCCGAGCGCTTTCGGCTAAACTTTTAGCCATTATCGACGACGTAGCTTATTTTACGTGTAACAGAATGTATGTAGTGTTATATATGATTGTAGAGTAAGGTGTATGTTTTATGTTCCAAACGCAGTAAGCATGTTGTTAACGTATTTGTAGTTGATATTACTGAGTGTTGGGGGTTTTTTTTATTTTTATTAATAATGCTTATATTATATTTAACCTTTTTTACATGTGAATAATGCTATGGCATTTGTGCTGTCAACGGATACGTTTTGGTAGGTCTCTGTATGTGTTTAAATGGGATTGACTTGAGCTCTGTTCTGAGAGATGCGACGTGAGATTTCGTGTCAATTTCGTAGTCGTATGGCCGATATAATTATTTATGGAATTGGGTGGATCATAATACCTTGTCTATCATTTTTAATGAAACCTGCATATATGTATATATATATATATATACACACACATACTAACAAGAACGAACGCAATAACACACACACGAAATCCTACACGACGTAGAAAGTGTGTATATATGTAGATATATGTATGCGTGTGTCAATGTATATGTAAATTAAAAAAACAAAAAATTAAAAACAAAACCTTCTATCGCCCGATATTTACACCCATCCTAAACTATTTTAAATGTGAACTACTGCAACAAGCAAACAAGACAATGACTAACAACCACTCTCTGCCTGAAGAAGGTCTAAAGACGAGAAGCACCTATAGCAGAAAATAAAATTAGAAAAAAATAAAATACAGTATATGCTATAAAAAATACTTATGGTTTCTCTTTTTATTTAAAGTATACATTTTTTTCTTCCACTGTAACATCCGCATTATATATATATATATATATATATATATATATATATATATATATATATATGTGTGTGTGTGTGTGTGTATATATATATATATATATATATACACATATATATATGTATATATATATATATATACACATATATATATGTATATATATATATATACACACATATATATATGTATATATATATATATATATATATATAACACACACACACACACACACACATATATATATATATATATATATATATATATATATATATATAGGAAAGAATATTAAAACGTTTTGAGTTTGAAAATGTGTTTTTTGACAGTATTTGTTTATTTCTACTATTATATTTTATATTTCAGACCGCCCTCGGTCCTTCATCAGAAACAAATGATTTTAAAATTTGAATTAGTAACGTATTTCGCAAGATTTCGCGAGAGCGTCAATGGAGAGTTTGTTTACATCACGTGACACGTTTGTTTACATCACGTGACTCGTTTGTGGAAATAAAAATTTGATGTAAACATAAAAATTTGATGTAAAAATAAAATTTTTTACATCAAGTGACGTTGAAAGCGACAGATTTTTTTTTAAATTGTTTGTAAACGTAAACCTATCTTTGATAATGCTTGTAAATTTGTTATAGATAAAAAAATTTTTTTTAATTGTATCTAAAAAAGTTTAAAAAATATTTTTAAATGTATCTAAAACCGTCTAGTTATTGAAGTATTTGTAAAGATTCAAAGCACCTAAGTCCCTATTTAACCCTAGCTTGTGTGTATTTAATTTTAAAATCCAGTATTTTTCTTTCTTTCTGCGTGCGTATGTAGAACTAAAATTGGAGTTTATTAGTAAACATTTGCAATTTTCTAAGGTGTGACCCGGTTGATTGAAATGTGCTCCTACTGGGGAATATTGATTATTTTGATGTATATTAAGTTTGTGATAATTGAAGCGAAATCTAAAGCTATTACCGGATTCGCCAATATATCCATTATTGGGACATATTGAACAAAAGAGGAAGTACATAATGTTTTCGCTGTCACAAGTGAGGCGTGGTGGCTGCAATTTGATTTTGGTGTTGGGTACAGAGAATATTGTGTCGTTTACCAAATGTTTACAAATTAGGCACCTGGGTTTCTGACATTTTAAATTCCCTAATAGGTTTGTGTTTTTTAGATATGTGTTAGAAGTGAGGATCGTTGATAGGTTGGGTGTTTGTTTCATTGCATTTATGGGTGGTTTATCGAAAATGTCTTTGATTTTTTTGTTTGATTGGAGGTTCTTGTAATCATTTTTTAAATTTTTGATAAGTGTGTGTGAATGTTGATTGTGGTTAAAAACCATGGGGATTCGATTGTTGTTTTTTCTTTTCTTGCATGTGAGAAGTGTGTTACGATCTATGTGGATGGTTTTATTTAGTGCTTCTTTTATTATTTCTATTGGGTATTTACATGTTAGAAATTACTTTGTTAGGTTGTTAATGTTGTTTAGAAAATCTGGATGGTCTGAGCATATGCGTTTGATTCTTAGAAATGAGCTGTATACGATAGATTTTTTTAATTTAAGGGGATGACAACTGTTAAAGTGTAGGAATTTATGTTGGTTTGTGGGTTTGTTGTATAGACTGGTGGAAAGTGTATGTTTGTTTAATTTTATCATGACGTCTAAGAAAGGGACGGATGTGTTTGAGTACTCCATGCTAAATTTGATTGTATTATGAAAGTTGTTGCAGAAAGTAAAAAATGTTTATTTTTTTTACTCCATGAGTCCATACTAAGAAAATGTCATCAATGTATCTAAAATAATGTGATGGTTTGTATTGTGAATTGTCTAGAATCTTTCTTTCTAGAATGTGCATAAAGATATTGGCATAGCTAGGTGCCATTTTCGTGCCCATTGCTGTGCCACTGATCTGTAAATAGTGTTTGTTGTTGAATTTAAAATTATTGTGTGTTAAGATGAAATTTACTAATTGGCATATATCTGTGATTTGGTTGTTAGGTAGTTTGCTTTTAAGGAACTCATGGCAGGCTGATACTCCTTCAACATGTGGAATGTTCATGTACAGAAACGATATATATATATATATATATATATATATATATAATACGTAAGTGATGAGCTGAGCGAGCACTGTGCCGGCTGTTCTGGAGTTAGCTATTGGTCAACACTTGCTAGACAATCAAGTATGTGCTTCTCATCAGGTGGACACATGGGTTTCTGTCCTATTTTAGAAGCTGTTTGTCTTAAAATCCATCAACCGAGCCTGTGTACGCAGAAAGAGCGATTTATTCGTTCCTTGTAAATTACTGGAGGGTTTGTAAGTGTTACATTTTTTCAATTTTATCACTCTTATGGAGGTGTGTGTTTACACCCCCCCCCTTACATTTTAATTACTTGATTAAAATTTACTTTTAGACGAGCTCCATCTTTCCCCACGTTTTTGTAAGTTAAACTTTTGTTGTTCTCCCTTGTCCTGCATTTACATTTCATAATAAAGCCAACGAATACCTTTGAAAAGTGTTGGCCGAAAGGTTCCTCAGTTTAGGTTATTATAATGACGTCCATTTTGTTCAAAGCAATTATTTCTTTCTTTGGGTAAAAATCTTTGTTCATATATATATATATATATATATATATATATATATATATATATATACTGCCCTTACTGGACTAAATATACTGTTTAATATAGGTACGTCCACGCAATTGCCGAAAAAACAGCATAACATAATGTTGAAAGGGCTCGAACCTAATAAAACAAAGTTTTATCATCAAAATATTTGTGCTGTTATTAAGAGGAAAGATCAAGTTTTGTGTTCATTATTTTTAAAGATTTTTTAATTCCTTTTAACACGTTTGAAATTTCAGTTAAAATTTATTTTTTTCATTTTCCGTCAGCGATTCACGCCATGTTTACGTAGTGTGACGATTAAGGAAAACGTAATTTTACGCAAGTTGTTTTTTGTTGTTTTTTTTGCGTTGAAAGACACATTAATATGAAAATTCTTGCAAAAATCAATTGTCTAATTTTAATTAAACTTTCAGGACTTATTCACAAATAAATTAAATTATTTACGCAATTCTTATTTTTAGAAAATCTTCGTAATTTTTTTTCACTTGTCGACCTTCCACACTTCAATTAAATGCATAAAATTTCTAAAAATATAATATCTATACCAATTTTTTATTAATTAAAATGCAGGACTCATTAGGGAATATAAATTGTGACATTATTTTTAATTACGAGTTCATTTTTCCAAAAATTTGCTCCGAGTAGTAAAGTCAAAAATTGATTTTATAAATATAATTTTAGGATATCATATTCTAAAGAAGAAAAAACATTTCGATGAATAATGAATTTTTATAAGAATTATTTTATTTTTATTTTCTAATTATATTTTGAAATATCTTTTAAATTTCTTCCAATTATTCAGTGTCTTCCGTTAATAATTCATTAAAAAAGACTTTATTTACAAATCGAAAATTCAAAAGCTAAATACAAATCATTTAGAATTAAGATTTTTAAAATATTTTCCAATTTTTTTATATTTTTATTATGGGAAACTGCACTTTATCTTTTAGTATGGAAACTTATAAAGAGACATCATTAAAAGGTCACATGTTTCAACGGATGTTCCCCTTACGAAACGTTAAATTTGATTTTGTTAATTTTGTTCACCAGTCTTCCAGATTGATTGATTATATATATATATATATATATATATTAAAATATATATATATATATATATATATATATATATATATATATATATTTTAATTCAGATACTTCAATCCAAGGGAAAAAAACAGGAAGGTAAATTCCAAAAACCCGATCCTAATTAATATTAAAAATTTTATTTTAATATTAAAAAATGATACAGGAAGAGAGCTCCATGTAATAAAATATTACAGAGCAAATATATATGTGTTATCCCCCGTAGGGATCTTCATATCGAAATGGTCATTCAACATCTTTGAATTAATCCTTTTTTAATATATATATATATATATATATATATATATATATATTCTAAAATAATCTTTTAGAACATGTACAAATTTTTTATATATCCACTACAAATTGTACATTTTGCTTCGACATTGAAACAACAATGTCTCATCAGGTGGTGTGGACAGGAATGGAAAGCCTCTTTTCTTATATTTGGTGAGTTGTGTGTGGGATGTTGGTAGGAGTTAGTGATAAGAGAATAAGTCTTGTAAATTGTCCGTTTGAATTTTGAAAATCACCTCTCATTCTTCAATAACAAAGAAAAACAAAACATGACGTCTCTTTCTAAATACTTTTGGAAGTTAAAAGACGAAAATAAAACACCTAAAGTTAAATGGAAAATTCTCAAACAAGCAAGAACAGCTAAATCAATAAAGGAACCATGTTTCCTTTGTCTTCAAGAAAAAACTGAAATCATTAAAAAATTTGTCAGTCAGTTAAGTGCCATACGTGATACACGCTTGGGCGATCATGTCTCGAAAGAGACATGACTGACTGGGCAGAAGATTATCCCGCAGTAGGTTGCCATTGCTTTCTGCGATAGACTGGTTGTCGACCAAGGCTATTGTATTTACTAGCCTTCCCACGCAAGGCCAGATGTGACACATGGTCATTTTATCGTGGGTGTTCCCGGCCATATAGCCGGGCCAAAAAATCTCTGTCTATTTTTCCCCAGTCGTGATTCTACCCTTCGGCGGAACCACGACTGGGTTTGTGCTCTCTGCTCGGGAGCAGAGAGCTGACAGTGTCATAGAGCAGTCAGGCGAATGCCTGAGAGCTTTTTCTTGCCGACCAAGGCTATAGAACCCAATCTGTCCTGCTATTTACAACATAAGTGGAAGGAAGAGACGGATTAATACCCTTCCCAAGGGTATTTGCGCGTAAGTGAATATAATGGATTCAACTGGAATTCGAACTCGGCTCCCCGGTTTCTCGTTCCGAGCCGATATCCAACATGTTCTAAAAGATAATTTATAATAAATATTCACATCTCTGTATTATCGAGCACTGTTTTAAATTAATGTTTTGGACGTTGTAAAAATTTTTTTTCTTCGTTCCCTATTCACTCGGATATATATATCCGAGTGAATAAAGAACGAAGAAAAATTTACAACGTCCAAAACATTAATATTACAGAGAGCCACAAGTCACCAACTAGATGTCTCATCTAGCCGACATGCCTTTTTCACACTCTCTCGGTCTCTCTTTCACACCACACTAATTGATTCTTCTCTTTCCTCATTACTTGTCGGCAACAAAAAAAAAATAGTAACAAAGACATAATTTTCGTTTTTATTCACACTCAGGGAGAACTTGTTCACCAATTATTGTATATACCCACAGGGACACCAGATTTGTCTTTTTTCACAAATCTATTTAATCCGACTTTAAGAAAATTGAACTCTTAAACACACATTCAAAAGAAAAACTTTAAACAGAACTTTCAAGCATAAATGTTATTTCAAAACAACAAAATTGATGTCATTCTTCTCGTTAAATAAATTTACACAGATTAATCCAAATGAAACCCTTTTATCTTTTTTTCAACTTTCTGGTTCTTTAAAATGTGATGGTTACGTTTAGCTCAAGGCCATTTCGCAAGCATAGCCGACGCTCCCTACAACCACGTACAGACTCTTAAATCGGGAATAAAAGAAAATATGGCCCCCTTCTGCCCCCACGTAGAATCGCCACCATTAGAGACATGCACACGTTTCCCATAATCAATGCATGTCTGGAGACAGTACAGTAAATCGACACCCTCACACCCATCGAATTTTCGCGGTTTACGTCAACGACTATAGGTGTGCGTTGTGTTGCAGTGAATATCGGCTCGGAACAAGAAATCGGAAAGCCGAGTTCGAATTCCAGTTAAATTCGTTGCTTTCACTTACGCGCAAATACCCCTAGGAAAGGTTATTATCCCTCCAGCTATAGGTTAAATAGTAGAACAGATTGTTTTCTCTAGACCAGGTTGGCAACTAAGCTACCGCAGAAAGTAATGGAAACCTACTGAGGAAAAATCTTCTGCCCAGTCAGTCATGTCTCAAAAGAGACATTATCGCGTGTATCACGTATGGCACTTGACTGACTGACGCCAACTACTAGAGAACCACAAACCCTGCGCCAACTTCACCGTAAAGGCTGACAACTACGACAGCGTACATTCTTCTTCTTTTATGTACCTTGTCCCTTCAGGACGTAGGCGATCATGGCCTTCCACGTCTCCCTATCCCTGGTGGCTCTTAGTACGCTTTCTCCTGTAACGTCTCTCAGCCCCCGTTCTGTCATCCACCTGCTCAGGCCTTTTAAATATGTTATCCGCTGCTTTCCTCTGTGTCTCTTTCCCTCTATGTGGCCTGTTAGAATCAGGTTCTCCAAGCCCTCCTTCCTCATTGTATATCCCAGGAACTTTAGTTGTCTCTTCCTGACGCTCAATACTAATTTCCTTTTTCATTTCTATTATTTTCAAAACCTCGTCATAACGACTTTGCCGCAAACAGGGATAAACATTCAATTAAATTGGTAGACGAAAATAAATAAATATTCTGTTTAAAAAATAAACAGAACTTTTACTCAAGTATGTGCATCCACTAAAATTAACGTTGAAAATCATAAGTACTGAAAGATTTAAGATGATTTTTTAAATTATATTTATTTTTTTTTACTTTTTCCAGTATATTTTAATTTTTCTTTTAATTTTTTTACCAACTTTTGATTTATTAAAATATTATTTTTAGATATAAAAATGTACTTTTTATTTGTAAAATTTACTTTTGATCAAAAATGTTATATACAGATATGTTTGTGCCGGATATATCTATATGCGCATGCAAAATGATGTACCTAGGTGGTATAATCCTCATTCTTAATATCTGCGCTTTGTTTACAGGCTAAGAAAGAATATTTACGCTGTTCATATTGCAACGCATCAGAAAATTTCCGATTCAGTTATTCTGACAAAATTTAACACTTTCCAAGCACAAATTGTTCAAAATTCAAATTCTTAAAGTAGTTCAAGCGACGCTTTTTATTGTATGCAAACAATGCGTGCCAATTACTATTTGGACGGCACTCCATTTTATGTGGGCGGAGACATCAGGCAACGATAACAGTGTCGTTCGGTCAGTATCGTGTGACGGTAATTGAGTGCAGGACGCAAGTCACTTCTTTGATATTATATCATTAATTGACAGAGACATCATAAGCACATATGGCATCAAACGTGCAACATTTGAAAGTCTCACAGGATTTGAAGTATTAAACAGTCTTGAAAAATGAACGGATACATTTATGCGCGCAAAACACAGGACTTCGGTGTCAGTTATGATTTGAATTAAATAAAACGGAATCAAATGTCATATTAGATTAGGTACTTCCACTCCATTTTTGATACCCAAGTTTTAAATTAAATTTTTAAAAATAAAAACTTTTAATGATTTTAGCTTAAATGAAAGCTAAATGATTAAATTTACAATTTCCACTAAAAACAAAATACCCGGGTGTATTATTACCAAATGTAATTGGTATATCAATTTTAACCTAAATTTACCTAATACTGACTAAAACTTAAATTTATACACAATATTTCTTTTAAGGACATATATAAACTTTAACTCCCGTGCCCTTTGTCTGACCTGTTTCCCTCCAACTTCGATCACCTATCTTGCTTTCCTGACGGCTACAACCTCCAGCAATGTCAATTCCCATCTCTTATCCACTTGACCTTTCTACATCACCCCGTATATCTTTTTCTTTTCCTTTCTCTCTACCTTCGCAACTGTCTTCACACCTGAGTTCAAATTCTTCTCTTGCCTTTTCTCTGACACCATCTGTAACTGGTTCGTCTTACTCTTCACTCTCCCCCAACCTAAACTTTTACTTTTTTATGTATCCCCCTGCGCATCAGTGGCGGTACCGCCTTGATTGGGGGGAAACGATTAAGAGATAATAAAAATATCTGCTCTGCACATTTAAATTCACATCGAGCTCTCTGTTGGACCAGTTTAATATTGAATGTAATATTACTACGATCCATTTGGATTATTTACTAAATCTTTTCCTCAAATTTATTAGCGACACACACACACACACACACACACACACACATATATATATATATATATATATATATATATATATATTGTCATCTGGAGACAGATCTGTTTCGCTGTATCACAGCTCATCAGTACGGTTAGACTCCGATTGCTTTTTTTACCCAGGATTGAAACCCGACCGAAATGGCGTCAGTCAGCGACTCTACCCCTGGGCTATGGGCGTTCGGTGTAAGTAGGCAGACTTTTTAGCGCATATCATTATACGTGCCCAATAGCTAGAGCGCTCTAATTCATTTCATTGAATGAGCGATGCGTACATGCCAGAGTAGCTACTGTTTATCAAAGTCTACTATATATATATATATATATATATATATATATATATATATATATATATAAATTTTATTCATATGTTCATTCATTTGTTCGTCTATCTGTATATTCAATTATTTATTCATTGAACTCGTCGAAAATAATTTGCGTTATCTACAACTAATATTATTTTCTAAGAAAAAATGTATATTTTCAAAAAAAAATTAGTTTCGAAATATCTATACCTAATATCATGTACTTTAATGAATAATACAGACAAGAAAACAAGTTGATTAATCAATCACTATTATTATTATCATCATTATTTTTATTATTTATGCAACTATTTTAAACCAACACAAACGTAAAACAGACAATGAAAAGTGGGTTTAAATAGCAGGACATATTGGGTTCTATGGTTGGCAATTGGTCTGCCGCAGAAAGTAATGGCAACCTACTGCAGGAAAATCTTCTGTCAGTCATGTCTCTTTCGAGATATGGAACTTTTTTTTTTTTTTTATAAGCGTTTCACCCCGAGCAAGGCATGTCACTGCCACTACTGCACAGGGGGCTACGTAGAGTGGAGAAAGGATGATTAAATATAGGAAATGTCAGAGGGTGGGTGATAGGCGGGTAAGGATACCGAGAATGAGGGTTGGGTAGATGAGAGTGTTCTGAGAATAGTTGGGAGTTAGTGTGATAGGAGGTGTCTATTGACCCTACATTTAAACACCTGGAGATTGTAACTGTCGGGAAAGCAGACTTGTGGAAGGGAGTTCCACAGGCGGGAAGCGCGAGAAAAAAAGCTGTTGGAGTAGAATTTACGGTTACATCTTATTTGTTTAACTGTAAAAGGGTGGGACCTAGTTGCTAATCTAGTATCTCGTGTAAATTCGTGCTTAGGCGGCACCAGTGATCTAAGCTCATCGGAGCAGAAGCCATGAAAGTACTTGTAGAAGAGGCACAGGGAAGCCACATCACGCCGGTGAAAGAGCGGCTGCAGCCGGTCTGCCAAGTCAGTATCAACCACGTTACAGATCCTCCTTTGTATTTTGTCAAGAAGCCCAAGGAGAGCAGCAGGGGCACCCGACCAGATATGGCAGCAATATTCAATACACGGGCGGATGGTAGATTTGTATATGTGCAGAATAGATTCACTTAAATGACTGATTGAAAATTAATAATGAAAAAATAAAAATAATAATGATTATTCTAGAAAGTTTCAGCGAAACAAACTCGACTGTTCAGATGTTCTTAAGACATGAAATAATGAAAACAAAGAAGAAAAATCGAAGTTCGATGGTACAAATCCATAACAAAGACTTCTTAATCATTCACTCGGTTTTCAAAAAGCCTTTAGACAGGACACAAAGATGCGACTTTTACCGGCAAAACTCCAGGGATTCCATTTTTACCAAACAGAAAAAAAAAAAGCATTTCCCTTTACTTTTTTTTTCCTTCTTCTTCGTTGTTCGAAAAATAAGCCGTCCCCTCGCCTGTTGCGCTCAACGCTCGACGAATCAAAGTACGTTCTTTTAAATCAGGCATTAAATAGAAAACGAAACACTCTAGAATCATCATCTCTCCCGGCCGCGGAGTCGTTTTGACTTCTCAGGGGACATCCCTGCACCAATTAATCTCCTCAGCCAGCTGGATACTGTATCTAGGAATGGTGGAGGTCATGAACAGCTGGACAGTGAGCGTTCCCGTTGTTGTAGTTGGGATCTCGAGAGAAAGAAGATACAGTGAAGATCCTGTTGTGTCCCCAAAGGACTTAATAAGTTGTACTCGGAAAAATGGGTATCCTTTGTTTCGTCGAGTTGGCACCAAGACAAGCGAAAGACAGTTACGAAAGGAATGCTTCCTTCTCTAGTGAGGATAGGATTTATTTTTCTTCTTCTTCTTCTAGAAAGGAACTTTCTAAATTTTCATATTTTTATTTTTTTATTTTTTTATTTATTCTGATATCTATATTTTTCTTTCTTTCATTCGCTGTTCATATATATATATTTTTTTCTTTAATCCGAAATGGAAAAGTCAGTCAAGTGCCATACGTGAAACACGCTTGGGCGATCATGTCTCGAAAGAAGATTATCCCGCAGTAGGTTGCCATTGCTTTCTGTGGTAGACTGGTTGCCAGCCAAGGCTATAGAACCCAATCTGTCCTGTTACTTAACCCATAACTGGAAGGAAGAAAAGGATTAATACCTTTCCTAAGGGTATTTGCGCGTAAGTGAATGCAATGAATTCCACTGGAATTCGAACTCGGCTCCCCGATCTCTCGTTCCGAGCCGATATCCACTGCACCACAACGCACATGCGCAATGGAAAAGTAGGAAGGTAAATTCCAAAAACCTGATCCTAATTAATATTAAAACTTTTTTAATAATAAAAAATGATGCAGGAGGAGAGCTCAATGTACTTAATATTAGTAGGATGCACATTTCGACATGAAATCTCTAACAGAGATTTCACATCACCTCAGCGACATGAACGTGGAATCTATGTTAGAGATTTTATGTCGAAATGTGCATCCGACACTTTTGAATTTTGAAATTTTCTCGTTCCGAGCCGATGTCCGCTGGACCACCACGCACATCCAAGGTCACGAGTAAGGATCTTTAAAGTCAGCTTTGTCTGGTGATAGAGACATTATCGTTATTTCTTACACTTAATTTAAACCGGTCATGGTTAAAGATAAAATCTATAGTATTATAATTTCTTAATCTTAGCTTAGTAATTGGAGTAGATAGATCTAATTGAAGCAGATAGATCTATCGCCCGGTTCACAATCCACCCACGTCTATTGAACAGGTTAAGAGACTCATCCCTTGTTCCCTGTTTAGGATATGGTTTCCGGCTTTCTCTTTTCCAATATTCTCAATTTTTTTTTTTCAATTAGAGTAGATAGATCTATCTATCGCCCGGTTCACACATCACCCACGTCTATTGAACAGGTTAAGAGACTCATCCCTTGTTCCCTGTTTAGGATATGGTTTCCGGCTTTCTCTTTTCCAATATTCTCAATTTTTTTTTCAATTGGAGTAGATAGATCTATCTATCGCCCGGTTCACACATCACCCACGTCTATTGAACAGGTTAAGAGGCTCATCCCTTGTTCCCTGTTTAGGATATGGTTTCCGGCTTTCTCTTTTCCAATATTCTCAATTTTTTTTTCAATTGGAGTAGATAGATCTATCTATCGCCCGGTTCACACATCACCCACGTCTATTGAACAGGTTAAGAGGTTCATCCCTTGTTCCCTGTTTAGGATGTGGTTTCCGGCTTTCTCTTTTCCAATCTTTTTACTATTACGTAGCCCCCTGCACATCAGTGGCGTTACCGCCTTGCTCGGGGTGATACGATTAAAAAAAAATATTGCGAAGGAATTATTAGATTTAATTGGACATTATTTCTTAACACTCCAAAACTTATTTTGCTGGATAGAGATGTTTGAATCGGCGTTCTGTTTTAATTTTAGATTTGTTTTTAACACAGATTGAATTATATCCATTGACCTGCGTATTCGAGAGTCTTATTTTTCTTCATTAAGTCTCTCGAATGAGTAGGCCGGTAAATATGAAAAGTGTTTCTCTATACATACGAATAGCAATAATATTTTATTAAAGATTAAAGACGGAAGACTGTGATATAGTTTTATTTTAAATGGTATTTGTTACCTTTTCTTATTTACATAACTGGAATGTGTTACAACTCACTTTCTAGAAGTTATAGTAGTAAATCTAGCTTAGGCTACTGGCTGTAACGAAATACTCTAGACTGATTTCAACAAGGCGGTTGTAAGACCTATTATTATATAGATTAAGATATTTAAATGCAAATGGAATATTATGTAAGATAATAATTTTGTTTCTTGAAAACCTTTTTAAAATAAAAATTAATCGAAATTCTTTCGTTACATAAATTAATATCATAAAATTATATAAATTAATTGTTTATAGATAAACGAAAGGAATGACAGGTTTAAACTAAAAATTTAAAAAAAAAACAATTTCATATTTCTGCTTGCATATCAGGCATGGAAATGACTCGTAAGAATTTGTCAGGAATCATCGTTCACTAAATCGTAAAACTTTCGTGGTCGCACTAAGTCTGTCTCCAAGAAAATTTGTTTACTGTGTCGTGCTAGACATTTTTTCTGTTCAGAATATATCTTACATATATATAAGTCTTTCATTCGTCCATGCTTAGAATATTTCTGCCACATAGGCAAGGTGCTCATGTTATATATTTAGAGATTCTTGGTAAAATCCAAAGAATATTCTGCAATATCATTGCTCCGGACCTGACATCTTGGCTCCCGTTAGATTCCCACCATCGTAATGTAGATTTCCTGTTCCTTTTCTAAAAATATTTTCATGGTAGTCATTGTAATGAATGCTTCTCTATGGTACCTAGACTTTATGAATTTAAGATTGGTGGCAGTGACTCATCCTTTTACAGTTGAAATGGCAAGATGTAACCGTAAGTTCTATACTAACAGTTTCTTCTATTAAACTTCTCATTTGAAGAACTCGCTTTCGACTTCTTGCTTCGAAGTCAATGTTGATCTTCAAAATTTTAAATGCAGTATCAATCGTTATCTTCTGCTTTTTTAATGGTTGTTCTTTTATTGTTCTCTTTTTTTATAGTATTTTATTTTATGCTCTAACACGTAGTAATCCCTTGCGCCTTAGTGGATTAATAGCCTTACTTGGGGTGAAATTATTAAAAAGTAGTAGAAGCTAAACTTGTCGACGCAATGAGGAGTGACAAAGAGATGAATTTCAACACACATAGAAGGACAAAAAACCACTTGCACCAGACCGGCAGTCTATCTCTAACTGAAATACACGTTTCTTTACATAATTAATTGTCTGAAATGCGGAAATATCTGTGCTGAGAATATAAAAACCGAGAAGAGATTCCATGATGAATTTGCTAAATTCCTGAAAATCTATCAATTCAGCAATTCATCCTCATTATCAACAGTGGTACGACATCGCATGGTCGTAAGATCACTGCGTAGCTATGCACCGGACCAGCTCCCTCCGTATATATCCGTTGCGTGCGTCTGTGTGAAGGACAGCGACATTGTCTGTCCATTCTTTTTCTCTCTATCTGCCTCTTCTTCTTTGCCTACTTTGTAAGATGGTAGTGAAATGTTTATTAGCTCTTGTCCAACAACGAGTGTACTCCTTCCGTCAAAAATAATGGTAAAATATTTGAGAGGATATATATATATATATATATATATATATATATATATATATATATATATATATATTCTTCACTACTTGATGGCATAGTTATTGCAATAAAATAAAATGATAAGCCACTGTTAAAGAGTAAATACGTAGTAAAAGCTTTCATAATTGGTAGTAAAGTTTAATAACTGGTGGTAAAGAGAATTAACTGAGCCGACGCTGCTTCGCTATTATTGCTCTCTTCATGAGCGTGGTAGAAGGGATACTGATGTCAAATGGGTCGGGTTTCACTCCTGGCTGGAAGCAATCGGATGTCTAACCGTACTGATGAGCTGTGATCCAGCGAAACAGGACTGCCTGCAGATGACTATATATACACAAAAAACAGCCTTTATTATAACTGGGAGGAGTATCAAACATAATTCGATCTTGGTTATCCATCCTGATAAACTGTTACATCACTATTACGTCAGTTCCCATTAAGTCGTGTACAGCTTTGAATCATTCATTAAACTTCGATGTAAAGAAGCCAATTTATTGGCACGACCACACGAGAGGAATATGACAAAAAGTCAAGTTTAAGATGTGTTTGTAGCACACGTGGGTACAAAAGTTGCATAAGTTCCTGTGGAGTTTCCCTTTTGGGGAGATAACGTCTGGGGGACAAGTGACTGATGCCCGAGCGCATAACATTACTTTTCGGTCCTATCAGTCCCGGTTAAGACAAGAAATTAAGTAAAAACAAAACGGAAGATGAAGAAGTGCATACCGTAGTACAGCGATGGGCAAGTACGTTCTCGTCGTCCGAAACAGAAATATAATGAGTTGTGTCTTCAATCAGTGCTCCGGTCCTGTAGATGTAGTTTCTTCTTCTATTCCTCTTAAGGAGTAGAAGAAGAAAGAAAGAAATGAAAAAGTAAGAAATGAAAAAGAGAAAAGAAACGAAAATAATTTTAGAAAAAAGAAGAGGGGAAATGAAGAGAAATAAGTAGCAAGAATAAATCAAGAAAAAAAATGGAGAAAAGAAACCTGGAAAAATGGACGGAAGCAAAAGGCAAGAAAGAAAGAAAGAAAGAAAGAAAGAAAGAAAGAAACGAAAAAGTAAAAAAAAACGAAAAAGCAAAGTGAAAATAAGAATCTACTAGAGTCTAACAAGGAATAAAAAAAAAAAAAAAGAAAAGATGGTTTACCAAAGTGAAAAAAGTGATGATAATGATGATGGTGATGACGTTTTTCTCATTAAAATTTGTTGGGTTCGAAGCCATCTTTTCAATGGCGGAAAAATATATATTGCCTGAGTATCGAATCGCCTCAACAATATGTGGAGTATCACGAAATAAGCACCGTGTTTCTATGGCCGTTAGAAGCTGCCAAAAAGTTATTTAAAGGAGGAAAAACATCCTTAAAATGCCATGCTTCCCAGAGTGAAAGCCTCAAATACCAGTGGAAGGGGCCAAATACGTATGCGTGCTCGATTAGGCAGGGAAAACTTGTTTTTCAGCTTCATCGCCTTGCAACAGCGTAAAACGTTAACTGGTTATTTTGCCTAATAATTCGTTGCTGCTTGGGTGCTGGCGTAAACAATTCCCCATAAAAAGGGTCTTTTTAAGTACCATGTAAGATTGTTTTTCTATTTGGAACATATATTGGGAAGATAATAGGAAAATTAGAAACCTGTCTGTTGTATCCAAATTACAAAGGGCAATTTGAAAAGAAGACTGGAAAATACTGATTGTTTGTGTGATAGATAGACACTGCATGTATGGCCGAATTTTAGAAGCAGATGCCTAGCACAGTCCTCCCCAGTATTTTTTTTTTTACAGAACTAGAGGTTTATACCTGGTTCCCTGTTTAGTATAGGGTTTCCGGTTCTTACTAAAGTTGATTTTTTCACTATATTTCTGTCTCCAGCTGAACGCTGAAATGTTATTTACTAATTAAATCTTGACCTCTTCAGGTTTAGAGTTAACTTTTATCTTTCCTATATAGCCCAAAAAACTCCACTCCTTATCTTTTCTTATGATAATTCCACACCAAACAGTAATCAGCTATCTGGAGTGGCTCTTGGGTTTTGTACTGAGTGAACATTAATCAAAAAAGTAATGTGTTTGCGTAGATAAATTGTATTGCCCAATTTCCCAATGAGAGAAGATTGACGACCTTGAAAATCAGCATTCAATAGAGATATCCTCTTTTGTGTCATATTCTTTCAGGGTGTGAATGGTCATTGACCTCTACAACATGCTGCGCACCTTTTTTTCGAAGTAACTCTTTTATCACATTTTTACACCTCGTGGTCCTGTTTGTACCAACCCTTTATTCAAACTCGTTAAGTTTCTTGTTTTCAATATGACCTTAATATGAGTGTTCAAATTACTAATCTTTCTTTCCTCATTTTATATTACAGCTGTCCAAAAGCAACAAATTGTCTATGTGCATTCATTTCATCTGCAGATCATTTTGCATAGGGGTTTCAGTGTTCTATATTTGTCTGTTTGAATCCATTATTCGTACAAGATCAGCCTCTGTTGAGAACCCAACACTCGAACGATTCCCTGATCTCTGCTGGAAAAAAAGACGCAATCACTCTAGCCACAATGTTTCAGAGTTTTGTATGCATTTATTTCCATGTTAGCTCCTGAGTTGGTGGCAGTGTTCGCCTATTTTAATATTCGTACATACATACACACGCATATACGTACACGATGAATATATACATGCGTGTGTATGTCTGTCCGTCTTAAGTTCATGTTTGCAAAAAAAAAACATGAAGTTCGTGCAATTTATCCACAATTTCCATACCAATATCAGTCAGTTAACCACCGTACGTGATACACGCTTGGACCATCATGTCTCTGAAGAGATTTTTCCCTCAGTAGGTTTTCATTACTTTATGCGGTATACTGGTCGCCAACCAAGGCTATACCTTTCCGAAGGTAATTTGTGCGTAAGTGAATGCAACGAATTCAACTGGAATACTGATATACAAACCCTTATTGGGAAAACTACTCATAAAAAAACACCCACCTCCGTGTTAAAACTGTTTTTCTGCATTATTTCAAACTAAAAGTAATATTTATTTTAATTCAGATTAATTAAACTTTAAATCAGTTAATCTTCTTGAAATAAAATTTCAAAAAAATATATTTTATTTTTGAAAGAGATTTTTTTTATAAACAAAATTCTGATTATCAAGGTAAAAGATTTTAGCGATTTTACTCATAATAAAAAATAATTCCATTAAATTTATCTTTTAGTATGGAATACAGTAAACTATTTTGCTTATTGGACACATTAAATTGAAACAATTAGCTTAGGATTAAAATTAAAATAAAAGCTTCAAGAAAGAGTTTTCGTTTTTAAAATGCATTTTAAACCTTAGGTCTAACTGTTTCTGCAGGCATACACACACACACACACACATTTTCGACGTAATGATTGCTTTATCTAATCGAATTGCTGGTAATAAACGTCTGGGTTGATGGATCTTCCATGTTCCAAGAGGACACCTTTCATATTCTATCTATGAACAGAGCACTGCTTTTGGAGTCGGCATTAGTTTCTCATTTTGAGATAAGCACTCTCTTTTCCGTGTTTTTTTTTTTGTTTTTTTATATGTAAAACTCATTTGTCATCATAATGCAATATGAAAATGAAAGGTTGATATTCCAGTTAAAAAAAAATACTGCATATGGTGAAACGTTGCGTTGGCTCTTATAACGAAATCTCATGAAGATCCCAAATTCCAATCTTTTGCATATTTTCCCATTTCGCTTGAACTGTTCCTCGACATTTGAACATAGCGCATAGAGTATTTTGCGTCAAATATCCGGCGTTGTAACGTGGGTTCAATTCAATTATTTCTTTAAAAGATTCTTAATTTCGAATGGGTCGTCTTCAAGTGCAATGTATGTCGGATATTTCGCAATCGGAATTTTTACACTTTTTAAAACACATCTGACATATACGAGCGTTCGCTACATCCGAATACACTGCAAAAATGTTTTTAAATGTCTCTGTTCCAGTACCACCCTTTCGAAATTTATGCAGGAAGCAATAGCGAAAATACTCTTTTGTAAAATTATATCCAGCAGACTATGGATAACAAATTGTTTAATAAAAGAGAAAATAAACTAATGCTAAACGTAATTTCAGAACAATCAGCATTGGTTCCTTCTTGATTGGTTGAATCATAAATACTCCATACCGGATTCCAAACGACTTTACCAATATAAAAAAAACGATCCTTCTTTGTCTTCTGGGGCCAATGTACTGATGATGTTCAGTAGAAGAGAACTCTGTTGGTGACATAGGTATTCATAGTTGGGATAACAATGATCTTGAACAAATAATCCTTTACCAAGTCTTCTAAAAACATGGGACTCAAGATAAACTCTTCCAAAAGAGAAACTATGATCTGGAATTGACACTTATCAAAAACAGATCATGAAAAGGCAGCATGGGAATTTAGTAAACATAAAACACTTCAGATGCCTCAGTGTATGGAACAGCTCTAGCAAATTTATTATAGGAAAAATGAAACATGACACATTAACATGGCTCTGTGCAAGAAGTAGTTTTGCCTAATTGCTACGAAACAAAACATCAATTTGAAAGCGAGTCATCATCTTAAATAACCTCATCAGATTGAGACTTTCGTATGGATGTAATGCATAACGCCAAACATGTTCAGAAATTTCTAACCTGTCAACTGTATACACCCGCTTCCTAAGGTCAATGGACAAAAAGTGAGTGAGTCAAGACTGGAGACCTTGGCAAAGATCATACTTCTTTGAACATTGTGGACTGGCGCTACAGAATTACAAAAAACTCTACCAAATAACAGAAACCGCATCATATGAGGACTACCAATAGTAGCAACAACTAAAATGGTTAGCACATACGACTCGAAAAGAAAATAATGTCATAATCAAGGTATTAACATTCCACACAACCTCAAATAGAAGTTTAGGAAGGAGAAGGAAGCTCCCACCAATACTGGGAAGAACTATAACTGCTACTGAACTTGAGAAACCTATTTCCCTTAAAAATTGTTTTAAGAGAAATATTTTAATAATTTCAGTACTGGTTACTCGATCAATAAATGCCAAATGTTTCCTTATAGGGTACTGGTTAATATTACCATAGCGGTTAAATAGTCTACGGCTATATCGTGTTGAATACACCGGTTCCCGTCCGATCACCGAATTTAAGCAACATCGAGCCTGGTCAGTATTTAAATGGGTGACCATTTGGGAATACTAGATGCTGTAAACGTAAGGACCAAGAATGGCTCACCGGTCCTCCAGGTTTGGGAGGTTGGGCGCAGGGCTAACAACCCTACCTCTTAAAAAGCAGTTTGTTACAGAAATAGCAACAAAAAGTTGCTGCCCTATGCACCATTGGGGTGTGATGGATAAATGAAGATCATGATGATGATGATGATAGCGGTTAAATACGTAATTATTTTCCGAACATCGTAATATTTGTGTGCGTACATGTAAAAACATAAGTAACTTGCGCGCAATATGAAAGAATATGTATCAAAATGAACATGTAAATTATATCAGATAAGAAAATTGGACGTGCATGAAGCGGCAATGCCTAAAGCATCTTCTTGCGTGTTGGTGTGTAAAATAAGTAAAGGAAATATCAAGCGCATGCGTGGGCACACAACACACACACACACACACACACACACACACACACACACACGGGCCACTAAAATAATAAACAAGCAAACAAAAATAAAGGGCCATAAAAGGAAAAGCTATTTCAAGAATGCGCGGGTCAGGCGTCTGTGCATCCGGGTTGGTGAGGGTCGGCCCTACTAACGCTTTCCACTAATTTGCCTTTTATTTCTTTCCTATTGGTTTCGCTTTATAATTTTCTATGTTACACTATTCAGTTCCTCTTTCTGTTTGTTTACTAAGTAAACACACGGCCCGTTTAATTGTTTTTAATCGCGGGAACTCTCAGCGTTTTTGCGACGCAACATCACAACACATCCGGGCTCTCTGCGGATGCAGATCACCCAAGTTGATGACCACCAAATGGAAACGGGGAGCTAATTGGACGTTTTCACAGCGTCAAAATTGTAATATCATGCAAACTAAAGCCTGGCCGCCATTTTGATTTAATAGAAAGAAGAAAACCTGCTGAGGATATTTTCATTAAAATCTTTGTTTCTATTCATTTTTTTTTTTTTTTTTTTTTACATCAGGTTTATGACTTTTTTTTTTTTCTTTGGACTCTCCATCTTTTCGCCAGCGGTATCGTGTGGTTGGTTGGTTGGTTGGTTGGTTGGTTGGTTGGTTGGTTGGTTGGCCGATCGAGATAGAGTAAAGGAGTTTCTTTAAAAAAAAAAACAACACTCAGCATTCTTTATTAGTAGTATTATTTATGCATTTTCATTTTCACAATAGAATGATTTGATACTCATCGTTGGCGATCAAACGACAGTATTTCTCCTTCAATCTCTAACACTCTTTTAGCGTTTCATTGCCCTCTCGATAATTTGAATCCGTTCTGAGATATTTTGTTCTCCCAATTAACAAGATTTTTTTCTTCCTTTTTTTCTTCTTATTATTACTCTCATCATCATCATCATTATTATTATTAATGATTTATTAAGCGTAGTATACCTGCAAATAGTTTCGAGTCCAAAGAGAATTTTTTAGAATGGATTTTTATTAATCCGAAAAATTTGTATCATTTTAAACTTCATTTTTTAGTGAAGACTCGTAAAAAAATTTGAAAAATCTATGACTGGAATAATTTCACTTTAAAAGCATGAAACTGACATCGCCTGTTACTTCGATGCTAAGTAATAAGCCGCCCTGGTCGAAATGGTAGTTCCCTTTCATTGAGTTCGATTCCTGCCGAAGAGTGAAAATTATTATTTAATAAGATTTCTCAAATATTCAGGCCGGTAGGTGAAAATAAATATACAGTTTAATAAATAAACGGAGCGTTTGCTCAAATACAAATATCAACCTTTAAAGTGATACAAATATGTCGGATTATTATAGGTACTTCAACTCATTCGCTAAAAAAACAGCATAGCATAATGTTAAAAAGCCCCAAACTTAACATATTTTATCGTCAAACTGTTTATGTTATTATTAAGAGAAACGATCGAACTAGTTTAATTATTTTATTAAATTTTTTTATCCTTTCTAACACGTTCAAAATTTTGTTAAAAACTTTTTTATTTTCGTCTTGTTTTTATTTTTCGTTTTATTTTAACCAAATTTTTACAAGTGTTCACTACGGCAAACGTAATATTACACAACTCACTTTTTGCCGGTGAAAAACATTCATTAGGAGATTCTAACGAACATCAAATAATAGTCGGATTTTTATGAAACTTTTAGGATTTCTTCACAAATAACTGAAATTGTGAAATCAATTTTTTAAAATAAAATCTTGGAATTTTTTTTTTTTTACATGTTATCCACACTCCAATTATTTCCTGAAATTTCTAAAAATTGTCTACGGTCATGGAACTTTGTTTTATTAGTTAAATGCAAGACTCTTGGGGAATGTAAATTACTTTTTTTTCTTTTTTTTTCTTTTTTTTTTTTTTTTTTTACTGCTGCTTTTTTCAGAAAATCTGTTCTGAATATTGAAAACAGAAATCCAATAAAACTATACTATTCTTATTTAGATAAACTTTAAATTGCTTTTATAAACAATATATATTAAGGATATCATAGTCTGAAGAGAATTTCTTTTTCAGAGAATAATGAATTTTTACAAGAATTGTTTCCATTTTTACTTTTTAATTATGATATTTCATAAAGTTTTAAAAATCTCTGAAAAATTTCTTCCCGTCATTGTCTTAGTTATGTTATTAAGTTAATAAGTGGAGACTATATTTACTAATTGAAACTTGAAATGATTCATACAAATCTTCACGCACCAAAATTTTAAAAATATTTTTTTTTTTTTGTGCAGATATCGGTCTTTTTTATGGTTGACCATGAATGCCATATCATTAAAATGTCAAGTGTTTTAAAGGTTGTTCTCTTTACGAAACTTTCACTTAGGTTTCATAAATTTATTTCAATTCTGGTCAACCATACTTAGCCAGGATTGTTCAATGATTGATGACAGGCTGTCATCACCTACTTCAAAATTCAAAGTTTAGACCTCCGTGATTAAGAAATACTTTTGTTCTAATTTCATGCCATAAACAAGTAATATTTGTTTCAAATCAGATTAATTTAACTTTGAATTTACTAATTTAAAAAAAAATTAGTGTCACGAATGTATATTTTATTTTTAGAAAATTTTTAAAACCGATAATTAACTTTCGTTTACAAATGTGTTGATCGCTCAAAAATAGCCGAAATAATTTTAGATTCTAATCGATATAATTTCTATTTTAAATACACCAGAATATTTTGACTACTAGAAATAGTAAATTCAATCATGTAGCTTTCAATTATGCTAAAATTAAAGCATTAAGAAAACTTTTTTTTAATTAAATTTAAAACTTTGGTATTGAAAATGAGTACCTAGAATAATAAAAATTCATTATAAATAATTCGCTTTGCTTATGTTTGGATACGAAACTATGTGCTCATATATACAGCTTGCTATGAGTAAAATGTCACAATTTTATATTTTTAATTTCGTGCATGGGTGATGTTTGTTATTGATTTTGTCAACTGCAAAGTGTAGTAGTGTTAGTTGGGCACCATCTGTGAGAAAAGAAGCACATGATGCAATGCACTTTATCTGAGATTTGTAAACAGCATGTGGCATTCGCGCCGGAAGCTCTAATACGAACATTTCAGTGTGTTTGGGTGTCAATTTGAGAACAGTGCAGAGAAAATGGATGTCTAATGGTCATTACGAAGGTGGTTGGAGTGAACACGGAGGCCTAAATCAAGTGCCTTGAGGAGGTACTGCTGCTCTGAGTCAAGAGAGTGTCTGCTGGAAGACCCAGTGTTTGAGAACAGGAATCCGCACAATGCGATACAAGCAGGAGAACCTAGTCATGGCTGTCAATTTCTGCAACCACGTCACCCCTTATATCTGGACAACTAACTTTTCAAGATCCAACCCCCTTGATGAGTGGGGTACAGTTGAGCGAAATACCAACAAAACTTGTAACACCAAAGATGAACTGAAGACAAGGAAATGGTAGCATTCATCAGCTTAAACAATAAAACCGTTCGGAAAAATTTAGATTTTGAAGTCACCTGGTTAAAGAAGGTTTATTTAATAAATTTAATCTTTAGTATTTCAAAATATTTTTGTGTAGTTTTCGTAAATATATACGTTAAAATGAGATGTCAGTATTATTTTCATTTTTGCGTAATTTCGACAACTTATCCATCGCATCGTAAGAAATAAATAAACAAAACGTAAACACAAAATAAAAATCAAGGAACCGTTTGCAGGGGCTGGGTTCTAATGTAACTGATAGAGCCGAGGACTGAATTTAAGGTTCTTTCATAGTCCTTTTATAAATGATTATAGGAAGGTAGAATCACTAGGAATGAACATGAACAGTAGAAATGACAAGCAAGTAGGAACAAGGAAAGCGAGCAAGATAAAACAAATTCGCACGAGGTAGAAAAAGTGATAACAGTAATCAAGTAATGCTTGGTGAAATTCTATAGAAAGGGATTGCATGCTAGATCAGTTGTAGCCCTTTCGCTAGAAGCGGGTCCAAGCCGGAAGCGGTCGGACGGAAATGGGTCTAAAAGTTTTCTTTCAAAATAAGGATTCACTCAAGGAGATAATTGAAATGAACTATGCTACTAGTGTATAACAGAACAATATATATATATATATATATATATATATATATATACTATAGTCATCCGCAGACTGATCTGTTTCGCTGTATTACAGCTCATCAGTACGGCTTAGACTTAGAATATATATATATATATATTATTATTATTATTATTATTATTGTAAAACGTACCAAGAAAACAGCATCACTAATAATGACTAAACTCATTAAGTCCTACTGTTAACAAAACGGTAAATTAAGTCGTCAAATCCAAAAGGTAATACCAAATGAGTAGAGGGGAATCAAAGAAAGAAACAAACAAAGCAAAAGCTGTGTTCGAAAGAAAAAAACCCCAAGACGAAAACCTTAACAATAAAGAGCTCAATACGAAAGTTACTTTTCGATCGCTATATATATATATATATATATATATATATATATATATATATATATATATAGTGTACCGAGGCAGCAAATAATTTTCTAAACATATACTGTTAAATATAAGAGACAATGAATGTATTATGTTTAATCATTCTCCAACATTTGGATAATTGTTTTCTAGAGCACATATATATATGCTCTAGAAAAACTTTGAGATATTCTACAATTTCATGGATATCGCAGGCAAACCTGCTCGTCAGACCCAAATGATATAACAGTTAATATTTAAAATAATCCAGAAAAGAATTACAAACAGACGCTCACAATTTTTTTCTGGATTATTTGTATCATTTGGGTCTAACGAGCAGGTTTGCCTACGATATACATATTACCCATGAAATTGTAGAATATCTAAAAAAAAATTTCTATATTATATTACACTATTAAATTAAATAAATAAATTTAACAGAGTTCTTTTGAGTTCGTCTCTATCGGAATTTATCTGACTTAAATACCAAATATTCTACGTTTTATATATTATATATGGGGTACAAACCTACGTTATCTTGACGTATACATAATTCACACTGCTACATTACGGGGATTATTCCACTTCATCAACGTGTGTTACAGAATATGAGAGACATGCCCCTTAGTCACATCACTATAACCCACTTGACTCAGTCACGTAGTAGAATATTTATACAGGGTGTTTGAAAAGTAACTCCTCACTTTAAAATACTTATAATTTATTTGTTACCTATAATTTTTACAAGAAGTGGGCATGAGAGGAAAGCGTTTAGCATGTTTTATTTAAAATTCGATATAAGCACAAGATTTCGCTACCAGCTTCTAGAGTCGGTGAGAAATTGCCACAACTGATTTCACCAGGACCATTCGCTCACCAAGTTCTTCCAAAGTCTTGGTTTGGCATAATAGAGTTTCCCCTTTAACCAACCCCAAAGAAAAAAAGTCACAAGAACTTAAGTCACGACTCCTGGCTCATAAATAAAAAAAGGAGTTACTTTTCGATCGCTCTCTCTCTCTCTCTCCCTCTCTCTCTCTCTCTCTATATATATATATATATTTGTCTGACGATCGCAAAAACGTGAAACCCATGGTCACAAACTCACACCTATCTAACTGAATATATATATATATATATATATATATATATATATATATATAGTGTATCGAGGCAGCAAATAATTTTCTAAACATATACTGTTAACTATAGGAGACAATGAATGTCTATTTAATCATGAGCCGTTCGAAACGTCGTATTTTGGCTTTAATTTCAGTTGAAAATAAAGACAAAATTCTCCAACATTTGGATAATTGTTTATTAATTTAGTTCTAAGCTTTCGGCTCACATGAGCCATCTTCAGAGAGTTTATTAAGATGGTAACACAATAACATTATCACAATGTTATATAACGTAATCGCAATAACAAGACGGTAATACAATAACACATTACATTGCATTTGAATACATGGTTCTGTTATCATTTCGCGCTATCACACGGTGTGACGTCATAGAACCGCATTGCAAATTTGCGAACTGCGTTTGTTATTTTTGGTAACTATTGCCGTTGCCTAACGTAATTTTATGTCAACACAAAATTGAAATCGTCGGTGATGGTGGATGTTATTGTGTTACCGTCTTAATAACCTCTCTGAAGATGGCTCATGTGAGCCGAAAGCTTAGAACCAAATTTATAAAAAATTATCCAAAGGTTGGAGAATTTTTTCCTTTATTTTCAACTGAAATTAAAGCCAAAATACGACGTTTGGAACGGCTCATGATTAAACGTAATAGACATTCATTGTCTCTTATATTTAACAGTATATGTTTAGAATATTATATATATACACTTATTTATTAAAAAAGTTAGCTTAATACTTATCTGCATTAACATTATTTCACTGCAATTTTAAACGGAAATGAATTTCATTTTATCATTCACAGACATACTAACATTACCAACTTATAAACACACACTTTCATACATTAAACCACCCATGATTCATCTCGTACACATAACTTAAAATTCGTTCATCATTTAAATATGTTTGACGCGTGCACTATTTTAGCATACATACATCTAAACAGATATTTATACACACTTAAAATAAATATCTATTGCTTTTATTACACCTGGCATACACATAAGCATGCAGAGGTTTCCTACATTTAAAAAGATGATCATCTGTTGTTTTATTACTTGACACGTATCTGACCAATGAAATCAAGCCTTAGTCAAGATACAATCTCTTTGGAGGTTTTTATTTAAATCCGTGTCTTATTAGAAAATCTTCCAGAAGCTTAATAAAGTGAAACATGTTAGATTAAAGACACTTTTCCTGCTTACTCTTTACTTTAGTGTTATTAAAACCTTCAATAACTTCTCGCTGATTTTTCATAAAAAGTAATGTTTTATTTTCAAAAACTAGTAAGAAATATGTCACTGAGAGCATTTTCCATCACTAGCCACTACTTTTTGCCATCTTTCTGGCAGCATCTGAATTCCATGTAGAAAAAAGTGACACGTCTGTTGAGACTAGCTCCTAATAAGAATAAAAGTGCTCCTCAGCAGTGCCATGTGCTATCGATTGGAACAAATGGTAATTGGACGGAATAATGTCTGGTGAATACGGCGAGTTGAGTATGACTTCCCATTTAAGCGTTTCCAAGTAGGTTTTCACCAGTTTTGCAACATGCGGCCTAGCGCTGTCATATTGCATAATCACTTTGTCGTATTTGCTCGCATAACGGCCATTTGTTTTTCCAATGCTTGCCTCAGGTTCATCAAACGTAGTCGATGCCGATCTCTTGTAATGGATTCTGTCGGTTTGAGCAGCTCATAATAAACTACTTTCAGTTGATCCTACCAAATGCAGGGCGGAAGCTTCGACCATCGATTTTTGTCTTTGCCGCCGATGTTGATGTATGTTACAAACAACCACCATCAGCGACGATTTTATCTTGTGTTGACATAAAACTTTGCTAAGAAACAATGACAGTTACCAAAAATAGCAAACGCAGTTCGTAAATTTGTAATGCGGTTCTATGACGTCACACCGCGTGAGAGCTCGAAATGATAACAGAACCATATATTTAAATGCAATGTAATGTATTATGACCAAATTTAAACAGGATTTTATTAAGTGTGGGTTGTTTGGATTTAATGTAGATGGCCTCCAATATCTGAAGGTTCTTTTTACTGTGTATGAGTGAGGAATATTGTATTGTTAACTAAAATCTGTCTGATATTACCTACATGACTATGTTTTACTGAGAAATGTTTAATTATACTCTAATCAGAAAGTTTTTTTTTATGTTAACGTCCTTGTAAGCTCTCTGAAGATAGTTCATGTGAGCCGAAAGCTTAGAACCAACTTAATAAAAATTATTCAAATGTTGGAGAATTTTTGTCTTTATTTTCACCTGAAATTAAAGCCAAAATACTAGGTTTAGAACGGCTCATGATTAAACATAATAGACATTCATTGTCTCTTATAATAAACAGTATATGTTTAGAAAATTATCTGCTGCCTCGATACAATATATATATTACTCTTTAGCAATGAATTGAATTCTTTCGGTGACTGGCGCGTGTATACAACGCTTATATATAACAAGCTGAAATGTTCCTTTCACGTCTATGGCTTAGAGGTTAGCGAGTCCGACTTACACTAAATCGGTTGAGTTTCAATCTCAGCCAGAAGCAAGTGGATTACTAGCCACACTGATGAGCTTTGATACAGCAAAACAGGCTTGTATATGAATGACGAATATATATATAACACGTTATATATAAATAATGTAGAATATTTGGTATTTAAGTCAGTAAATTCCGATAGAGACGAATTCAGAAGAACTCAATTTTAAATATATTTAATTTAACAGAGTAATATAATCTAGAAAAAATTTCAGATATTCTACAATTTCTTGGGTAATACGTATTTCGCAGGCAAACCTGCTCGTCAGACCCGAATGATACAGTTGGGTCCGACGATATATTACGTATTACGTATTACGTAATACGTATTACCCATGAAATTGTAGAATATCTAAAAAGATTTTATATATATATATATATTCATTCGGAATTCAACCAATTACGCAGCATTGCTTTCAAATTTTCTGTATCTTTAGCCGTTTTATATTAACTGATTTTCCACGTTTTTTCGTACGCATAACAGGAACTTTCAGAATGCATAACTATAAGTTTAAAAAGTGGAGTTTTATATATATAACTGTAACAATATACAGATATATAAAACATATTTCCAATTATATACATGCAGAACTGAGTGTCATCATCCTCTAAACAAGTCACAATTTAGTGCATCCCAGTCCGAAAGGACTGCTATTAAATGATCACTTTTATTCAAGGCGCCCAATAAAAAAGTTAAGTGTATCCAAGTGTGTTTTTGATCCTTTTATATGAAAGGCAAAGTAAAAAAAAAAATTAAATAAATAAGTAAACGGATGTTTTATAAAGATTCACCTTGAGATCGCGACTGAGATCCATATGTCATATCCTCTGTTTGCCCATATTCTCTTCACTGAATCAACAACCCTATATCCTGTATCAAATTTTGCTGGGTGAGAAATTATTATTGTCTTCTTAATAGAGGTGTGGCGAACTTGCGGTACTTATTTTACCAATTGCCGAATCGAGCATCTACAGCAGTCGCCCGCGGGACACAAATGTTTGGATTTTTCAATGGCACGCCTAATTTACTCAGGAAAATACTGAAAATGCTATTTCTTTCATTCTCACATTCTCGTATTTAAACACAAACAGAAAGAATGATTACGTGTCATGTTTATTGAATTTTCTAAATTTTCATCGAATGTCATGTTTCTAACAGTTTAAACCATTGTCAATCAGTCAGTTAAGTGCCGTACGTGATACACGCTTGGGCGATCATGTCTCGAAAGAGACATGACTGACTGGGCAGAAGATTATCCCGCAGTAGGTTGCCATTGCTTTCTGCGGTAGACTGGTTGCCGACCAAGGCTATAGAACCCAATCTGTCCTGCTATTTAACCCATAACTAGAAGGAAGAGACGGATTAATACCTTTCCCAAGGGTATTTGCGCGTAAGTGAATACAATGAATTCAACTGGAATTCGAACTCGGCTCCCCGATTTCTCGTTCCGAGCCGATATCCACTGTACCACAACGCACATCCCCAATAATATACGTATAAACATCTTTTGCTTCAGAAACAGAAAACATCCATAATATTTTTATCCAGAAAATAAATATATCTGATTTTTTTTTTTTAATATTTTTTGTGCATTCACATGATTAAATTAGAAACAAATTACACTCAGCAGCGTGTGTTAATCACCCTTTCATCAGATTATAAATACTTTAATTTCACGAATCTTTTCTCCAAAGAAAAAAAAAGGCACTTCCCTCCCATTTCCAAGACAAATGCTTATGCGTATGGTCTTCTGTAGTGAAAATGGCTAAGATAAATTCAATAAAATATTACCTTCAATATATGTTTAAGTGATAAAATCCAAAGAAAAATCAGCAATATTACTGGTTCTGATTTGGCTGCTAGGCTTCAGTCACTTTCACACCGCTTTAAGGTTACCTCTCTGTATCTTTTCTATAAATACTTTCATGGTAATTGTTCGGATGATCTCTTCGTATATGGTACTTAGACTTTTTGAATTTAAGCGCAGAACTAAAGTGGCGTCGAGATCTCATCCAATTACAATTAATCTGACTAGATGTTGCCGTAAATTCTATGTTAGCACTTTTTGCTTGTAGAAATCCCTTCCGGCTTCATATTCTCCAACCAACTTTAATCTGTAAAAAAAACTGATAACTTTTTTTCTTCCCGCTCGTTATTAATTGTTCCTAATTCTTCAACAAAACTGTCTTTGTGACTTCACTGCTTTGCTTGGGGTGAATCAGACTGATTTTTTTTTTTTTTTTTTTAAGTAGTGTAGTGCGGTCCGTTCTGTTTTTTGAAAAACGTTGCCCATGCATGGTCTACAGCTTTCTCCAGTATTTGTCTATATTTCTGAAATGAGGTAGTATTTACATTATCCGGACTATCGTCCTCATCTTTGTTGCCATTTCGGCCGTTTTTCGCGCCGGCCTTTTTCAGGTGCTAGGAATTTCGAACCAAATCCTTTATTACAATTACTGAAGTATATCACCCTCATGATATACCCCAGGGTATAGAAGGATATCACTCATGACTTATAATCGAGGCTTTACGCAAGGAATGGGGATGATTGTAATAAAAAGTACGATTCGAAACGTCGTACAAATGGCAAAGATGAGGACAAGAGTACTACAGCTATCTCTAGGTTCAGAAAAACACGACTGCAATATTTTTTCTTTTAATATATATATATATATATATATATATATATATATATATTTGTAGATCCCGCGACCTTAAGGATATATATATATATATATATATATATATATATATATATATATCCTTAAGGTCGCGGGATCTACAAATCGAATTTATCGACACGTAGTTCACCGACATGTCGAAAGGCAAATACAAACAGGCAAAGAAATGCCTCCCAGATGAAGTATATTTTGCTTTAAAATGTTTTGCTGCATATTTGAGAGTTGGACAGAAGATATTTAAGCGACAGAAAGAAAATATGCTAATCTGTATATAGGTCGTCTTGCAATCCATTTTGTTGGTAGGACGCACAAACTTTTTAATCATGCTGTGAAAATTTATCACAAAACTAAAATGAATGTATTAATTCTAATTGATGATACATCTTTAACACTTCTAAATATTTGGATTTAATAAATACAAACACTTCTGCTCCGATGAACTTAGATCACTAGTGCCCACTAAATACGAATTTGAACGAGATACTAGATTAGCAACTAGATCCCACCATTTTACAGTGAAACTGATAAAATGCAGCCGTAACTTCTACTCCAACAGTTTCTTTCCTCGCACTTCCCGACTGTGGAATTCTCTTCCAAACGATTGCTTTCCCGACGGATACAATCTCCAGGAGTTTAAATGTAAGGTCAATAGACACCTCCTAACACACTAACCTGCTCCCATTCTATCAAACACTTCCCATCTGCCCAACCCTCATCCTCGCTATCCTTACTCATCTGTCACCTTAATCCTGACATTCCCTATGTCTAACCACTCCTTTTTGCCTCCCCCTATGTAGCCTCATGCGCAATAGTGGCAGTGGAATGCCTTGCTTGGGGTGAGATGATTAAAAAAAAAAAAAAAAAAAAAAAAAAAAACTTCAAATATATTAGTGTATGGATCATTTATAATAAATTTAGTATAAGAGATAAGGAAATTAAACATAGAATAGAATTCTCTACGGTAGTTTTGCCCAATACCGTACGCGGCTACAAAAGCAAAACAGTAATCTAAAAATGTCAAGTCATGTTTTAAAATAGCCTCGTCAGATGTTGACTTTTATACGACAGTCATGCATGGCATCAAACACGTTCAGAAATATCCAAACTGCCAGCTGTATACGACCGCTTTCTAATAGCAATAGTTTAAAAAGACTTCGGGCGAATGAAGTCTATGGGTTTTCGTGAAGACCACTATTCTTCGAAGCTTGTGGAATGGCGCTACAGAACCAGAAACAAAACTGTACTAATAACAGAAATTACATCTCACGATGATTTCCAACAGTAGTAACAGCTAGAATGGATATTACATTTAACTAACTGAAAACAAAGGCATGATGAAGATGTTGATTTTTCATATCACTTTAAATAAGTGCTTAGAAAGGAAAATCCTATCAGTGCCGGAAGAAGTAATAGCAGCCGCTGGACACGAGAAAGCTATTTTCTTTAAAAATTGCTTTAAGAGAAAAATTTTATAAATTTCAACTGACAGCAGTAAAACTAAGTCAATGAATTCTGAATATTTCCTTAAGAAAACTGCTAGTACTACCATTACAATAACTTATGACTTAAATTAAAAGTTTAGGTTTGTTAGTTATATATACATGGTGTTTAATTTGCGTAAAGTTCAGAGTTCATCCCACCACCACGATAGATAAAATATCTTCGCTCAAGCAGGTTTTGTTGAATAATCTGGCCATATAAAATATACATAATTACGAGAAATGTTGCATATTTCAGAATTTTTCTAATAGCCAATGAAATTTTTAAAAAAGCGTTTCTTTCTTGATTTTTGCTTCTTCACAAGTCGTGTCTAAGAGGTCCTTTACAATATCAGTTACCAGGTTTGTCAAAACTATCAGATTTGCTTCTAAGACAGTAAATTGTTGTATCATCTGCATTAATACATTGTGGGTCATTAAGATCTGAAGCAGCATAGGTTCCAGGATTGTCTCCTGATATAACCCCATTTTAGTATGAAAAGATTACATCATGTGTTAGGAATTATTAGATTACAACAAATATTCGTCCTGAGATACCCTAACACTTGAGCTTGCTTAAAAGACCAGCATGCCCAATTCTATAGAACGTCTTTGAGATGTCTAGAGCCACAGTCCGAGTTCCGCCATCCTTATCTATAGCTTGATAGACAAATCCAGTGATGGCCGTTAACACATCAAAAGTAGAGCTAGGGAAACTAAAGCCATATAATTTGTCCGAAAGGAGGTTGTGTTAAGTAACATCCTTAACTAATCTGGCATTGATTAGAGCCTAGAGTACTTTGCCAAAAAGAGATAAGAGACTAATAAGGCGATAACTGGAAGGGTCAGAAGGTTCTTCAGAGTTTTTAAATACTACAGAGGGGATTTACAACAAGCTGGAAAACAGGAAGCAGCAAGGCATTTGTTGTAAAGTTTGGAGAGAACAGGAGCATATTTCTTTAGGACAACGGCAGGGATTCCGTCACATCTGATTTGTGGGGATCTAATTTAGGAACTATATCTGAAATAAAAAGGTTATGAGCATATAACTCAGAACATCCATTCTAAAGTAGAAATTCTGGCAAAGGTACTCGAGATGAGGCGAGAGTCAAGTTCGTAAAGTATTTTAGAGTAAAGAACTCTACCGTTATGTCAGTAATTCAAATTGATTGAAGAGAGGAAAAACTGGGGGTTTGCTATTGTTCAGCACACTTTTGCAGTGTCGCAAATAATCTCTAAAATCAAACTTATGAAAGGCTATAAGTTGTTTCATTCTATCAAAACAGTGACTTCGCTTCTTACGTCATTACGTGCAATGACAAAAAAAATCAGTTACAATCATACCTGTCACTCTGGTATAGCCAGAACAAGTGATTTCTGTGGGCTACAGCACCTAATCAGACATGATTTCACTTGATATTTCCTTGCTAGAAATAAAGCTTCGGTGTCTGCTTTCATCCAGGAAGAAAGCTCAGTGGCATATTTATAAACAGGATTATTAAAAATATAATTCCAAGGAACATCGAAAAGGAAGTCATGAAATGAGTCCCAATCAGCGCGTTAATAAAGATATTCTGTCAATAAGAATATCAACACTAATGAGAGGGTCGTATCGCGTCTTCATTAGTTATTTCGTGGGGCTGAGAAAGTTTCTGCTCATATATCTATATAAATGATATGGACCCGGTATGGGACCATAAAATAAGTTAACAAGGTGGTATGGTCAATAACACGTATTATTGAAAAAAGAAATACAAAGAGTTCTTCAATTTTGGACGTTGTAGTTTCTATTTTTTCGACAGAACATACTCATTGGACAGTCCCACAAATGAACTTTTCAATCCAATCTGTACATAACAAATTTCAGTATTTTTCATCACATATGCCCTTAATTTTTTAGTCGTTCCATTTAAAGTTACTGTAACAAATACATCTAAATGTTTATTTTTTCACCTGTCACCGAGCGTGCCGATTTTAGTTCTGAATGTTGGCATTTTTAGTCGCCTTCACGTAAGCAAATTTACGTGAGTCAAGTTTTGCCACTGTCCAGCCGGAATTTAACTGTTTTATTTAATATTTTCACTATTACATATTTTCGCAAACTTCCGTCTACGTTATCGCTTGACAGCGTCTGTCTTATTTTTTGTTCTTCTGGATTTTTTTTTCGCATACCAGCAACTTGCTGTTAAATGACCAGCTTTACCGCAATTCTGGCAATTTTCTTTCTTTCTGGATTCTGGTCCATGCTACATCTTCCGCAAATGTAGCACGAACCTGGCGGTGAATTTTCTTATCTTATAGTTTGTCACGATATTTTCTTTTCTTCCTCTCCTGACTCCTCGAGTTACTTTTTACTGATACGACCCTCTAGCAGTCTTCTGCTAATTTTTGGACAATTAAACTGGGCTCTTTTCTAGTTTTGTTAGAACTCTACGTCTAACTTCCGCGTCTCCGGCTGAGACCAGACCTTGAGCAAAAATTAGGCATTTAAAGTCATCAGCAGATAATTCCGTTAGTTTGAAATCGTTAACGTATTTATTTACCGTAGCGGCAAATGTTAAATCGTCCTGCTGATCTTTGAATAAATTAAGGCATTGCCATCTTTTATGAAAAAGTGATCTGTTCGGCCCAAATAATTCTGACAGTAGCTTGACTGTTTCTGAGAATTCCAGGTCTGTCGTTTTTCTGTGCTAAACTTCCTTAGTAATAACCGCACTTTAGAATTTGACCAATTATTACAGTCGACATTAAATAAATCCTGGTACCGCCTATAACAAGCGTCAAAGGTTTTTTCGTTTTCCGGTACATACTCAAAAATTTCCATAGTGCTTCAGATAGCATTTTGAGAAAAAACAGTATCTTTCAAAGTTTGTCTTTTAATGATTTAAAAAGTAAATCTTCAGTTTTATTTTGTCGTCCCTAGGTCCTTTCAAAGAATTGTTCTTGCAAATCCATCTGTTTATGGATCTCCATAAATAATTGTAATTGCTCGTCACTTTTTTGTTGTTGCTCCAACTGAGTTTTCATTAGTTGAATTATCACTTTTTGTAAGTCTTCCATTTTTTTTTTCTTCAAACTCAGCACGACCAGTTTTTTGTAAACACGAAAGAGAAAAAAAAAACTACAGTTTTCTTTTTTCTTTTTCGTAAGACGTACGTCCAAAAGAAAGTGATAGGCTCAAAACAGATCTACTTACAGATTTTTACTGTGACACCGATCCGAGCTTGTAGGGTTTTTTTTGTTTTTTTTTTCTCGACTGAATTGCCTTTTTTCCTTTATTAGTTGCAGGTTATTTTAGATGGGGTAAATATTTTTCCTTTTTTGATGCTTCACGTTTTTTCGACCGATTATTTGTGAGGGGGGGGGGGCTATCCCTTGGTACTTGAAATCTACGTTCGACCGTTGATGTTCGCAATTCCTGTATTTGCTAGTTGATATGTGGCGATAGTGGTAAAAGACAAAAGTTTTCTTTTCTTGTGTGAATTCCTATATCTATGTCGCTCGATGATAGGGCGACTGACTTGAAAAAAAACGTATTTTTCCTGTTCGCGTGTATTGTTCGAATCTTTCATCGCCAGTTGATATGGATCCGATCAGTCAATTAAGTGCCATACGTGATATACACTTCGGGCGATCATGTCTCGAAAGAGACATGACTGACTGGGCAGAAGATTATCCCGCAATAGGTTGCCATTACTTTCTGCGGTAGATTGGTTGACAGCCAAGGCTATATAACTCAATCTATCCTGATATTTAACCCATAAATGGAGGAAAGGCACGGATTAATACCTTTCCCCAAGGGTATTTGTGCGAATGCAAAGAATTCAACTGAAATTCGAACTCGGCACTCAGATTTCTCTTTCCGAGTCGATATCCACTGCTTCACAATGAACCCGGTATGGGACCATAAAATAATAAGTTAACAAGGTGGTAGGTTCAAGAATGTATTACGTCAAGAAGAAATACAAAGAGGAAAGTATTCATAGCTTGCGCTGAATTGAAGTCATACTGGGAGCCAGGGTCTCTCTCTCTCTCTCTCTCTCTCTCACACACACACACACAACAGTAAAAAAAAAACAACAACAATTAAACTGATTAAAAACCTAACAAACATTTCCTGGAAAACTTGTATAAAGAACATTTTCATTGTCGACCGTTTTTAACGAAACATGCTTAAATGAAAAATTGGTGCCCAAATATTTTTTTAAATCGTTTCACCCCGAGCAAGGCGGTAATACCACTGATATGCAGGGGGCTACATAAGTGTAAAAACATTAATTAGGAGAGAGTGAAGAGGAAGACGAACCGGTTAGAAAGATGAGAATGCAGGTGTGATGACAGTTTCAAAGGTGGAGAGAAAGGAAAGGATATACGGGGTGGAGAAAGAACTAGAGTCAAGTAGTTAATAGATGAGTATTGACATTGCATTTACATTCCTGGGGGTTGTAGCCGTCAGGAAAGCAAGAATATGGGAGCGAGTTCTACAGGCGGGAAGTGCGAGAGAGGAAGCTGCAGGAGTAGAATTGTGTCTGCATTTGGTTGATCTAACTGTGAATGGGTGGGACCCAGTTGCCAATCTGGTTGCACGAGTAAACACCTGTTGAGGATATATATATTAAATACACTACACAACCCGGCAGCCAACAAGGAACACAATAGCACATTCCGGAGAAAACTAATGGAACGAAAATCTTCCTAGTCGGTTTCTAAATCAAAGATTGCTGTCCAAATATACACTGATTAAACTACAAGACCCGGCAGCCAGCAAGGAACAAAAGAATAGCATATTACGGAGAAAACTCATTGAATGAAATCTTCCTTGTTGTTTGTTTTTAACTAAACATGTTTAATTAAACGATTGTTGCTCAAGTAAACATTAATTAAACTATATGACCCGGCAACCAGCAAGAAACAGAACAATAACACACTCCGAAGAATACTCGTATAACGAAAATCTCCCTTGTCAGTCGTTGTTAACGAAAGGAAGGTTGGGTCACTATGTCGGGCCAGAATGTTTTCCCGCCTTAAACCATCTTGCACATATACAAATCAACCATCCGTCCGTACATAGAATACTGCTGTCATATATGGTCAGGTGCCCCCGCTGTTCATCTAAGTGTTCTCGACAGGCTCCAAAGGAGAATCAGTCATATAAGTACCGACTTGGCGGCTAGACACCAGCCACTTTCTCACCGACGGGATGTGGCTTCCCTCTGTCTATTCTATAAATATTTTCATGGCTTCTGCTCCGACGAACTTAAGTCACTGGTGCCCCTGCCACAGGAGTTTACTCGTGCAACCAGACTAGCAACTGGGTCCCACTCATTCACAGTTAGATCAAACAAATGCAGCCAACAATTATACTCCATCAGCTTCTTTTCTCACACTTCCTACCTGTGGAACTCCATTCCATATTCTTGCTTTCTTGACGGCTACAACTTCCAGGAATTTAAATGCAATGTCAATACCAATCTTTTATCCACTTCAATCTAGTTCTTTCTACATCACCCTGTATAGCTTTTTCTTTCCCTCTAACTTTGCAACTGTCATCACACCTGTATTTTCATCCTTCTCTTGCTCTTTTCACTGACACTCCCTGTAACTGGTTCGTCTTTCTCTTTACTCTCCTCCTATCTAATCATTTACGCTTATGTAGCCCACTGTGTATCAGTGGCATTACCGCCTTGCTTGGGGTGAAACGATTAAAAAATGTTTAAATGAATGATTACTGCCCAAGTATACATTAATTAAGCTAAATGACTACGTGGTCAGCAAGAAACAGAACATTAGCACATTCCAGAGAATACTCGTATAACGAAAATCTTCCTTTCAGTCGTTGTTAACGAAACATATTTAAATGAAAGATTGCTGCCCAAATATGCTTTAATACACACACACACACACACACACACACACACACACGTGTGTGTGTGTGTGTGTGTGTGTGTAATTTTGTTGTTTAAAATATTCTATATTTATGCCGGAATGGTGTTCAATATCAAGGATCCTCAAGATAAAAAATAAAAATTAACATACAGAGCTTTTAAATATCAAAATTAGGAAGATCAGCCGATTACGCCACAATTGTTCAATCTTCCTCATTTATATTTATATATAAATATTACCACAAGCTATCAATCCCTACGCCCAAAAAAGATTTTTTCTTACTTTTACTAGCATGGCTTCATTTTACGACTGCGAAGGTCATATTTACACCCAAGCTAACGGCGTAAGTATGGAAAAATCCTCGTGGTTCTTGCTTTGCTAACTTTTACTGTCTCACGTAGAAAACACTTTTTAAAAAACTTTCCAAGCCCTCAATATATGTCCGCTATGTACAATGGTCATTCAATAAATAAGTTGAATTTTTCAATATGGACTTCTAATACAGATAGAAGCCTACATTTTTTTTTCAACGTAGTCTCCCAGAAATGTCACACACTTCCCATCTGTGCAAAGGTTCCGTATTCCCTCAGCGTAAAAATCTTTGGACTCATGTCTCAGCCAATCACTCACAGCACTTTTGACTTCATCATCACTTTCAAACTTCATGCATCTCATGAACGCTTTCAAGGGACCAAACAGATGAAAGTTTGAGGGGGCAAGGTCTGGGCTGTAAGGGGTATGAGGGAGCAGTTCCCAGCCCAGCTCGTTGATGGTCTGCACCGTTTTGGCTATTGTGTGAGGCCTTCGAGTAGGCAAGGTCATCATGGACAATTTTATGTCCTGTCTCAATAGATAGGCTTAAAGTCCTTGCAATGTCACCCTTCTGTCAGACTGAATGAGGTTATTGACTGATTCGATCACCTCAGGAGACCTCATTTCTGTAGACCTCCCAGGCCTGTCTTCATCCTCAACACTGCTCCGACCTTCTTTAAACAATTTAGCCCACTTGTAGACATTTTCTTGGCTGAAACATGTGGCACCATACACAGTTGACATTCTCCTATAAATTTCAACTGGTTTGCACGCTTCAGCAACCAAAAATTTGATAACCGTCCCCTGTTCAATTCTGGAGCACGCTTCTTGGTCGGCCATCTTTGTTAATCTCCAAAACTCTGAAAGTTTTTTTTTCAATCTGCAAAAAAATTAAATCCCTTTGAAAAAGAAGTAAAGGAAAAAACATTTACAAAATTAAGCTTCTATCTGTATTAGAAGTCATTATACCGAAAAATTCACCTTGTTTATTGAATGACCCTCGTAGGTGATATTTTCATTCTCGCTCAGAACAAAAACGAAATTGATAATCTCAAATCTGCATTCGAAAAAATTCCGTCCTCAATTTCACATAAGAGCTTAGCCAAAAAAATAACTCCTGTTTTTAGACATCCTCGTGGAGTCTCGTACTCACACTTTTATTACTTCTCTATATAAAAAAAACCGCTAGTAAAATTTCCTGTCACCTTAAGTTTATTAGTCAATGTCCACTTAGATATAAAATCGGCGTTATTAAAAATTTTCTCACGAGATCATACGAGAATTCATCCTCTAAAACGCTATTATTGCCAAACAAACACTTGTCAACAACGTATTTCAAAACTATTAAGTTGGCTGTCAAATTAGACTTTTTCTTTTCAACCTGAGTAATAACAACCGTAAACACACTGATAATAGTAATTAGTATCTTCTACAAGAACCGAATCCATAGTAATTATAAACAGGACAAAGGTTCATCCCGAAATTATAAACAGGACAAAGGTTCATCCCGAAATTATAAACAGGACAAAGGTTCATCCCGAAATTATAAACAGGACAAAGATTCACCCCGAAATTATAAACAGGACAAAGGTTCATCCCGAAATTATAAACAGGACAAAGGTTCATCCCGAAATTATAAACAGGACAAAGGTTCATCCCGAAATTATAAACAGGACAAAGATTCACCCCGAAATTATAAACAGGACAAAGGTTCACCCCGAAATTATAAACAGGACAAAGGTTCATCCCGAAATTATAAACAGGACAAAGATTCACCCCGAAATTATAAACAGGACAAAGGTTCATCCCGAAACATCGTTCAAAAATACGCAACTCTTGTCGAAATAAACAAAAAATTAAATTAATCACCTATTACACAAAATTTAAAACGGGCAACCTCATCATTAAAATCAACAATTCGCCCGTTAGATCCAAACTACAAAAAACCAACAATATTTACGAATTCACATGTCCTTTGAAAAACTGCTCTTTTGGTCCTAATTTCGTAAATAATTGTGTCGGCCATACCTTTACCAAACTAACCCGAAGACTAACGCTACATCACTCCCAAAGGAGTTCAATTCGATCTCATTTAAAAACACATGGAGACTACCAAACCTTTTTAGGAACATATTTGTGGACAACGCAAATATCATGGCATCATTCACTTACGATTCTGCTTAAACATGAAACAGAGTGTCGCCGCTAAATGTTAACCTCAAAGTTCACGTTTATATTTACATAAGCTCTATCCCTGATCAGTCAGTTAGTTAGTTAAGTGCCATACGTGATACACGCTTGGGCGATCATGTTTCGAAAGAGACATGACTGACTGGGCAGAAGATTATCCCACAGTAGTTTGCCATTTGCTTTCTGCGGTAGACTGGTTGCCGACCAAGGCTATAGAACCCAATCTGTCCTGCTATTTAACCCATAACTGGAAGGAAGAGACGGATTAATACCTTTCCCAAGGGTATTTGCGCGCAAGTGAATACAATGGATTCAACTGGAATTCGAACTCGGCTCCCCAGTTTCTCGTTCCGAGTCGATATCCACTGTACCACAACGCACATCCTATCCCTGATATTGAGCCTATAACCCCTAAATATAGCATACCTTAAAACTAAATTTTATTATATATATATATATATATATATATGTGTGTGTGTGTGTGTGTGTGTGTGTGTGTGTAAGACAAAAAGCAAACGGATCTCGATATGTGAAGTCACGAGTTCATTCGCCTCAAGAGAATCAACTTTAGACACGAAACACGTGTGGGCGACGCAAATACCATTATGCACACTTAAAGCAAGTAATAACTTTAATAATAGCAACAATAAATCATATGTATGTATTTATGTATGTATGCATGCCGTATGTTTACATGATATATCACACGCGTATTTTCGAAAAGTCTGCCTTCTTCTACCGAGTGCGCATAGCTTAGAGGTAGAATCGCCGACTGATGACAATTCTAACTAAAAGCAATCGGATGTCTAACCGTACTGATGAGCTGTGATACATCGTAACAGATCTGTCTGCGGATGACTATATATATATATATATATATATATATATATATATATATAACACCACACACACACACACACACACACACACACACACATATTTTCGATCTCTGTTATTGATCATTTTAACCCATAAATATACTATACATTAAAACTATATTTTATCATATATATCTCTGCGTGTGTGTGTGTGTGTGTGTGTGCGTGTTTGTGTGTGTGTGTGTGTGTGTGCTGTTTAAAATATTCTATATTTATATGGGAAGGGTGTTCCATACCCATACAGCGTTGTAGATATAAACAGCAAGCACCAGACTGTGCCTAACACATGCCAGTCACCATGCAGTGTCGATTTCTGTGTTCATGCTGTTTATATATATATATATATATATATATATATATATATATATATATATGAGGAAATTTGTTGATATTTACTAAGTTTAACTTGGTACGGCTCACAAACATGTTTGTTATTCTTATTGGCGTAAACATTCTACATTTTTGTTGAATTTGTTATTTCAGAAGATATATTTTCATATTTCTTTTTTGTTATTTTAGATTCAAGTTACGCCTGTTTGTATATTGTCCTACGCATGCGCATTAAAGCGAATAAATACACCCCACGGATACACATACATCCAGATATACACCACATTATGCCACACCTCGCTAAGCTATCTATAACTACAGCCATTTTCTCTCACTTTGACGAGTATGCGTGATTACGTTTGCACAATGTTGTATCGACTTCCGCTATAGATTTATATCTTTTTCATCTATCTGCCGTGTCTATTCAGGATTTAGGTGATCATGGTTCTGCGCAATTTCACCTTTGTAGCTCTTAATATTTTTTTATTATCACTCTTAAGCCCTGTTCTGCCATTCATTTTTCTAAGCTCGCTAGGTAGCATATGCGTTGTTTTCCCCTGCTCCTCTGGCCTTCAAAGTGTACTATAAGTATCAAATTTTGCAAACCTTCTTTCCTCATTATGGCTTGAAGAAAAAGTAGACACCACAAATTAGACTCCTTGTGCGAAAGAGGCCATGAAGAGTGATACATCCCATGGTCTACAATGGTTATAGAAATAACCAACCCTAACATTAGCATAAGACTACTTGTTATAATATATGTTGGTATATAAATGATTCAGTTATTTATTGAAGTAATCCATTTTGTTTTGATTTTATCTTATTCCTCTGGTATTGTGTGTCAGACTAAGGTAAGCGTAATTGATCATCTAAATGTGGGCCCTACTTGTAGCTATGTACCAGGCTAAAGCAAAAGAAGTAAATTTCGTTTGGAACATACTATCATAGTATAAGAGTTGTCAAGTTGGTCGAGAAAATCATCTTGTTATTGTAGTGAATTCGTTCTTCAAAAAATAGTTTAGCGTTTAACTTAGACAATACAGTTACTGGATGCTCTACTATTACAATATTTTTTAGGAATGAAACTTGAAAAAAGAAGATTATGAATGAGTAACTTTTTTTTTTAATCATATCACCCCAAGCAAGGCGATAACGCCACTGGTTACATAAGAGTAAAAAGATTGGAAAAGAGAAAGCCGGAAACCACATCCTAACCAGGAAACAAGGGATGAGCCTCTTCACCTGTTCAATAGACGTGGGTGGAGTGTGAACCGGGCGATAGTTTAGTCTATCTACTCCAATTGAAAAAATAAATAAATAAATAAAAAAGAACAGAGTGAAAAGATTGGAAAAGAGAAAACCGGAAACCGCATCCTAAACAGGAAACAAGGGATGAGCCTCTTCACCTGGAAGGGTTTCATTATCGACTAACATGATGAGATTAGAGAAAATATGATACGTCCTGAACTAAGTAAACATTCGACGAATGCAAATACGAATTTCACTGGGGAAGTTATGTATAGTCAGAAAAAGAAAATATATGTGCACGTGTCCATTTTCACAACCTTTCGGGCACCTATGAGTGAGATTTGACTTCATTACTCTCGAATGCCCATGAGCAGATTCTTCATTACCGTTCTGGCGCCGTTGAACATCTTTCGAACACTTTTTTCTCTGCCATTAGAAAACCTATGACTGAAGTCCATTTTCCCTTCTACTCTCGAGCGCCCCTGATCAAGATCAGTTTTCCATGCCTCTGGAACGCCCATGCGCATGAGTTTTCCTCTCTGCTTATAAAGTGCCTATGATCTAAGTTTGACTTTCCTTTCTTGCGAGTTCCCATAATCAAAGTCCGTCTTCTATGCTTTTTGAGCGCTCATGATCGATGTCAGTCTTCACTATCTTTCTACTGCCAAAGATAAAGCGTCTTGCATGTGTTTAGAACACCTACGAATGAGGTCTTTCTTCACTGCCTTTCCGCCGCACAGTTGCACAAGAGTGGAGGGCGCAGGAATTAACATAAATCGAAAATTCTTCTGTGCATTGAATAATGTTGGTCGGGTGCTCCTGCTATTCATCTCGAGGTTTTTCGACAAATTCTCAAAAAGGATCTGCAATGTAATCGATCCTGACTTGGCATCTCGACTTCAGTCCCTTTCTCAACGACGTGATGTGGCTTCTCGCAGTTATTTTTACAAATATTTTCATGGCAACTGCTCCGACGAGCTTTTTTCACAGGTGCCCCGACCATTACGTAAACAGTAGCCAAAATTTCTGTTTTTAAAAATCTTCCAAAAATAAAATATACCGCGCTGGCTCGTTATTTAAGTCAAATTTTAATATGAAAACTTACCTTTATCTGTTTTCAATCAATTAGTAATTGCTTACTGCCAGAAATTTACAATAAAAGAAAATTAATTCCGGTAGCCCAGTTTTATGTCAGTCATGGAAGCGATGACAGATGACTGATAAGAGATGTTGACAAGGACGCAATGTATGGCGAAAATCGTGCTAAAATTCCGTTTTTTAGGGGGGGGGAACTAAATAGTAAAATTTAAAATTTAACATAATTTCAGCACTTATATAAATTTTTCTCACATTTCCTTGCACTGTACAATACATTTTTTTAATTATCCTAAATTAGTTAATGCACCTACGGTCAGAATTAATTTAAAAATTGAGGACTTGAAAAATAATACTTACTTTAAATGTTGAAGGAATTACCTGCAAAACAGGCTGTTAAATTTTAGAAACGTAGAGAATAAAATAACGTAAGAAGAATGAAAGTGCGTTCTTCTGTTTTGCTATGTAAGGAGGAACAACCCAGAACGCTTGTTAACTTATAAAATCAATTTAACCCATATGGAACACCGTACTTTATAAATTTGAACATCGTACTTTATAAATTTGAACATATTTGCACATATTATTTCTTTTTTTGTAAAAATATAGGGTGAGAAAAAAATTTTTTTTTTTTTGATAGGCAGTATAATCACCAATTCTTAACTAATAAAAAAAATCATACAGTTATTTAAAAGATTTTTAAAATATTTTAAAAACTTTACGAATTATTATAATAAAAAAATGAAACAATTCTTTTAAAATTTTATTAGTAATCGAAAATTCTTTTTCTTCAGACTATAATGTCCTTAATTTTTATTATTTATTCCAGCAATTTAAAGCTTATCACATTAAATTATATCAAAGTTCTATTGCATTTTTTATATTTCTCTTCGGAGCAGATTTTCGTATAGTGAATCATAATTTTAAATAAAAAAATACATGATTTATATTTCCCGATGAGTTCTGCTTTTAACTAATAAAAAAGTAAATCGCAGAAAATTAAAATTTATTAAAATTTCATGAATTTACGTGAAGGTGGGGGTAACAGAGTTAAAAAACATTTTTCATTAATATTTTAAAAAAGTAATAATTTCAAAAATAATTTTATTCATTTGTTAATGAGTACTGAAAGTTTCATTAAAATCCGACAAATGTTTGATTTTTGCGAGAATTTCCAAATTAATGTGTTCGTCACCGAAAAAGTGACTTACGTAAAAAAATTACGTCATCAATTGTAAAATAGTTATAACATTTTTGACCACGCTAACGCCAAATCAAAACAAAATTTTCTGCCAAAATTTCAAACATGATAAAAGAGATTAAAAAATTTTATAATATAAATGAAATTTACTTTGATCTTTCCTCTTCATAATATTATAAACATTTTGATAGAAAAAGTTCATTTTATTAAGTTTTGAACCTTTTTAAATCATACTATGCTGGATTTTGTGTTATGTAATGGAGGTACCTAGATTGGTATCGCACACTGATAGCTTTGTAGCTTACTAAGCTTATACTTATAAAATACTTATCGCTAGATATCCTACACTTTTACAAAATATCATTGGTGAATGCCATATTATTGCAGTCTCTTACCAAAGTAATGTTTTGAAAATATCTCCAACACGATTTTCGTTTCACTCGTGTCTAATTGCGACTCGTATAATAGTTGCAAGCTGCAGTTTCGTTTTCCGAGATGTCCACATTTGGCTTTCAATTTAGAGAAGACGCAACACGTTTTCAGTTTTGATTGCATTTCTCTCCTTTTTATAAATATTAATGCAATGATATTTCAAGTTACACTTGCAAGGTCTCCTGGAAACTACTGCTTGATCTCAAGCGTAAACATTTTTTCTGTCATGCTTATTTATAGTGTTTCGGCGGCGTATAAATATCTTTGCAGGTCTCAGTTAAATTACACACACACACACACACACACGCACGCACACACACACGCACGCACGCACGCACGCGCTCTCTTTCTCTCTCTGAAATTTCAAATCTTCCATCATTCTGTCCTGTTGTTGGGGCCTCATATGCCTAGAAATTTAGGTTTGAATTTTTACACGGCACAAGGCCATTTCCCAAAGAACTTCCTAACTAAATTTCTGCATTCCAACAATTATTTTATACGGTTGAAATCATTTATGAAATTAGCAAATGGAACATTGAATAAAATGGTTAAAGCATTATTTGTATTTTTAAAAGTTCATTAACAAATAACAAGAATTACATACTTTGTCCAGACGTTGAATGTATCTGATTAAAAATGTCTTTCATTCTCTGCATAGGATTGTGTACAGAAATTGAGGTAAGTTGTAAATTTCTTTGTCACTGAAAGATTTATCAGTGTCATATGTAAGTTGTGTTAGGAATAATATTGTTAGAAGATTGGTGAAAATTTCTGAGTCCGTTGATAAGTTCATCTTTGTAAAGTTTAGAAGAATGATTATTAAGAGAAGATGAGTTGGTCTTACATGCTGTGCGTGTTAAAATTCTTGTGCCAACTGTAGTAATTTGTACAAGTGCTATTTAAAGAAATAAAAGGCATCTACTTGCGTCTTGCAATTAGTGCTGGTGAGTGAGAGAAATGCTTGATATTGAAGAGCGCGAACCCCGCAATAGCATGCTGCTATTGGGGGGCAGCTGTGAACTGCCTTGCTTTGTGTTCTCTGGTTCTGCTGCTACTGTCCCTGGGTGTACCACATGTCTGCTATATATACATCCCGTAAGAAGGCGGGAAAGCAAAATTATCACGTGATTGTCGAGTTTGTATATGTACAATCAGTGAATGTAGTTGCGTGGAAATACACGTGA